>CM027570.2:29917962-30517962 GCA_015852605.2 Populus deltoides | reverse complement strand
GGGCTCTGTAAGCCTGCCAATCCAATATGAAGTCCAAATAACATGCACACACATTGTAGGAATGTAAATAAGAGTTTTTTTTTTTATTAATTTCATTTTACCTCCCCAATTGTTGGGTTTATCAATTTCAACAACAAAACATATATTATCTATCAATTACCTATTAACATTGCATCAATTTTATAAATTTTTGCAATAAGTAAAATGTATTTTAATTAGATACGGAAAATTTCTAGATAAAATTTATCATATACATATCTTTTATAAAAATCATATCCATTAGAAAAATAAAATAAAACCAAACCTATAAAAGATCAGAAAAATACTAATGTTAGCTTCATCTCATAAAGAGAGAGAGAGAAAATAGCAATCCTTATAATTTTTGCCAGAAAATAAGCTAATAGCATTTTAAACCTTTAATTACTTCTAAAAATGTTGATATTAATTTATTTTTTTTGCAATATTTTGGAATTCAATTTTCATGTCTCCGAACTCATGTTGTGGTGTGTGTGAGAGAGACACAGTCCATTAAGCTACAAGAGCAGTAATTTTTATGAATTAAGACTATATTCTTCATACAAAATTGCTAAAATATTATTAAGTTTTTAATAATATTCAAACTAATGTATTTACAAGTAACATGTGTGCGTAATAAAAAAAAAAGATAAACAAGTTATTGGTGTTGTTACACCTAAAAATGATCTTAAGATCTATTTATAGGTTTCCAGTCGATATATTTAATTTTAAAACAGAATATAAAACACATGGCATATAAATTTCTGATGTGAATGAAGAGGCAAGTCTAAAAATGATAGAATCCTCAATCAAACACAGAGCATATTTAAGTTTATATAAATTTAAACAGAATTTAAATAGAAGATATATTGAAGGTAAGATTTAAAAGAACCTTACTTAAAATTTATAATATAAGAGATATTGGTTATAGAGGTTCGAATCCAAGAAGTGTGGATCTCCTTATAGGATAAGATATGATTATACACAAGGTTATAAAGAATATTTGAATATATCACAAAAGGATAAATACTTGATGTCTTCTACTGAGAAACTTTTCTATCAAGTTCTGCCTTCAAAAGCCTAGAAGGAGTCTCTTTATATAGGGCAAAACAAGATTATCTTCTTTAAGAATTTTGTAAAGCATATGATTTGCTTTTTTAAAAGTTGAAAAAGTTATTTGCCAATTAAAAGTTGTTTGTTGTAAACCCTTGCATAAATATAGGATCGTAGAAAAAAAAAAGAGAAAGAAAGACCCCGATGAGTAATGGAGACTCAATATGAAAAGAAATGAATAAATAGTAGAAATAATAATAAATGCGACGGGTAAGGGAGAGAATAAGCTTCATATATGATGGAAGTCGTAATGAACATTACAAATTTTGGATTAAAATTTATAACATTAGCGAGAATGGAGACAAGTTTTAAGGGATGAAGTTTTCTTTTGTAAAACCCGACATGAAACCCATTTAAAAGTTTCACCCAACAACAACTTGGTAACATTCAATAAGTGCGAATAATATCTATAAGAAAGAGTAAAATAATAATAAGAGTGAGATGAGTGAGTTTTGAAGAAGAGCATGTAAGGGAAGATTTGACCCGGTTATCAACCTAAAATGAATGTGATATCCAGCCTTGAACAAAAAAAACATAATTTGAACCAAACCAAACAAGATTTAACTTCATTTATGAGGGGATATAAGTAGTTGAGAGAAAAGAGGGTTACTTTACCTCTCCCATTATTGCCGGCAAAGGCAGCCCCTAGCAGCCCCCTCTCTTACAAAATTTTAAGCAAAGTTTTCTCTTGCATTTCATCCATACGATGCTAGAGTGAAAGTGAAGAGAAAGGCCACAAATAGAGATGTAGAGAGAGAGAGAGAGATGCACGGCTAAAGGTAGAAAAAAAGGGAGAAGAATCAACCAAGGAAAAGAACAAGAAGAACACGTATAGAGTTGTCAAAAATCATCCTTAATCCTTGCTTAATTCATATGGTAAGAACAACCTTTCAATCTCCATTGTTGTCTTGAGTGAGCTTTGTTGTAAAGGGTGAAGAACCCAAATGAAAACTTAGGATTTTTGTGCATATTGATGTTTTGAAAACTAATACTGTGAATAAGAATTTTTATAAAGGAAAGAACAAATTTCAAAGAATGTATAGTAAGAAAAACTTGATGTAAACTAAGGAGAAAACCCTAGATTAGGGCCGGCCATAAGGGGACTTAAAAGGGGGGAGAAAATTGAAGATATATTTCAATGATTCATGACTTTGAACAAATATTTAAGGAAAACATGGGCTGGAACATGAATTAAAAGTGTTGGATGTTCTTAAAAATTGTATGAATAAATGTTGAATCCCTTATAATTTCTTGTTTGAGAGATTGGTTTATGTTTTATGTATGATAACATATATTGTAAATGAAGAAAATGATGTGATTTAATGAATGAACTAATGAGGACATGGAGCACAATTTTTGGCCAAGAGAAGAAATTCAAGGGAGAAATTCTGGTTTGGTGAATGTTGCTTGAAAAATAGAAATGATGGCTTGGAATAACCTTGTATGAAGAATAGAAATAAACATTTAGTGACAATATTTTAAAGGAAGTATTGATATCATCTTAATGTACATTATTCAATGAAAGGAGTAAGAAACCATAAGAATATACTTATGGGTATATGTATTAGTTTGGTAGAAGAAAATATGCAAGAGGCACAAATAAAATTATATGCGTGATGTGAACATCTCTAGATAGAAGACAATTATTAATGATCATATGAATATGAAAATGTTTAGGTGAGGTAATGTTGCTTAGAGCGGATAATGAAAGTAATTGAAGAAAATTCATTATAATTCACTTAAGCATGTTTGGCAAAAAGAAAACAACATGGGAAGGGTTATGGTTTAAGGCATTTGACATGCTCAACAATGCTTGGTATTGAATAAAAGAAAAATTAACATGAGTGTTTAGGAAGTTTTGACCAAGAATTGTTAGTAAGTAGCCATATCAAGGAAGAAAGTTCTTTCACGTGGTTGTTGTGTGTAATGAATAGTTTCTGGCAAAATAATAATAATTTTGATTAATTTGATGAACATGTAATATGTGTGGTAATGCTATTTGACTTGAAATATGTAGAGCATATTATATCATGCCAATATAGATGAGAATTGATAATGTTATCTTGAATATAAACATAAAAGGATTTATTGTAGAAATAAGGCCTATATTCGGCCAAGGTAGAAGAAATAGTTGGTTGGACATTTAATATTAGTGAGAATGGATGTTGATTTAATGAATTAAAGTGATAACTAAAAAAAAGCCTATTCATGAACTTGTTTTCGAAACTAATTGGGCATGTGAAATAATAGATATGATGAATGAATTAGAAATGGGTTTGAGTACTGATTCAGGATATTCCACTAAAATGTAGGAGAAGCATAAAGAGTGGGACCCGACTTCTCACGTGTAAGTACAACAGGAGTTCAAGGTAAGGGTTGCCCCCTTACTTCTTTAAATTGTTTAAATTCTTGTAATGCTAGTTATATGATAGACATTATGCGTATTTTGTACTACTATGTATCATGAGAAATATTGTTATGTGAACATTGCCTACGGGCAGTACAAATATTGTTGCGTGAAAGTTACCAACAAGTAGGAGAAATATTATTATTGTGTGAACATTGCCAATAAGCAAGACATGTTATTACAATGGAATGTTGCCTACGGGCAGGGAAACAAATACTAATTCGATGTGAATGTTGCCTACAAGCAGGAGAAATAATGTTATTATATGAATATGTCCATCCGGTGAATATGACCAAATAAAGGAAAGATACGGTGAAACATACATGGATTTGAAATCTGAATTTTGGTCATAGACTCCGGGATTCGGAGTTCGGATATGGGTCTATATTATGTATATATAACAAAAAAGAAAAAAAGAAAAAAGAAAAAAGAAAATGATCGCCTATGGACTTGATTAGCCGACCTCGAATAGGGGCGGCTAATGATGTTAACAAATATTGTTAACATCGATATGACATTGATGGAAATATAATGAATATTGAACTTGATTAACTATTTATATCACAAATAGTTAATGATACTGACAAATAATGTCTGTATCGGCAAACCCATAATAACTTGATTAACTTCCTGAGGAGGAAGTTAATGGTGTCAAGAGAACTTGACATCAGCATTTCCGGAAACATCTCCAAGTGATGGAGAACAATTGATTGACTATTTCGGGTTGGAAATAGCTTAATGGCATCGATCGATTAAGTTGGTGCCAGCATTGCTAAGGAATTGATTAGTCTATCCGGGTAAGGATGACTAATGACACTAATAGGAGTTATTAGTGTCAGCAATGACTGCCTCAGAATTTAGGGCGGATAAGAAGAAGGGTAAATCAGACAAAAGTTAATGTACGATAATCGAAAAGAAAACCATAAGTAAGTTGTGGAAGGATAGGCGTTAGATGTAGTAAAGGATCTTCTTTTGCGGATCAACTATGATTATGCCCTATCGAGTGAGTACACATATGCGTAGTTACACGTAGTGGTGACCCTCTATTATCTAGTTGTATTTTTATTTATTTAATATAATTATTCTCTTATTTTGATGTTGCAGGTCTTTCTCATTCCTGTCAAGAGTAGTGTCCTAGGTGTCTAACTCTTTTGTATGAATTAGAGAATTAACATTTCCAATCCTTTTGTATGACTTAGGATTAACATCCTTATTTCTTCTGCATGAACCTGGAATGAAATGGATGTTGTTGTATTGTCTTTGGATAATTATATGACAGGAACGATGTTAATGTTCCTTTATCTTAATCATAGAGACCTTCAGAATTTATGTTTGTAATATTAATGTTATTAATCAAGTTTATTACTATTAGTTTGTGTTGCAAATTATATGTTCGAAATGAATCCCTAGATTTGCAAAATATTATGATTAATAATAATTGTGGTCGCAATGCGATATGGATATGCGCTGATGATGGAATGAACATGAGATATGTATAGGATGAGTTGTTGATAACTTGAGACCTCCCGGTATAGGGGAGACTCTGCCGAAATTTCAGCAGAAATTTCATTACAGTGTAAAATAAATAAATAAATAAAACTCGTATTTTTACGTACCAAATTGTAGGAAATTAATTTTAAATGCTTACGAAATCTGCGGGCGTTACATTTGTCATTTATAAAAGTTGGGGATTAGCTTTTTGAAATGTTGAAATGGTAGCTAGTTGTTTTAACCACTTGTGCCGAAATATTTTTGGACCTTTTAAAAACAAAATTATAAAGACAATGACTACCTCAGATTTTTGTATAGGTGGGAGGATACCATAACAATGATTTTCATTGTCATCTGTTAGGCTGATTATAGATCCTAAAGATGATAAAGATGGATATGAATCATTGTCTTTGATGCTTTGTCGAAGTTGCTTCATGATTTTGAAATACTCTTCCTCATACTGTGTCGAGGTAAGAAGAGCAAAAGCATGAGATCTACGTACTGAGAATTTGGACCAAGGATTTGAGTATAAAACTAGAGCATTTTGGTGTTGTTATAACCATTCTATAACAGCATGTTTGAAACTTTTAGTTTCTGCTGCAAAGGAGCCCCACCATTTTACTTTGTATCTTCTGATGAGGATATGATACCCATATTGAGTGTTGTAGTCAAAATGACAGGAATAAACCCAATGGATAAAGAAATTGGAATAGAAAAGGAGAATTAGTGAGAATTTTTTCTTAATTTATGAGGGTTTGAAATTGTTTTTGAAGTAAATGTAACCGTTTTTAATTAAAGCGTGAGGTTTCATTACTTTAAAAGTACAACCAAAATAATCCTACCATTGAAAAAACTAGTTGGGTAAATTTGAAGTCTTGATGAAATTATTAAAATAGAATAACCAGGAGTGGCTACCCTTGGAATTTTGAAGGAAAAAGGTGTTGGACTATGCTTGTTGATAATCGCAATAAGAATAAGAACAAGAACGAGCAATAAAATTACCAAGTTTGACATGGTAACTGATTGGAAATTGAATTGCTTGGTGAATGGGTTGTTTCCAATCAGAAGGATGAATGATATTTTGAATAATGCATGTAAAATAGGCATATTGAGAATGATTTTGTTGTATTTTGAAATGTTTGAATTTGGTGTAAGTTGTGATATTAAGTATTGTCATATAGTAGAACTAGGGTTTAGATAAATCCCAAAGTTTTAAATACTAGTTTGGAGGGAAGACTTTTGTAACTACAATGGAATGGTCAAAGTGAAAAAAATTCATTTTCAATAGTTACAATATTTTGAAATTTTGAATTTTTAATGTAATCAGATTTATTTTTTTGAAAGCTTTTGAAATAGTTCAAATGGAGAATTTGGATTAAAATAAAATGATGGTTTTTATGAGAAAGAACCTGCTTCTGTTTTGGAAAATGGTTCGAGAGTTTTACCTACCTGAGAAGGTTTTTTGTCCAGTGATGATTTATGACTGATAGTTTGTAAAGTTAGAAGCAATTCTAGCGAATTGGATATGGATTCTACCCAATTTTGTATATGTAAAGAGCGTTATGCTTCCTCATCTTTAAGTACTACTTCATACTAGGATTTAATTGGTTTTGCAGAAGAAATGGTTGTGGAAAGGGGTTTTATAGGGTTTTGTGATTTTGAAGATTTAGACTTTATCTCTGGATTTGGATTTGAGAGACATTAGGACCTATTTTGGATGAATTATTTGGTTAGGAAATTAGAAATGAAATTTATATCTCCTTTTATATATTCTATGTCAAAATAAAAAATACTTAATATAGCTTGTCATCGGGGAAAAAAAATCTGTTTTGAAGCAATATTTTAACCATTTTTCTGTAAAATTTCTTTAGTAGATTTGCAATCGATATGTAAAAGGAATTTTTTATTTAATAAATCATTTTGAGATTTTGTAATGCATAACACAATGGAAAGAAATTCTTTTTTGATACTAGAATAGTTCTTTTGACAATCATTACAACGTGCATATGTAAATTGAAGAATTTCTTTTTTGTTTTTTTGTACTTGTTTAAGAATACTCTTGTACCTTAATTCAGAAACATTTGTCTCAATTATTTTAGGAGCTAAGAGATTGACAATATATAAACAAAGAATTTCTTAGACCTGTTTTTCAATATGTCGAACAATTCTAGTATATTCATCAGACCATTGAATAAGGTTCTTTCTCAACCTATCATGAAAGAGTTTTTCTATTTTACTCACATTAGGATAAAAGTCTAGAACATAATTAAGACTTCCTAAAAAACTTTGTAATTGGGTGTTTTTCTAGAATTTTGTTAGGAAATTTAGTAGCAAATGTAAGGAATCTCTCAATAGGTATAATTGTTCATTGGAAGACATAATGACCAAGAAAACAAATATTAGTTTGGAAAAGAGAAATCTTTTTTTTTTAAACAACTACACCATTTTTCTTTTCAACATAGAAGAATGTTTGCAAATATTTGAAATGTTGTTCTATTGAATCTGCAAAGATAAGAATATCATCAATGTATATTATGCAGAATTTTGAATATGCATTGAAAATATCATTTATGATTTTTTTTTATATATTCAAAGGGAGCATTTTTTTAATCCAAATAGCATGACATTTCACTTATATTGATCAAATAGGATTGTAAATGCAGTTTTGTAATGATCTTTTGGATGAATTTGAATTTGCTAAAATCCTAATTTTATATCAAACTTTGAAATATGAATGCAAAATGTAATTTTTATATAAAAAATATTTTTTTGTTTGGGATTGAATATCTAATTCTTTTAAAGTTTGTTCAAATATTTATAATTTATAACAAGCCAAGGTTTTTAATTCAAAAGTTCAATTTCAGAATTTTTGTTAACATAAAAAGTTACACATGACCAAAATAAACTTGATTTTTGTATAATACCTTTAGACTTTAATATTTGATTTCGAGTCGATAATATTGTTCTAATTCAACATTCACTTGAATAGGTCTTACTTTTGTAGGAATTTTTTTCCATTAAAATTATCATCATAAAAAAGATCAACAACATGCTTTATCTTCCAAAAGGCATTTGGTAAATCAGAACAAAACTTTTTTTTTTTCTATTTTGCTTTGAAATTCTAAAATTCTTTTTTGTAAAATAGAATTTTGTAACTGTTGCTCATTTTTTTTGTAAAAGACATATTGTCTAAAATACACGAGATGATATTGCTTTCCTCAAATCAATGTATTCATGTGATGAGTATGAATAAAACATGCCTTGATTAGATTTAAATTCCTAGTCTTTGGTTTTTCTAAGAAAAGAAAAACAAGTTTCAAACTATTGATTTTTGAAATAATACTTTCATGATCAATTTTGTAAGGAGTAATCATATCAATAAAAGGAGTGTCAAGAATAACAATGTGATTAATATCATTAATAACAATAAAAAAAAATTAGATAAAACTCATCATTAAAAACTTATGCTTGAGTTTTGTATTCAATAACTAATTTGGTATTATTTGTTATATAATTTTTTTTAAAAGTGCTTTGTAAAAATCATTTTGGAACTATTCCTTCTTTAATGCAGTTCAAATCTTCATCTGTATCAAACAATGCAATAATATCTATTTTAAAATCATTTGAAAAGATTACTGTAATTTTTATATTATGTTTTATAAAGCAATTTGAGTTAAAACATGTAGAAAATCTTCAGGAATGTGTTTAATATTTGACAATGCATGATCCAATATATAATTCTCTAGGGTTTGGTCTTCTGATTCTGGTTCAGAATCAGAGTGGCTTTCTAACTTAGTAAAAAAGTGTTGTAAACTAGCATAGTCTTTTTGTTGGGCTTGTTTGGGGTTTTGTAGTTCAGTTTTAAGGGTTTTAATTTCAGATAGTAGCAACATGTTTAGATTTTTTTTTATTGAGAATTTTGGTAAGGTCATAATTATTTGTACTGGTTGATGACAATAATGACTATTTTTGAACAAATTGTAGTGTCTCTAGCTTACCAAAAGAACTTATAAGTTTTTCCATATAAGTTTTTTTTGCAATTAAGGATTATTAAGTATTTTGATAGCTTCAAGAATAAATTATTCATCTTGGGTTAAGATATTTATTTGTTTTGAAGTGTTATGGTTTGATGTGTCTAGGTTAGAACTGGATATTGCTAACTCATTTATTTGGAAGGATTCTTCAGAAATGTTTGACAGGTTGGATTTAGTCTCAGATGTTTCAACCAAAATATTTTGGATATAGTGGATGACTTATTCTTCTAATTGTAGTTCATGTAACTTTGTATTGATTCGATAAAATTTAAAGGTATGACTTTTCTTGCCTTATTCTTAATAGGTAATGTTTTTAAGGTCAAATTTAGGCTTGAGTTTTTGTTTTGACTGAAAAGGTTTTATGGGTTTTGTAATGGTCTTTTTGTAGTAGGACTAAGATTTAGTATAAAAACATTTTTTGTGTTTATGAGTTGATCTTCTATTAAGTGGTTTGTTGGGCTTTGAGGTGGTAGATTTGGAGCATGAACCACTACAAGTTGGCTTTGGTAGGGATAGGTCAAATTATTGACAAAAACTTTCAAGTTCCAGTCTAGCTCTTCTCATTTTCCACTTAAAGTGTTTATGAATTTTAGAGTCTTTGCAAATCTTAAGATATTTTTTTAGGTAAAATCGACAAACTCACCATATGTTACCTGGTCATAAGGGATTGTTTTAGAGACAAAAATGTCTTTGATTTTGTCCCTGACTCTTTCTTCTAGGAGGGTCGGCAAATCAATAAGGAATTTTTCTTTCTAGAAGGGTTGGTTTGAATCTTCTTAGAGTATGACATGAGCAAGAAAAGTCTTTTTATATCATTGGAAGTCATTGAGTTTTTCGTATCTAATATGGAAAAAAGTTCAATATTTTTGTCTTTAAGATGGGAAGTATCTCTTATAAAATATAGGAAAATAGTTAAAATGAGGGTTGAACCTGCATCTTGAATGGTGTTTCCATCAGAGTTAAGGATATATATTTGGTCTTCAGTCATTTGCATAGAGTTAAGGATTTCAAGGTGTTGGGTTTCAGTAAGATAATAATCTCATCATCCTTTTAACTGGCAAAAAAATCAGCTATAAAGAGTTCGACTATAGCTTTATTTGAAGTTCCAGTTTGAGTTTTGTAGGCATTGACAACTATGGTTATTTGTTGTAAAGTGTTTAGGATATTGTATTTGAACATTCCGTCTATGTTCCATTCATAAAGGGAAGATGTATTGAATCTGTGTTGGTTTATAACAATTAGTTCATTATTGAGGGATATATTAGGAGCGATGGTTGTTTTAGGAGTAAGATTTCTCTAAACAAGTTTATTAATTTCAGGAGTTTCTTCCTGAAAGGCTTATTTATTAGTGGTCTGGGTTTGATAATTCTGAACAACGTTTATGTGTCTTGTAGAGATTTAGGGATTATTACTGACTTATGGGGGAGTCAAGAGCAATCAAGCTGGAGGGCGAAACTTTAAGGTGGTTAAGGTGATCTTTAATGGCTTTAAAAAAGTCATTTTTGTTGTTTTGGAATTAAGTTTGGCTAGTTTTTGTAATTTAGTATGGTTTGATACTAAGTTTTTTAACTTCTGGTCTAAAAGTTTTGTAGTTTCAACTGGAAAAACAATAGTCTTTTGGATTTGGTTCTCTGTTTTGGGCAGTTGTTTTCATATGGTATTGAAGTTGTTATTGGTGAAGTTGTTTTGTTTGATAACGTGTTTGGTGTTTGTAGTGATGTCTTCACTTGGGTTTTTGCAAGGGGCAGCATCTTCAATCTGACTATTATAAAGAATTTTAAAGTTTCTCAAGGGTAGATGTTCAGACTCAATAAAAGTACCACTGGTAAGCTTTGAAACATGCATTTTATTTCTACATGTTAAAGGACATGCATGCTTTGAAAATGAATATGTAATATCGTATTCAAATACATTAAATGATTTGAACCAATTAAAGAACAAAATTTGGATTTTATGTAATGCAACAAAATTATAAAAATATTTTTATATTTCATGTCTTTCTTTCATGAAATTTTTAAAGAACTAAGATCTCTTTTCAGAGTTATAGATACTATAAAAATCATCAATAAAATAGTTTTTGTTTATAATAAAATCTATTTCAAGAACAATCAATTCATTCTAGATGTTTTCGGTTACAGATAAGAATGTTGGAGAGGTTGGTAGAGAAAGTTGGTTAATATTTGTATATAATGGTTTGAATATATTTGTGGTATAATCAATATTTTAGAAACTAGTGCTACGAATATCAAATGTTGATTTTTTAGATGAGTTTGTGTGGTAATATATATTTATTACCGAGAGAATTTCAGAAATTCTCCCAAGATTTAATGTACTGGATATAAAAGATTTATCTAAAAATCTAGAATTGGTTGAATGTCTATGGAATGATAGTTTAACTTTACAATTACTATTATGTGTTATTTGTTTGAGTTATATATCCACACACACACAAACAAATTTACTTATCATAGGTTCACTAGTCATCTACCATTAGGTCTAAATTTGTAAAATATCAGTAAGTTTTAATGTATGAGTGTATTATCATTGTAAAAAGAAAAGGAATAAAATTTATGTTAATTATTATAAATACACATATTAAACTTAGCTCGACTTGACGAGTTAACTCAGGATCCAACTAACTTGATCTCTAACCTAGGTAGAATGTAAATAAAGTCAATCTAGAATTGATCTAATAGACTTAATGAGTCAATCCATGCCTTTGATAAGAACCCAGTTTAAGATTTAAATTTTTTATAAAATGATTTCATTTAAAAAAAATTAAAACATATTGATTAGGTGACTTGTAGGATGACAATTAATATTTAAGGGTTGAATTTTTTAATATTCATACCATATTCATTATCTATCGGATAAAAAATTTAGATATTTATAATCTATCCATTGAGTTTTGAGTATTCGTATAAGTATTTATTATTCAATAAAAAATAAAATAGCTAATATATTTATTTATTTAAAGTATGTATATGTATATTAAATGATAGAAAGATAATGTTATACAATGAGATATGTATATTATAATATATTTAAAAAAATTAAATATTCTATAAATATATTTATATAATATATGTACCCTACTTCTTATTTATTTAGTAAAATAACTATAAAAAAAATTCTACATATTATCTGGATATCCATTAAATTCCAATTAAATTATTGATTTGGGATAACTCTAGCCGGATTTAATATCTTTAATTATAAATAAAAGAAACAAAAATTAATGAGTATTATCGGAAAGAAAACAGTAAAGAAGCTCTTGCAAATACACTACTCGGCACTCTGCATAAAGATAATTTATAGATAGAGTGGAAAGATAGAAGAAGAAGAAGAGCCGAGCAAGTACCCAGCTGGCTTGGCATTAAATATTTTTGCATAGAAGAAATGGCCCCAGCCCTATCTCTTAGGCCCTGTATCTCTGCTTCTTCTAGTAATTGGAGGTCTGTTCTCCTTCTCCCTCTCTCCCTCTCTCCCTACCTCAATTTTGTGTCCTTCTAGTCTTATCTTTAGCAAGAAAGAAAGAAATGTTTTGTTTTTGTTTTGAAACTGACCCTTTTGGATTTAACGCAGAAAGAAAGTGCTCGTTCAATTTTCAGGTGGTTTATAAAGAAATGAGTGAAAAGTTTGAATTTTTTGAATTCTTAGTTTGTGAGTGTTTCTTTCCACTGAAAATAAAAAAAGTTAAACCTCAAAAGTAGCATTTTTGAAGTGGGAATCAGAGTATTCTGCATCTTATCACATGCCATATCGTGGTCCGGTCATGTGATGATTTGTGTGTTTGTCATTGCAAATGGTGTCTCCTTATATGCTATTGGGTTGCTTCTTGTTAGTTGTATCAACGAATTCTATTGCTTAAAATAATTTCTGAGCTGAGTGGTGCTTCTTTGTTTGTTATTTCTAAAGAAACTGGGCTACAGCAAAAAAAATTTTCAAACATGAAAAGCACCATATTGGGTCCATTTTTTCGAGGTTTGTTTTGTGGTAGAGAGATAACAGTGCTTGTTTATTGCTTTATGTTTCAGCCAGCCAAAAATGCATGCTAATCCTTTCATCGCAAACATTAAAATCCATCGAAGATTGGAAGTAGTGTCTATGGGTATGTTGTCTCCTAGAAAGTTTCTGCAAAAGAGAAGGAAAGTGGAACTATTTAAAGATGCGTCTGATGAAGCTGATCAGAAGAATTGGAGGAGACTGATGAAGCAAATCGAGGATACAGGTTCTGCAGTTTCTGTGCTTAGAAGGGAGAGAATCAAGAAAGATGGTCTTCCTAGAGACCTGGTTTTGGGCACATTAGTTAGGTTTAAGCAGCTAAAGAAATGGGATATTGTTAGTGAGGTATGCAATAAAGGAGCTAGTGCTTTTTGTGTAAATTGTTGCGATAATTATTAGCAGTATAAACTCAAGAGAGGAAAAGTTAAAAGATTTTGACCATTTATAGAGTGAAGTTCAGATTATGAATCTAAGCACAAGAGTTGTGACTGAGTTACAGTACCTTTCAGGGTTTAGTGCTCAATCACTTCCTGAGGATAATAGATTGTATTCATATCATATGATGGATTGAAAAATCTCTCTCATAAAGATTGGGATGTATGAGAACCACTGGTTCTTAAAGGCATCGCCTATGTATTGTTTCAATTGATCATCTCGACTGTTCTATTATTTCAGAAGGAAAAATATGGTTATGCTTGTTTATCAAACCTAGGGTGTCAGCATTTTGGTTTTAAGGAACCTTGTGTCTATTAGGTAGCATTTTTTTCTTTTAGGAACAGGGATATATAAGAGGTGGCTCATTGATTTAATTTCTCCTTTTCTATGACAAAAAAATTAAGTAGCTGTCCCGAACTCATTCCTGCTAGTGTTTCTATGATTTGGATGTTTAGACTGTGTGTTTTGCATGCTAATCTACTTTATGTGCTAGATTTTAGAATGGCTTCAGTCACAGCATTGGTGGGACTTCAACGAAATGGATTTCCTTATGCTTATCACTGCTTATGGAAAGCTAGGGGATTTCAATGGGGCTGAAATGGTTTTGAGATCTATGAATGGGAATGGTTATGTGCCAAATGTTGTATCACACACTGCACTTATGGAGGCATATGGAAGAGGAGGCCGATATAACAATGCTGAAGCCATCTTTCGGAGGATGCAGACCTCAGGCCCTGAGCCCTCCGCTTTGACGTATCAAATAATACTAAAAACATTTGTTGAGGTAGAGTACCTTTCTAAAAACACCTCATCTTTGTTTGCATTTGTGTTTTTACTTGACTTATTTGTGAGTTTGATTTCAAACTCAGATTTTGTGATCCATATTCTAATGAACTCATTAAAATACTAAGCTATGTACCTATCTTATGAGACAATGACAAAGGAAATTGCAATGTCCCTAGAAATTTGGGCTAGGTTGACAGCTGAAGTATTTAATTTCTCCCTGGCATGGTTGGAACCTTTGAATCATGAAATAGGCGCAGAACTAAAGAGAGTTTGACCATCACCATTTGACGTTTTAGAAGTCTCAAAACTTGCATTTATTGTTTCACATTTGCTATTAAAATTTAGTCTGCAGCTTAAAGTAGGATTAAAATGTGATAGTTATGTTTTGCTTATGGGTGTACTGTGTGAATGAGTGTCTACATCACTATGTTTCAGAGGTTCCATGCCATCACGTTCACATCAAATTCAAGGAAAAGACAAGTTTTATGCGCGTGTGAATGAGTGCATGCTTGATTTATGTATCTGTTTCAGAGGTTTCCATGTGTTGTGATCTGAAGCAAATATATGAAAAACTCATTCAAATGGGCCCTTACTGAAATAGTATGAATTCTACATGGATATCGACTGTGACTGTGTGTCTATGCATGTAGAACCAGCTGGAGGTTTTCTGCATCACTTTTCATGATTGTAAATGTGGGATTTTATATGGATTTATATGTAATTCAATGAAAGCACTTTTCTCGGAGTAATTGTTTTTTTTACATCTCGTCAGATTATTACCCATTTAAGGTAAGAGTACCTTCAGATTTTTTGGTTAAGGCATATGGGATGCAAATGACTTGACATGCTACTATCCGTAATTGTTTTCCTTGGGTTATCCTTTTCATGGGCCTTAAATCACAAAGTGGATTCTTTTGTTTGATACATCTTTCAGTTTAGTGATTTTCTATGGGATTTTACTCCAGGGAAACAAATTTAAGGAAGCTGAAGAAGTTTTTGAGACTCTTCTCAATAAAGAAAAATCACCTTTGGAACCAGATCAAAAAATGTTCCATATGATGATATATATGCAGAAAAAGGCTGGGAATTATGAAAAGGCTCGTAAAGTATTTGCGCTGATGGCTGAGCGAGGAGTTCCACAATCCACTGTTACTTATAACAGTCTAATGTCATTTGAAACTAATTATAAGGAGGTTTCGAAGATCTATGACCAGGTAATATTCGAGAAATTATCTAATCTATATTTCATATTCTTGGATTCAGAAAAAAGAGACATATTTTGACCATGCAAGTCAATATTCAATTACATCCAATGATACCAATACTCTTGAGACACTGTTCAGTAGTGAGAGGGTGAACAATCTTTTAGTATGCTAGTATAGAAGTAAACAGGAAAAAGGGGGGGGGGGTTTCTTTAGACTTCATATGTAATATGCATGCTTGCTAGTGGCCTTCTTCCTGAGGCCAAGACAGTTGGTCATTTTCAATCGGCCTGAGGGAATTTTTCTGGGATGCAGAACTTTGGAAGTGCTAATTGTTTTTTTTTTTTTTTTTTTTAATATCAGGATGTAATAAGATATGTGGTACATATGTGGTAGGGAATGGATGAAAATTGTTTCTGCATCATACATCAAGATGGTTGTGATGAATATTTTACCATGCAATTTGAGTGCAGAACTTAATTGGTTGTGCATGGATACTACTACCCACCTTTTTAGACATGCCCAGATAGTCTTATAAGGTTTCTGTGGTGATTAAGGGTTTGATTTATCTATTATTCAGTATTTCCATTTTGTCTTTCCTTTTATTATCCTGTTGTAATAAACTTACCAGATTTTGAAGTAAATTGCATAATTCTAGATGCAAAGATCTGGCCTTCGACCTGATGTTGTGAGCTACGCATTGCTCATTAAAGCTTATGGGAGAGCTCGAAGGGAAGAAGAAGCTTTAGCTGTTTTTGAAGAGATGCTGGATGCTGGTGTCAGGTGAATAGAAACTGCAAGTCAAGTTTTATTTTCTGTAATGATGTTAGACAGTTAGCGCATGGTTTGATTTCTATCATGATAATAGTGTTAATCCCCCCCCCCCCATCTCCTGCCAAAATGTATGCACAATTGCATGTACATAATTATCAAAAATAAATTGAAGAAACTCAAGTCCTCGAAAAAGACTTCTCATTATTAGTCAAGTTTTCAACATGATTCATAGAAGTTTTCAAGTACTTATGGTTTACACAGGTTGAAGATGTGTTGCATTAGGGTGAAACTTTCCCTCAAACATTAGATATGAGCCAATCTAACACAAGCATTAGCTATCATCTAGTGAACTCCGACCAGGAAGAAAAACTGATGAAAAGACCTTCCATTAGTCCAATACATCTTGTTGTATGCAGGATAAACCTTTTGTCAGCATCATGTTTTAGATTGAAGTTTTTTTAAGTTTTCATATTTCTGTTTCAGATTTTTCTGCTTACTGCGACAAGACAAGTCTGGAGCTCATTGTTCATCAGCTAGATAATGCTGTAAATTTAATAGCATATTGTTAATTGTGGGAGTTACCATACTGTTGTGCTATCTTGTAGGCCAAGCCACAAAGCTTATAACATCTTGCTTGATGCATTTGCTATCTCTGGAATGGTGGAGCAAGCTCGGGTGGTGTTCAAGAGCATGAGAAGAGACAGGTAATGTTTCCCAATCTGAAACAAACATAGTTCATTTCTCAATATCATGTTACTGATGGAGTTCTGTTTAAGCAATCTACGTGTATGTTTGTTTATAAACAAACAGGGCCTACATAACATATCAATTGATCTTGGGGTGGCATACCATATTTTCTCTTTTCTTTTATGTATCCCATATTTCCACAATTTGAGTATTTTGAAATACAGCCACAAATTGCAAGGTTACATTCCTATATTTTGGTCCATAAGGATACCACTCTACAAGTTTAATCACTGTAATAGACCAATCACATGCATATACAAACAGATTATAGAAAGTGAGTCCAGCCACACGCATTGCAAGTACTTCTGTTTGTGCAAGTTGTATGTTAGTCAAATTTTTTATTCAAGATGGCATACTTCTATCTATATGTAATGCAGATGCACCCCAGATCTTTGCTCTTATACAACGATGTTATCAGCATATGTGAATGCTTCTGATATGGAGGGTGCTGAAAATTTCTTCAAAAGACTGAGACAAGATGGTCTTAAACCCAACGTCGTCACTTATGGGGCACTGATCAAAGGGCATGCCAAGGTAAATAATCTTGAAAAGATGATGGAAATATATGAAGAAATGCAGTTAAACAGTATCAAAGCAAACCAGACAATTCTCACTACAATAATGGACGCATATGGTAAGAACAAGGATTTTGGCAGTGCTGTTATTTGGTACAAGGAAATGGAGCATCATGGGGTCCCTCCTGACCAGAAGGCACAGAACATTCTTCTATCCCTGGCCAAGACACAGGATGAACTAAAGGAAGCCAGTCAACTTGTAGGATATCCAGATGATTGTGGTATACAAAGCATTAACGGGGCTTCTAGGTTTGCAGATGAGGATGGCAGTGATGATGAAACAGATGATGAGGATGACTATGATGAAGCTGACAAGAATGATGACGAGGATGATGGTGATGGAGTGGATGATACAGCAAAGACAGTTTCATACAGTAAAGAGTGCGAAGACTTGATATTTCTTGATGGGGATAATCAACATAACTTGGAAGCACTACATGCTCTTACTGTCATTGATTTGTAATTCGTGGACATTTTTCGGCTGTGAAATATGTTTAGGTAACATAATCAGCTAGAGTTGCTTCATGGCAAATCAATTTTTTTGTGTATTTTATTCTTATGAAATCTTTTTTCTTTTTTATTACAAATATATATAATAGTGTATGAGAGAACTTCAACCGTGTAGGGTGGGAAGGGAAATCTTTCTGATAGAGCCCAAAATACTTGGAAGTTTCCTTCAACACTTGAATTTGCTGTTTTTATTCTTGTTAATGGAACCATGACGTCCCATCTCTCTACAGGTTAGTTTGCGTTTAGGATACCAGTTGTCAAAACCTTACAATGGGTTGCAAGTTGAAGAATATGTCACAGAAACGCTTGAAGCTGCTGTGGATGAGCTGAGGGAGGCACAAAGTTGATGTCTTTACTGGGTACTAGTTTGTGTATTGTCTGGTGACCGCACAGCACCATGTAACACCATGCCATCAAACAAATCTAAAGTTAAAATTATCAGTGATTTGAAGATTTTCTATCAATAAAAGAACAGCATTTGAATTACACAAAAAGACGGCCAAATTCCATGTTTACTGATTTTTTTTTATATGAATAAAAAGTAATTACATATTGATTTAAAGTAAAAGTTAAATTTCCTATCTCCTCCTTTATGGTTTATATGAATTGTGAAGGAGGTGGGTGGTTTTTTTTTTTCATTCTTTTTTTTTTTCATTATTATTTTCTCAATTTTATCATTTAATATTTTCTTGGTTTAAAGTTTGTTTTTATAATTTTGTTTAGTTTATTTTTTTATAAGGTTATCGTAGTCTCAAAATAAAAGTTCAAACATTTAGTTTGTGCTTGATTTTGAGAGTGTTTTTTTTTTTATTATCGTATAATTAAGTAAAAATATATATTTTTAAAAAAATATTAAATTTAATGGAATCCATTACCCAAATCGTGAATTTCATGGGTTAAGCTGCAAAATTCAGGTCAATCCAATATATCGATGTCTCAATATTAAAAAATTAAATCATATTGATTCTTTTTTTAATCCAAACCATGTCTTTTACTGATTGTCCGTGTTATTTTTGGACCTACCAAGCCAACTGAGTCATGTTGAGGCACCTTCCACATGATTTAGTTTTAAACTCGAGTTAGATAAAAAGTTGGGATAAGAAGTTTTAAGATTGATATGTTGGATTGAGTTTAATAATAATATCAAATAGTTCAATGATTTAAATATTTTTTTTACATTAAAAAGATTCTTGATTCAATTCGCTTTGCAACGGGACCTTCTCTAAACTAGTTCAACATAAATAATTTAATTTAAAATTTAATAAATATAATTTCTTTGGTAGAATTATAAAGAAAATAAAAGAGGAAGCACAATTCCTATAGCAAATTTACCGTGGACCTAGACTTGTTGATGTAGATTAGAAAAATAAAATTTTGATTTGGCCCTCTCAAGAAAAACAATGGGCTTGACAATTACAGGTAACATGGTTCTTTCATTTTCTTTTAGACAATTAAATGACTAACTTATCTTTCAAAGAAAAAAATATCAATTTGACATTTAGGGGTTGTTTCAACTTTTTCTTTAAAACAACAGTAAAATAACTAAATTAATTTTTTTAATTGGTGTCCAAAGTCTTTTTTATATTTTTTTTATTATTTTTTTTGTTATAATCAAGCTGATCGGGACATTTTAAAATCTTAATAAATATAAAATATTAATTTCAAATGAAAAAGTTGTTGGCTCGTGGGATAACTTGCGCTATTCGGATGAAGGTTACAGTGTTAGCTAGTGGATAAGTGCTAGCTTTCGGAACGGTTTTTGAATTTGGGTGCACATATATGCTCAACGGACCTCCGGTTTAACATTAGTGGTCTTTTTTTTTTTTCTTTTTTTTCTTTTCATTCTTCTTATTTTTCACACCTTATCCTCTAAATTTTTACAACAACTTTTTAATTTGTTTTCTTTTAGATTTGGTATTTGTTCTTTTTATTACTATTTATTTTATTTAAAACAATTTATAAAAGTGAAATGTTTTTTCAATTTCATAATCCAATTTTTCATTTGTCAAATTTGGTTTTTATTTTTTAATTGCTATTTGCTTTGTTTTTAATCATTTTCATAATTGAATTTGTTTTTTAGTTTCATCCCTTAACATTTTATTTCATTTTATTTTTATGTCAATTTTGATCCTTATTGTTTTGAATCTTTTTATACTGAAACTTTGTTTTTCAATTTCGTCCTTTAATATTTTGTTGATCGATGATTTGACTTCATGATTTTTTTAAATCTGCTTTCTATGGAGCAATTCCGATCTCAAAACCTAAATCATGAATTTAAAAGGTTAGCACGGGATAGCTTATGACTTTTTTAAAACCCTTTTTACCATTAAGTTTTTTCTTTTAATTTTATAATTTAATATTAGATTTGTTAGGAATTAGGTTTCATTACTTTTTTTTTTCTATTAAGTTATCCTATTTCATATGCCGAGTTGGAGGGTTGACAAGCCAACTCAAGTTAACTCATGTTAATTTTGTTTTGTATGATTTATTTGTTATTATTATCTATTTTTTATTATCTTATTAAATTAATTAAATTTATTGAATATTGATTAATAATTCAAGTATATTATTTCTTTTACTTATTTAAAAATATTATCATTATCTTATTAGTTTTTATATTAAAAATTATTGATCTAACACATGTCGTTAAGAGCCAATACCATAACCGCCTGAAAAGAAACAAAAGTTTTTAAAAAATCATTTTTCTTAACCGACTTATAATTCATCAATTCCCAGGAAGACACGGGTGCTGAATGTCTCCTCCTATATAAACACGCAAGATCAGACCAAATCTCCAAACTCAAGCATCCCTCTCTCCCTCTTCTCTTCTCCGACGACAAAATACGATGGCTAAATTTCCAGTGTCATGCGACGATAGAAGAACTCAGAAGATGATCATGAGCTTCTCAGAGCTAGAAATAGACTTGGCTTGGCTACTAGTACAGATGAGCAACCGGGATGACAAGCTGATCAAGGTCAAAAACAACAAGAAAGACGAGGCAGAACAACGATCATATCAGGGTGATGCAAGCAATCACCATTCACTTTTTTATACCATCTCTGAAGAAGAAGACGAAGAAGAGATTTATCCCAAGAGAAAGAACAAGAGGTTCAGGTCAATAGATCATATCTACAAGGTTACAGGACCAGTACTGCAGGATTTTGTCTACAGCAAGAAGAAGAGACTTTTCTGTTGATTATGGTATTTGCTTCTCCTAATTTCTTGTGTCAATGTTCTAAATAGAACCCTAAATTCTGTGGGTTCTAGCTGGATCCTCGCATGGAGCTCGAAGATTAAGCAATGAAACAGATTTTAGATTTGACAATTGACGTCAATGTTTCCTTTTTCAGAAGACTAAATCAAGAAAGTTTTGGTTCTACACTGGAAAATGGCCTTGCGTGTTCCTGTAGGCTGTAGGTTCGCTTTCAATACCTTTTTTTTTTTAATCTACTTTTATGATAATTAAAGTAAATATTAGTTAAAAATCCGATAGTTTAAATTTAAAAGGAAAAAAATATTAATGTGATAGAAGATTTTAATAAAAAAATGGTTCTAATTTCATTTTGAGGAAAATTTTAATAAAATTCATTTTTTTATTGGGGATTGTGAAATTGATTTTTATTTTTAAAATCAAGAAAAATATTTCTAGCTTTTTCTTAATTTCTCAATTGCATAATTTTTTATATTAAAAAGTAATTTGATTTGTTAAAATCAATAAAATTATTTTGTTTGCGCCTAGGCCAGTGAAGCTTAGCCCAGGTGTCTCAAAATTATTATTATTATTTTTTTTTAAAAAAAGAAAGTGCAGACTACGTTTTGCCTGTCGCTCCCAAGCAACACATCGCTCGCTACAACACTTCTAGCCATAGTTTGTAGACCTGGTTTGGTGGCAGGTACATCTGGACTTTGGGTTTTAACCACTTCATCAAATTATCCGGTTAATTTTAAAAAAAAACAACAAAATAAATTATTTTAGTTTTTTTTTTAAAAAAGTTAATAGAATGTAACCGAGTTTTTGACCAGGTTAACCGGGTTGCTAGGTCAATCCGTCGAGTTAACGAGATCACATTGAATTTTTTTTCCCTTATTTTTTTTAACTCGATCCAATTCCAGCTCTGGATATACCGGATCCTAAATTAACCTGCTAGACTAGACTAGATTTTAAAACTATGCTTCTAGCAACTTTATCATCATCAAAAAATCAAGACCATTATGTTCAGGCCTTCAAAACCCAAATTTGCACAAGTTTTACCAAAATGCATTAAAATCATTAGCTTCTAAAAATTCATTATCAACTTAAAAAAATAATCTTAATCAACCAAAATAATTAACAAAAAAAAAAAGAATTGAAATCGAAAACCCGTTCTCTAGTCTACTTTTTAACTATATTAGAATTGATAACAAGGAATAGAAGTATAGTAAGCAAGTAAATAATTTAAAATGAATTGTTTGAATACAGTAAAACACAATTTTATTTTAACATATTAGTTAATAATTCATCATTCTTTCTTTAAAAAAGTTACTTAAGAATATATTGGTTATGATCTGTGTTTATCGTCATAATTATTTATTTAGTATCAAAATATAGAATCCTTAATTAATATATATAACTTGGAAGGCGAGCCTTATGGTTAAGGGTATATATATATATATACACTCTATTCTTAATTAGTTATTCATTTTTAAAGCTATGAAAAATAATTTTTTTATGAATCTTTCAGTCCCAACTTTGATATTTTATTTTGAATATATATATATATATATATATATATATATATATATAGAGAGAGAGAGAGAGAGAGAGAGAATGAATTTGGTTTGATTTAAAGTAAATTAATTTATAAATTGGTTCCAAAATATTAGAAGAAAAGGAAGAAGAAGAAGAAAACAAAAAAGAAGAGAAGGAGGAGCTAACACTACCATGTTCTCTTTGTAAAACCAATTTGGTAGGGTGAGATATTGTGCGGGGTGTGTCTTTTTTTGTTTGAAAATGTATTAAAATAATATATATTTTTTATTTTTTAAAATTTATTTTTTATATTAGCAAATCAAAATAATCTAAAAAATAAAAAATATAAATTAATTTGGAGCATTAAAAAATTCAATTTTTTAAAAATATTTTTGCATTGCAAAAACAAACAATACCTAAGATTTCATTTGTTTACATGGTTTAATAACATTGTTTAACTTGAAAAAACATGATAATAATAAAAATTTTTAAAATTAAATACAATTTAAAATGTTGCATTATTACTGTGTAGAGTAGATAATAAGGTATTAAGATCTTGTTTATTTTTACGTTTAAAAAATATTTTTTTAAAAAATGTTTTTTTATTTTTTTCTTTACTTTAAATTTTTTTGGTGATTTTAAATTTTTTTTATATGTTAATGTTAAAAATAAATTTTAAAAATTAAAAAATATTATTTTAATATATTTTTAAATAAAAAATAATTAAAAAATAATATGGATTTAAATGAAAGCTACGAGTGTGAAGAGAAAGAAAACTTTCGAGAACAGAAAAGGCGCGTGAAGGGCGTGCAATGTCAATTTCTTAGAAGGAGACTAAACCTAAATATTCGCCTTCAAGTGCAAGCAACTGGTCTCTGTATGTGAGCTTAAATGAACACCAAATTAACTTGTCACGCGCCCCAAATTGGCTGCCCGCCCTTGAGAGGGGAAGCCCTAAATCGGATTTCCAAAGCCTAGACATGACTTTGGGAAGCTCCAAGGGTAGCATGATCAACTCCCTTCCCACTCGTTAAGCCTAAACTTTTTTTTTTATTTTTAATTTAGATAGATCTCCGAACTAGTTTACGCGTACCTCAACTAATCTCACGGACCCTAAAGTTAACGATCATGTAAGTCTCCAGTTGCCATCATATAAGCAATTACATAACCCGAACATGAAATCATAGAGGAAGCAAATCTTTTAGTCCCAAACTCTTACTACTGGGTCACCTCCTAAATAGTTTAAGCCAAAACTTGATTACGCATAATTTGAATATGTAAAAGAGTAATATTAAATGTTAAAAAAATATGATAAGTATTTATATATATATATATATATATATAATTAATTAAAACATTTCTTATTATTTTCTTAATGCTTAGCATTTACTTATTCAAAATTAGTGTTATTAAATCCAATTTGGTACATTCAATTTGGTATGTATTTTTTAAAAATTAAACAAGGTGATAAAAATTGACCTGCATGTGATTCTATCAATCTAATTATAATTTAATTTAATTTTTTTTTAAAATAATATCATTTTAGTTTTAAAAAAATCTTGAAACAACTATTATTTTGAACTTACTCAATTACTCGGATTAATTTGGTTAAATGTATATAACTTGTGATATAAGTTTTGTTATTCAAATTTAATAACTTTGAAACAAAGAAAGATTAGAGAGTTGGTTAATTGTCATCAGCAAGTGAATTCCAAGTCCAGATTCTTTATTACTTTCTCAATCTCTTGGTCAAGGTCTTTAATTTTCTAGAATAAAAACGTTTTCTTTATCTCTTGTTTGCTTTACTAAAAAGATCACTCCTTTCTCTCTGCAGATTCCCTTGAAAAATCTCTCTTTCTCTCAAAAACCATAGCATTAAATCTCTTGTTTCTCATTTGAAAAACTAGCGAGTTCCTTTTCTTCTCTTCCCTTCCCTTTGAAGAAGTTGGAAAATCTCTCTTCCTGATCTTTAGAGAGATCGAAGATCAAGATTACAATGCAAGACTCAAATGATCCAGCCAGGAGGTACGGGCTTGTTCAACGCCAAATGCCAACTGGGTGCAGATTTGCTCCCTCCGATGAAGTACTGGTCATTCATTATCTCTCCAAGAAAGGCAAGAACGAGCCACTGCCATGTCCATATGCAGTACGGGAATGTGATCTTTATGGCAGAGAACCTGAGGAGACATGGAAGGAATTTGGCGGAGACAGATTGAAGAGAAAAATAGACCAAGACCTTGGTCTCTTTTTCTTTACAAGATTGAAGAAGAAGAGTGGCGCTGATCATGGAAGCTCAAGAATTGATAGGTCAGTTGGTAATAATATTGGTACCTGGCATGAAGAATGTGCTCTTCGTAGCATTACATGTAGTGTGACAAAAAAGAGCATTGGGTCAAAGAAAAGATTTGTTTACAAGAGTAACAAGAGCCATAATAGAGGTAGAGTAAGTTGGCATATGCTTGAGATTAGTCTTCCTGATAATACTAGCGATCATGTAGTGTGTCAGTTGAAAAGGAAAGAGAGAAATTCAATAAAATCTGGAAGAGGAGATGCAGGAGTACTGGTGAATGGCAATGGTGAGGGTGCTCAAAAACGTCAGAGGACAGTTTCTTGGACAAATCAAGAAGCAGGGCCTAGTTTCTTTAACAGCACAAAACCCTAGAATCTTGTGATGAGGCAAAGAGAAATTCTAGTGGAAGTGGCAAGGAAATGTTAGCGAGTAATTCAATAGAATCTGGAAGAGGAGATGCAGGAGTGGAGAACGGCAATGATCAAGGTGCTCAAAAAAGTCAGAGGACAGTTTCTTGGACAAATCAAGAAGCAGCGCCTAGTTTCTTTAACAGCAATAAAACCCCAGAATCTTATGAGGCAAAGAGAAATTCTACTGTGTGTGGCAAGGAGATGGGAGCCTCAATTGGTGGTGGTCATTCTTTTGATCTGAATATAGAGTGGACTAATCCGGATGAAGATGACACATATACATCTCATAAAGAGCGGCAGCCGCACTTCAGCTCCGGGAAGAAGATGACCGAGATAGCTTCTTCAAGTCTAGCATCATTAGAAACTGGTAAGGGCACTAATCATGTGAAGAAAGCCAAAAAAAAACGCTGTGCTTTGACGTTAACATTATCACATTAATTGTTCCACCCCTTGAAATCAATTCCTCTTGATCCACCGATCGAGACTCGTTCACCGACTGATACTTCAGATAGTGATCATGCCAAAGATGATCTGCTGAAGGGTGGAAACGGTTTGCTGAGGGTGCTCAAGCTAAGAGTTACTGAAGCCACAGGCTACCCGAGTGAGATCATATATCTTGTTTGACAGCCAGGTTTCAAAATGAAAGCCAAGTGACTGCTAGTTGGAAAAAATCCCGGACATGTTCACTTTCTTTTGTGTTCAAGATGCTTCAACTCACTGTCAGATGATTTTTCAAGTTCCGATGCTGCTTGTAAAATTTGTTCTACAGCTTATTTTCTTACCAAATCATGGCGATTCCAGGTTCTAGACATTGATAACGTTGGCATATTAATGTGTGGCTGAAAAATTATTGAAACTGGTGTAATTTCTCAACTTGGTAACTCCTAATTAGCGGTTCCTTTTCCCTGACTGGTTAATCATCCAGGACAATGAATCCACCAATCTCTTGTTCATATATATATGT
Source organism: Populus deltoides (assembly GCA_015852605.2). Taxonomy (NCBI): domain Eukaryota; kingdom Viridiplantae; phylum Streptophyta; class Magnoliopsida; order Malpighiales; family Salicaceae; genus Populus; species Populus deltoides. The sequence goes on along the minus strand of CM027570.2, from coordinate 30,491,474 downwards.
TTCGGAGACTGCTGCTTCAACTCCAAATCATGGTCAAGCAGATGTATGATGAAGTAGGTTGGCAAATCCATTTGAGGAAAAGTGCAGTTATATATGAAGAGATGGAAACTGTAAGCTAATAATTAATTATTTGGTTAGAATTGCAATTAAAAGATTCGAAAATGATTTATTCTCCAAAAACAAAACTATAAATCCACAAAACAATACCCATGAACAAGGTTGATACCCCCTGCATCTACAAAACAATACCCATGAACAAGGCTACTCCAAAAAAAACTAAAAATCCACGAAACTCTACCCATGAAATGCTTCATCGTGTTATCAAACTTGATCCACTTTGCTTGCCAAAGCCATCATGTGAGACAATTCTTCCGGTAGCTTTTGAGTGCTTGTGAGACCATTACTTTGTTTTGTTTTCGTTGTAAATGTTTTTTTAAAATATTTTTTTACTTGAAAATTATTAAAATAATATTTTTTTATTTTTAAAAAATTATTTTTTATATTAATACATTAAAATATTTAAAAATACTAAAAATATATTAATTAAAATAAATTTCCTTGCTGTGAGGAGGCTTCATCTACCTAGAGATAGATTATTCTAATTATGCCCCTAAAAGTTCCAAACGTAGAAACAATGTTGATATCCAATTGAGTTTTAATGAGTTTTTGAGAATATTTCTTTTATTTACTTTATACCTTTTCAACGTTTTTTTTACTAGGATTGATATTATTATTAAATTATACCTCCTCTTGTATTCCATTAACTGTGTTAGAAGCATTAAAAATAAAATTATTAAACTTGACATGAATCATTATCTAGTTCATTACACAGCTTATAATTTGGATTAGTAAATTGATCTAAATTATCGTTGTTTAAATATTTTTTAAAAAAAACATTAAAATAATATTTTAAAAAAATTAAAACATCAAACTAATTTTGATATAGATCGCTCAAGTCATGTGTTAATTTGTCAGGTTATTTATATCAAATCAGGTCAACTTTAACTTGATTTTTAAAAAAACTTGACCTACACTAGAGACAAGGTTTGTGGATCACTAGATAGCCCTACCAGATCAGGTCTAGTTTAATAATATTATTGAAAATGATATTTTTAATTAAATTAAGAAAGTGAATATGAGTTTTCAATAATGTCATGTGGAAATAGTTTGATAAATTATTATTTTTAAAACATTTCCTTCGACATCTTGTAGTTTAGTTTAAATTATGATTATCTATTATAATTTTAAAATATATATTTTACATTCTAAACTTTATACGAGCGCTAATACTTAACATCATCCTAAAAAAATTAATAAAAAAAATCTAAGTATTTACATGATTATTATTATAATCCATTTAATTACTAAAGGCTATTATGTTAAATATTACAAATTTAACTCATGCTATATTGCCTACCAAGTCATTTTTTTATAACCTTATAAAAAATGTAAAAATGCTAGGAAGTCAAAAGTTTAATGTATAATGGATGAAGGATTTTTAAAATATTGAGATGATGACACTCTAGATGATATTTGTTTTTTTTTTAATGAGGTGTTAATACATTAGGTCAACTAGAAGCAACCATGTTTAACCCGTGAAACTCTCAATCTAGGATATGAGCCCTTGACAACAACATAAAATCCAAATCGAAATAAATTAGAAACTCCAATTCAAATTAACCAAATATTGAAGGTCTAAAATGAAAAAAACATTCAACTAAAAAAAATAAAATAAAAAATTGACTTGAGCAAGCTTAGAACGGTAGCCCACACTATATATGAAGCAATTCAGACCAATGTTTTTAAAGAAAAAAGAGAAATTTGAGACTCGAGTAATTGACCTGACTAAATTCATTAAGCCGAGTTAATTTAAAATATGATTACAAAATAACAGTGAACAATAAATAAAAAGACTCGAAATAATTCATGTCATTTTTAAAATTAGTGAAAAATCATATAGAAAAAAAAAGAAGCTCATTCTCCAAATACATCAAATATTGAAGGAAAAAAACATGAGCTTAAAAAAAAATATAAAAAGACCTAAGATAATGCAAGTCATTTTTAAAGGCAGGAAAAAATCATGTACAAAGAAAAAAAATTATAGAGCCCAGTATATAATTAAATCAAATGTCAAATGATGAAACTGAAAAATATGAGTTTAAAAAAAAGAAAAAAAATGAACCTAAACAAATCTCCTAAACCTATGTTAATCTTTCAAATTCACAGCCCATTAAATCCTATACCAGAGGCCAATCAAGAAGCTCAATTTAATATTGAAGGATGAAAATGAAAAAAAAATCAATTTTAAAACTTACCAAGGTTAAAAAATAGCAATCAAAGAATGAAGATAAAAATATGATACTTAAATATAATGAAGGAGGATCAAATTGTAAAAAAAAAAAACTCTAGAAACCATCCAAAATAAAATAAATAGAAGAGTTGTTCTGAAATGTTGCAAGAGCTAGCATGGAAGCCAAAAAAGAAAGAGAAAAGAATAAAGTCAATCGTCGTCAAAATGTATGAAATTAAGCCACATGTGCTACCTAAAAAGATATACTTCATCGTTGCGAATAAAAAAACACTAAGAAAACCTCTGTGAGACACCACACGTGTCACTCAAAGACAATAATATGACTCATTTGCTGGCATGTTTCACGAACACACCAACAACTTTCTCTTTTCTTTATTATTTATTTATTAATTAAATTATCAAACAATCACCCTTGAGACCACATGATCATTGTAAGAAAACCAATATAAATTAAAAAAATATATCCTAAAGCCAAACTTAAGATTTCTTTTTTATTCCAAGGGCATTAAAATAGTAACATTGTACATGGTCAAAGAAAGTTTAGATAAAGCTTATAAACCAAAGTTAATTTTTGTTTAATTTTTGTTTTGGTTTTAAGAGCAAGCAAGTCATTGTATAGCAAGAAAAATTGTGAAAAAAACTAAAATAGCCTTATTAAATTTAAAATGATAAATAAACCTACCAAAAAAATTATTTTACACTTGAAAAAGAGCTTTGAGTGAACTTATATGACCAATCACTTAAAACCACACTAAAATGAATATATGTTTTAGCATTTATTTAAAAGTGTGGTTGTGATTATTTTTTAAAATATTTTTCATTCAGAAATGTATTAAAATAATAATTTTTTATTTTTTAAAAATTATTTTTAATATCAACACATCAAAATAATCTGAAAACACTAAAAAAATATTAATTTGAAGCAAATAAAATATTAAAAAAATTTCAAATTTTTTCAAAGATATTTTTAAAATGCAAAAATAAACAGGTGCAACCTTACAATTTAACTGAACTGTATTTTTTTAAAATATTGATTTTTTTAGTTTTAAATTATTTTTTTAATATTTTTAAATTATTTTAATATAATTAAATAAATTTAATAAAATATAAAAAATATATTTTTAAAATAAAAACAACATTTACAAAACCCCGAATTCAACTTTATCTCGATATAAACCAAGTGCAGTTCAACCGTCTTCTCCAATTCCAAAACCCTCTATTGCCTTTGCCTGCACCGCAACGCACCGTCCTTCTTTCCTTTTCTTCAACTCTCTCAGAAAACACAGTAACAAAAATGGTCAAGAAACGAAAGCCCACTTCCAAACCCCAACAATCATCCTCTTCTAAACAACCCAAAATTGAAAAGCCCCCGCAGCCTCCACCACCTTCCTCAGAAGCCGAAGAAGTAGCAGCAGTGGTAGAGGAGGAGGAGGAGGAGGAGGAGGAGGAGGAAGACAGTTCCTCATCAGAAACAGAGTCAGGGGATTCAGGATCCGAAGAGGAGGAGGAATCTGAATCTGAATCTGAATCCGAAGAAGAAGAAAGCGAAGATTCTAAACGAGAAACCATAAGCAAAATCTTACAACCCTTCACTAAAGAACTACTTATCAAAATCCTCAAAGAAGCAGCCTCCACTGACCCATGTATCGCCACAGAAATCTTCAACTCCGTCGATTCTGACCCAGTCCACCGCAAAATCTTCGTTCACGGACTCGGTTGGGATGCCCACAACGAAATCCTTATCTCAGTTTTCAAAAAATACGGTGAAATTGAGGAATGCAAGATTGTAACTGATAAGGCTACAGGTCGCTCAAAAGGGTATGGTTTTCTTCTCTTTAAAACGCGAATTGCTGCGCGGAAAGCGCTTAAAGAGCCACAAAAAAAGGTGGGGAATCGAACGGTTTCGTGTCAATTGGCGTCTTTAGGAAAGGGGCAGAATCAGAAACAGGACAATAGCTCTGATGTCAGTTTGAGGAAATTGTACATAGGGAATGTGGGTCCGCAGATTAGTGTGGAGAATCTTAGAGAGTTTTTTGCTCAGTTTGGAGAAATTGAAGATGGGCCATCAGGTTTTGATAAGAGTACTAGGAAGTTTAGGGGTTTTGCCTTTATTGTTTATAAGAGTTTAGAGGGGATTAGGAAGGCATTAGAAGAGCCTGTTAAGGTTTTTGAAGGTTTAAAGTTGCAGTGTTCACTATCTACTAAGAATAGCAGTGGTGGTGGTGGTAATGCTAATGTTGCGGAGGCGTCGAGTGCTGGTGCTGGTAACAATGCAGGAGTTGTGCAAGGAAATTTGGGAATTCAGGGTTTATTGAACCAGGGAATGGTGGGGCAGAGTGTGAATCCAACAGGTGCAGTGTTCTTGGGGCAGAATCCTGCTTTGGGGGTTTTGAATCCGGTGCTGGGTCTAGGTGTTGGTGCAGGTGGGATGCTGAATCAGACAGGGTTGAGTCCATTGTTTCCTGGTGGGGTTTCGCAGCCTTTGAACAGAGTTGGGAATGTTGGTCCTCCTATTGGATTGGGTGCGGGATTTACCACACAGCATGGGATTAATACTATAAGCAACAGTATGATTGGTAGTTATAATTCTCAGGCTGCTTTGCAGGGATTGGGTGCTTATCAGAGTTCTCAATTGAGTCAGCCTTCTGCATCAGCAGCAAGGTCTCAGGCTGGCATTGGATCTGTGCCGAGTTATTTTGGGCGCTAGGTGAGACATCTGGTGGATCCTTGTGATATTTCTACCTCTTCTTAGTGCAGTTAGAATAACAATATAAATTTTACTTTCAGCTTTCTGTGTAACCTGGCTCCTATAGTTTTCGAGGTTTTGACAATCTTCGTAAATTTGTTGTCCCCATTATTAGTGCATGAGACACTCGTCACTGATGTGACTGTAAAGTGTATGTCTGGACACATTCACTTGTTTTTATATATATATTGACAATGAGAGTATGAATTTAGGGTCCTAGTTGAGCTAATAAACACAATGAGAATCGTGCCTTTTGTACTCAACTTTGTTTATACTATGAAATCTGTAATGTTATGGATTGAAGAAGAATAGGAGGAGATGGATTTTTTACTTAATCCAAGGAGAATAAGCTTTGAAATGTAGAAGTTGTTTGCTGGATTTTCTTGTCAGCAGTTTGTTTTTGTCAATACATGGCTGGAGTTGGAGGAGGAATTTTTTTTTTTTTTTGATCATTGTGTAAAATGGCAAATGGCATTTGAGATAAAATGAAGGTGATAATTTATGGAGGAGATTGATTTTTGGCAAAAATGGCAAAAAGGTGTAGATTGATCATGAGAGAGTTAGGAGAATATATGGAGATTAGCTTGTGGGAGAGCTATGATTGATGGGCTAGTTTAATTATGAATGTGATCTGTGATGTGGAAGTAGGATTCTCTTTTGGCACAATGTATGGACCATGGTGTGCTGCTGTATTTCAATTACTACAAGCAATGCATGAAGCCTTGGCTAATTGGTGCTCATATAGATGGACTAGTCCAATATTTACCAGAAAAGATTCGTAACTTGATATCTCATCTTACTATCAGGGATTCGTCTTTATCCTCTTGAATTTCTTGCTCTTTGCGAAGATTCTTTTTGTGGGTTTCTTTATCCACTGAGGTTTAATTTTGGAACCATTCTTTCAATTTATTGATGCTGCAGGTTTTAGAATTTGACTTTTGCTGCGAATGCTATCGTAACAGGAACAGGACGCCGGGGAAATGGGGGATACTGGATTCAAGTTCATAATAACAATACGTACTTGTATTCATTTGTTGGATAAACAAATTGGTCAATAATCTCAAATTAATTGCTAAGGATTCAATTTCAGCAAAAGAGTGTTTCAAGAAGATCCTATCAGTTCGTTAACTTCTGCAGCACATTTCAATTCTTTGTGTACACTTGTAATGTATTTGCTTATGGATGTTCCTCCTTTGGAATTCTACGCTACATCTCATAAGCAGCTGCTTGATCTGTTGTTGCATTGCATTTTCTAATAAGCTGGAAACAATTAAACAAGTCTGTCATGGCATGTGATCTGGTTCCATTAAATAATAATCTCTTCTACTGTTTTTATGTTGCAGCCTCGCTGGACACAGATGCAGGTAGCACCATGAGAGAACTGGAGGAGCTGAATAAGACGTTCAAGAGCTGAGCCATAGTATCACCATGGATAGTAGAGTTAAGAAGGGAGATAGAGTGAAGATAGGCACCGCAGCCTCTGTGCTCCTAGCAATTTGTTTATCAAACAAGTAATGGCTATTGAACACAGATAAACAGTATCAACACAAAGCAATTTGCCTAGAAAGCCCTAACATGAGCACTTTGATATTTTTATTCCTTTTCAAGTACCTGTTTGAGATTCATGTTATAAATAAGTTATTATTTGATCCCTTTGTTTTTAGTAAAATAATTAAATATATAAACACAGACACAACATAGCTCTTATATAAGCTATATTATCCTCTTTGCTACCATTCCATTTAAGATTAGGAATAGCAGTAAACGGACTTGTTTTTTACAAGTACATCTCTCCTAGCTTCTATTGAATTTAGAACTAGGTTTGAGTGTACATTTATTTTTGATAATATAGATAAGCGATCTTTTGAATTATTGAACAATTGAATCTTAAAGAGACGAGCGATCAATAAAACTAGATGACATGATTGATCAATAAAAATACTCTCAACACTATATAGATTAGACTAGATTATTGGCTTGTGTTAGTTATGGGTCTGATTAATTTTCTTAACATAAAAAATATTCAAGTATTGTTAATATGTTTTATAATAAAATAAAAAAATTATTATAAATTCAAAATATAATACATATTGGATGATATTTTTTTTTTAAGATATTGATACAGTGATGTATTGGTCAAAGTTTGTTTTCAACTATTAAAACGATGATATATTAGATTGATCTGAGTTAACTTGTTAAATCTTTGACCTCAATTATGAGATTATGATAACCATATATAAAACAAATCAAAATAAATTATGAACGTAAATTCCTAATCAATTTAATATTATGAAGGGTGAAATTGAAAAAAAATATTAAATTAAAAAAGGATAAAAAAAACTTTTTGGGTTAGCGTGCAAAACTAGCAACCCGGGTTATGAGATCGAGATAACTTCATGAAAAGTAAATTAAGAGAAATTACAAAGCTCAATTCTCAACCAACTCAATGTTGAAAGATAAAATAAAATAAAATAAAAAGAAAAAAAAACTAGTTAACCCAGACTAACCTATTAAACTTGCGATCGAGATTATGATATAAAAAATATGAAACCCGGTTCTCAAATAACTTAATATTAAAGAATGAAATTGAAAAAAAAAGATTAAGTTATTGAAAGGTAAAATTAAAAGAAAAAATCAATTAAAAATCACCCAAAAATTGAATTAAGTCAATTAGAATTAACCTGTTTAACTTGTGATTCCAGTCATGAGATAGGAATAACTCAATTGAAAGCAAATAAAAAAATAATTATGAAGCCAAATTAAAAATATCCAATTAAAAAAGGAAAAAACATAATTAAAATCAATACGGACAACCTGCTAAACTCACGACTCGAGTTATTAGATAGAGGTAACCCCATAGAAAACAGATAAAAAAAATTATGAAACCTGATTACAAAAGGAAAAGAAATAATTAGAGTCAACTTGGGCAACCTGCTAAACTCACGACTCAAGTTATTAGATCGAGGTAACCCTATAGAAAACCAATCGAAAAAAATTATGAAGCCCAATTAAAAAAGGAAAAGAAATAATTAGAGTTAACCCGAGCAACCTACTAAACTTATAACCTGAGTCATTATATCATGATAACTCTACAGAAAGAAAATTAAAAAAAATACAAAGTCTAATTTCCAACAAATCTAATATTAAACAATGAAATCAAATAAATAAATTCATGAGATAAATATAAGACTTAACATAAAAAAAATTGAAAAAAAATACTAAACAAAAATACACAAAGTACTATTTCAATTAATAATATTTTATAGATGTGATTATAGTAATTTGATCACATCCTTTAATGTTTTGTTAAATAAATATATATAAGATGCTTTTGTGGTGAAATGATGATTAGGATTTTGTTTATTAGTATATTTTTCTTATTCAAGTTCCACTATAATCCTTAATAATTTATGATTAGGATTAAAATGATATTTTTTTATAATTTAATTTTTTAATTTCAACATCAACACATTAAAAAACACTTAAAAATCATTAATTTAATATTTTCAAGAAAAAACAATTTTAAAAAATGCTTTTAAAAGAAAAAACTACTTAAAAACCAAACAGGTACCTAATTATTAGTCATGTGTAGCTACATCCTTTCCGTCAAAGACTTAATTCTAATTTCCAACCGATAGCTATTTAGGGCATTTCGGTGTTTACACAGATTATAATATTCATACAAATTATAATATACATTACCAAATTAGTTGGGGGTAATAATTTTTTCCTTTTTAAATATATAGTAAAACAACCAAAATATTATTAGAAGTAAAAAAAAAATAAAAACTAGCGTCAAAGAGCAATTTAGTATTTTCACAATGATTTTTTTATTATTATTAATTTAGTTGAGGACAATTTGATATTTGACCAAATATATATAAAAAGCAAAGTGAAACAATCAAAATGTTCTTAAAAGCAAAAAAAAATTAAAACTAGTGTTAAGGGGTTTTTCATTTTCGTAATGGGTTTTTTGTTATTATCATGTTAGCTTAGGGGCAGTTTGGTATTTAATCAAATATAAAAAAATAAAAATACAAAAATATAACGCCTCCTGATATCCAAAAATGTCCTCCCGTTATATCGTTGGAAGCTTCACCGGGTTATTTTCTTGATGGTGCGACGCACGTAAGCGATGGTAATCCGGTTTGTTGTCTGTTGACCTTTTTTTCTTTTTTTTTTCTTTTCTCCTCTGAAAATTATAGTTTGACCCTATTTGTTGTTAGTATTTCAACTTAAATCCTTATTCTTTTGATTTGTAATTTTTATTCTTGGTTCTTTCGTAAAAGTTTTATTTGTTTTCAATTTCACCATTCAATCTCAATTTGTCAAATATTAATTTTTTTTTAATTTGGTCTTCATTCTTTTGATTATTTAGGCCTTTTTTAAAATTGATTTTTCTTTAAAATTTCACCTTTCAATTAAAAATAAAATTTATTTTATATTTTATTTTTTATCCTCATTATTTTAATTGTTATTTTTTTATTTTGGATTTTCTTGTGTAATTAATATTCTTTTCCAAGTTAATCTTTTAAAACTGAATTGACTAGGAACTCTTTGAACTAAAATGAAATCCTATGTTTGTACAAGGAGTATGTGAGCAAAGTAATAAAACTTGTCTGTCTATAATTTGTTAGGTGAATTAATTTAAAATAGTATCATTTAAATATATATTTTAAAAAATTAAAATAAAATTATTTTAAAAAAATAAATATCAAATCAAGTTTTAACAAGGTTTTTTTTTTAAATTAAAATATTAAATTAGGTTTTAACATGATTGTGAGTTAATCCACCTAATCAATTAAATTTAATTAAATTTATTCTCAATATAATTTAATATAAAACTCAACTCGAAATAAATTTTAAGTGGCGAGTCCATCCTGGCCAGGGAGTTGTAACCATTAATGGGAGATGAGTGTATAATATAATTTCTCCATAATAATAAAACCCAATCGGACTCGGCCAGGCTAGTCGAATGTCGAAATTTTTTTTAACGAGCCCAGGTGGCAAAAGCCCACAGGTTAGGGTCTTGTCTTTTTTGTCTGTTCCTATAAAACGCAAAAGTGATACGTGGAATTCTGACGTGACAACAACTCAACAAAAAAAAAAATACATTTTTTTTCCTCGTTGAGGTCCTCTGTTTCTCTGATTCAGAGTGCCACCCAGATCCTCTGAAGTACTAAATCCTTTTCCTCCAGGTATTATTATAATAATTTTTAGTTTTAGTTTCTACGCGGTTGGTTGATTGTATGATTGGTGTGAGTGATTTATTCTCTTGTTGAGGAAAGTTAAACCCTTGCTTGGTTTGCGAGAAAAAGGAGGGAAAAAAATATGAAAATGAAAAATCTACTGGAAAGTTTGTGTTTTGGGTATTTCTTTGAATATTTAAATTCTGGGTTTCCCTTCTTGGAACTGGAGAGGAGAGGAGAGGAGCATTTGGGATTTAAAAAGTGGGTTTTTGTTATTGTTTTTAATGAGTTTTTTTTTTTTTTAGCTATTCATTTATGGGATTGCATTAGTAAATGCTGCTTTTCAAAGTTAAAGTTTTGAGGCTTAACGAAAAAAAATGGGTTTTTTGAATTGGTAGGTTTTATGGGTTAGCTTAGCAGATTCATGAGTGTTTTTTATTTTTTGAAGAAGGACAGTGGGATTACTTTCTAGATGGAAAAATGGAGGATATTAAGATGATAAGTGTTTTAGGGTTTTTGGGAGTTGTTTAGTGACTTTGGGTTTTGCCTTTTTTTTCCCTTTTCTTTTTGTAATGTGGAGATAGGTTTGGGGTTAAGAGTTTGATGGTGAATGGGGGTTCAAACGATGGCATCGCAAAGCACTGGCCAACAATCTCATATGCAGCCGTGTCAATTGATGAGGCAAACCTCGTGGTATAACCTCCCTCTCAACGAAGTTGAAAACCAAATGGGAAATTTAGGGAAGCCCTTGTGTAGCATGAACCTTGATGAGCTTCTTAAAAATGTATGGAGCACCGAAGCAAATCAATCGATGGGAATGGATAGTGAAAGTACAGCAACATCTTCTCTTCAACGTCAGGCTAGTTTCACATTGGCTAGGGCATTGAGTGGGAAGACAGTGGATCAAGTCTGGAAAGAGATTCAAGAAGGGCAGAAGAAGAGGTTTGGTCAGGAAATGAACGTTCAGGAAAGAGAGCAGACACTTGGCGAAACAACTTTGGAGGATTTTTTGGTACAAGCAGGACTTTTTGCCGAAGCAACTATAAGCCCTTCTTTGGATTTGGTTACTGTTGCTGCAGTGACTCCGCAATGTTTTCCACAGAATATGGTCCTCTCCTCATCCCCTTCAACTGGCACGTTATCTGACTCTACGACATCGGGATGGAACAGGGATGCCACAGATGCACTTGAGAAGAGTATTGACAGGAGGCTCAAGAGAAAGATCAAGAACAGGGAATCTGCTGCCCGTTCTCGAGCTAGAAAACAGGTAGGCTTTTAAACAGCTTCCATTTGTCTTCAAGGTTTTACTGTACCGTGGACATCTATTTGCTTACCCATGTCCTTAAAACTGAATTTGCAAACATGCAGGCCTATCATAATGAGCTGGTGAGCAAGGTTTCACGTTTAGAGGAGGAGAATATAAAGCTCAAGAAAGAGAAGGTAGGAAGGATATTTCATCTTAATCAAGCTGTTTTCTAGTTCTTTTTCCGTGAACGCTTGTCAACCACTCCAAGAGGAAAGATGAAAGAAATGGCCAAATGATTAAATGCCCCCACTGAATTGGAACTAGTGTTCCAAATTTTTAAGTTGTATTTCGGCCCAGTTCGGATTGATATATATTCTGAACTATTTTAATAGAGATGATGCACTCGGTAGAGAGGACTAGGTAGTAAGGATATTTGGTCTTAATCATAACTGTTAGGAGCAAGGCTTAAGTAAGTTGACAGTTGTTGGAAAAGCCATATTTTATCCATCTCTAGATGTAACCTGAGAAGCTGCATGTTGTCGGGTGCTAGTCATTCTAATGCTGTGCTATTGTTTTGGTGCTCCTTGTCATGTTAATTACGACAAAAATCTGTTTTTTTCACATTATGGTCAATTTGAGGAAACATTTGCATGGCGCACACACGCGTTGAGAGAAAGAGAGACGGTGACGTCAGTTGTTGGTAGTTAAACAATATGATAATTTTTTTTTTGAAATCCGGCTAACACTGCTCCTTGAGATGTTGATCAATCATATCTCAGGTGTGACTCCTAAAAACCGTAGGTTTTGGTGGATAGTTAGACTGTACTTCCATTCATTCATTATACTCCATTAATCTTCCACAATTAAATCTAGAAGTAGATCTGATTTCAGCCAGCTTTCCCATCAATTCCCTCTAGTTAAGCCAGTGTTCAAAGGCCCTGAACTCAACCCTAACAAGCTGTGCTGGTTTAGTGGGATTTGGAGTTTGACTGGTATTTTGAAGAGGTCACTTAACTGGTTGAGGGACATGGTTAGACTTTGCTAAATATTTTTTCATTTGGCTGAATAATTTAATCAGCCAAGCAGGGCAGTAATTAAATAATACATTCCTTGGGACTTGTTACATTTGTGTAGAAAAATGTTCGCTTTTTGTTGCAGAATCTTGTTGACGGTTGCTGTCGGACCTGAATACTGGATAGAAGGTGGCAAGTTCTAGCTTTATAAGATGCTGTAATTTATAATGCCAACCAGAGCACATAAGTATTTGTGTTTGAGTAGCGTATACAAACCTTATTCCACAAGTCTAATATCACTTAAAAATTATCTTTTGATTCTTTTACTAAACATTTTCTTTGATAAAGCTTATGCAAATTTCATTTAATTGTAAAGTTTTCTTTCTATATTTGTTTTTTAGTGCCTTCTTGCTGCAAGAACCCTGGAACTGGATTAAAATAGTCAAATTCTCTTTTCTGCATCGATGAAATTTGGCACCATAAGCATTAGGCTATCAAGTCGATGGTAATTTGGCACCATAAGCATTAAGCTATCAAGTCGATGGTAGCTCTGTCTTAGATAAATGAGTACTTTACATTGAAGCAACGGTTTTGTCCTACAAGGAGTTTTGCATCCTGATTTTTCTCGCTTTCTATTTGAATTTCCTTGTTTCTAGGAATTTGAGAAGAAGTTCCCAATTGAACCTTCACCTGAACAGAAATATCAGCTTAGAAGAACGAGTTCTGCTGCTTTCTGACATGCATCTCTCTATGTGAAAGATTTGTAGTTGATCAAGCGTTATTGCTAGCCTCCTGGGTTTGTGTGGAAAATGCTGTGGAAATTCATCACAAGGCTGCTTCACCGCTGCTGCTACTGTTGTGATTCCACCTAGCCCGCCATTAGCTTTCATCATATGTACATTCAAGATGATCTTGGTATTATATACAGCACCATATGTGCAATGTTTATAACTTTATATGTCTAGGCTCCGACTTTGAGAAAGAATTGTGTCTCACCCGTGTATTAGATTGTGAGAATTTTAAGACATGAACATCATTAACTTAATTGTAACCAATTTCTTGAAATTTCTCCGTCTCTGCCCTCTTTCTCTGCTTGGATCAGACTTCAACTTTGATATTGCCGAATGTGTAATGCATTGATATTCATGTCATTCTCACAGTGCTTGGAGCTTTATGGGTTGGTCGATCTTGTCAGGATTTCCTAATTTACAACGTCAAAAGCTGATGGCAGATGCTGGGCAGCCAGTTTGCCAGCCGGGAGGGATTTTGTATTTGTTAATGCAATCGTCGGATAAGATTTATTGATGGTGGATGGTTGGTGGAACATCACTCCTCAATTTTGTAATATTAATTTTTTACAATTTTGTTGCCGAAAGGCCTCTTAACCTTTGGCAGGCATCATTAAATCTTTGCATGTAATAGAAGCCTTTCTGCACCCGCAAGATAAATCGTCAAAAGCCAATTTCCAAGCCCTTCAGTCAGCGCAGGAAGTAAAACTAAACTTCCAGTCTGGCTATAAAACAGTTCACAGTGGCATCGTTCTCGAAATCCCAGTTCTATCTATCTTCCTTAAAAAACATCGTCTTCTTAGGCTATACAATACTGCAAATCTGGGAGAGTTCAAGCCCAGAAAAAAGTAATGATTCTGAAGGTTCACATAACATCCTGTACACTCTAAGAGCAGCCATCTTTTATGTGAAAATACTATTGCTAAGGGAATGCTTTCAACGTCATGTTGCCCAAGCGCCACATGAATTTGGATTCAAATTGAGGGGGACGCAGAAAGTACATTTTGTAAAAGCCAATCCCTTAGCTCCAATTTTTAATCCATGCTTTCCTTTTTCTGAACAAACCCTAGATATAGCACCAGCAATGAACAAGGCGCTCGATCTGCTTGCGGCTGACACTTTCACCTGATGAACGTTGAATGCTTCGGATACTATGGTGTTTAGCATCTAAGGAATCATAATACAGTACTCAGACTAAGGCTCGAATCGTAGGTTAGATGGATCAATTCGTAGATCATTGAATCAACCTGGATCTAAATTTTCTAAACAAGTCAAAAGTAAATCTGACCACAGACGAGCTACGAGTCAACAAGTCACCGAATCGACCTCGAAGAATGAGCAAGGTTTGATAAGAATGCTAAGAACATTCGTATTCATAGCACTCCTCATTTCTTCACCTAACAGAGTGACGGACGGCAATCCATTCAGCGATTGACAGCCTTATCCGAACTCATCAATGTGGGAAGACGTATGAACACCCTCATGCCAATAAATGGATAGAAAGTACGAAGAGACAAACAATTACTTCAGAAGACAGGAAAAGCTAGAAAAGGAAGAAGAAGATAAGAATTTGCTGGGGATAAGCTCAACATCATCTAAACATGTCCCTGTCATCTTGAACTTTTTTTAGTGCCAGATTTCAACTTATTTTTAATCTGCATGTCTCTTATAAAGTAGGTATAGATACAATTCAATACACTTCTCATGCTTGGGTGCACGGCAATATGGTACACTGTTCATATCATATGAGACAAGAGGATTGGTTCACGTGGTTGATATTCCTTTATCTCAGTAAAAGTGAATCCATGCATGATTGTTGGGGATGGTAATGGTAATTCGCAGGTTGAGTTTTAAGTATATTTATATTTTATTTATTGCTCATTCGATTAGATATTTATTTTTTATTTTTTAGGTTTTGTGCACCCTATCAATTTATAATATAACTCCACTTCAATTAATATTCAATTGCATTCATTCACTATTGTTTAGTATTATTATAAATATTTATAACAAAACGCTCGGGCCTGATGTTATTATCAGATCCAAATACTTTGGGTCTGGCGTGTTTACCAGACGCGATCTATTTTTTTTTATCTTTTCTAAAGTTAAAAATGTTATTTTACTTTACATGAAAATTGAAAAAATCTGAAATACTCTTGTTGGGCAGCCTATCCTTCTTTGATCTTGGGAGCAAAGAAATATTTTTATTGTTACGAATATTGTGAAAAGTCAAGAAAGCCTTTAGTCAATAGTTTTAATATATGTTAACTCTAGTGGTAAAATAGTACTTTAACCGTGTTAGAAATTAAAAAAGACATACATCACCAAACAATCCTCTCCAGTGGAACACACGCCAACAACTTTTTGATTAAAAAATACAGCATGAAAATACTAAAATGCCCTCATGATCATCTTAATTACACAACATACACATGTAATTTCACTGTTGCAATTCACAGTAATCTGTGTTTAGAACTATAGTGAAATCTCCATGCCATTTAACTTTTTTTATAATGTCATGATTATAAATTATTAAAAACATTATTGCTTACAATGAGAATACAGTGACTTTAATTATCAAACCAACATAAAATTACCAAACCTGACTTGATTTAAGGCTCGGATAATGAATTGAGCTAATTAACTTGAGTTTGACATGAGTCAATTTAAAATGATATCATTTCAAGATTTGAAAACAAAACCAGTTTATTTTTAAAAAATAGAAACCAAATCAGGTTTTAACCAGGTCGCAGGTTAACCTCACTGAGTTTTACCAAGTCAACTTCCACATGACTTAATTTAAAACCCGTCTCGATCTAGATCCTGAGTTAATGGATTACCGGGTTGACTTGCCATGTCAAGTTTAATAACAATGAACCAACCTTCCCTGCTCATCAATTATAATAATTTAATTATGAAATGTTAGTCTTGTTAGTGGTTACTCCAGTGAATCCCAAGATCCTATTTGTTTGAAAGATAAATTATGAAATGTTTCTTTTTAGAAAGTGGTTTACTTGAAAAGTTGATTTATGAAAAATAAGTTAATTTCTAATATTTGATAGTATCATGAAAAATAAGTTGAAAAATATTTTCAATATTTAATCATGCCATGCAAAATAAGTTGAAAAATAAATTATTAATGCTTTATTTTTTTTCAAATTTATTAAAAGAATATAGATGAAATTTAACAGATAAAAAAATTAAAGGATGATGAAATTGAAAAAAAAAATCTCAATTTCATAAATTATTCCAAATAAAAAAAATAATGGAGATCAGATTTGATAGATAAAAAAGTTAAAAGAGAATGAAATTGAAAAAAAAAATTTCAATTTCAAAAATTATTTTAAATAAAATAAATAATAAAAAAATGAAGACCAAATCCGATAGATAAATTTTTTTAAGAAAATGATACCAGAGAAACAAATATCAATCAAAAGAATAAAGATAAAAATTAATATAAAAATCAAATTAAATTAAATTTCAAAAACAAATTGAAAAAAATATATAAAAAAAGATTTAAAATAAAATATAGAGCAATAAAAAAATTAAAGATCAAATTTAATATAATTAACAAATAACATGATATAATTTTTTTTTTACTTGAGAAAAAATGTTATAAATATTTTCTAAAAAATAAAGTGTTTTTTTTTACTATTTCAATTAATTAACTTCACTAATAATAAATAAATATAAAAAAAAACCCTAAAAAGTGAAATCTAAAAAATCACTTTTCATGGAGTAAACGTAAGGATAATTACTAATGGTCTGGCTTAGCTGGCGTTTCATCATTGGAATTATCAAAAACTTTTACTTTTTTTTTTAATATTAAAGTGACAGTAAGATCCCCGCTGCCACATGCTAATCAAATCTTATCCAAAATACGGCCCACGTCACGTGATGTTAACGTCAAGAGGAGTGGACAGGAAACGGAAGCTTTACAGTGGGCCCCCTCAATCAGGCACGTGGTTTTTCGTTCGCCACGTCAGATCCACATCAATCAGTGGTTAAAAATTTGGTTTAGCTACTAATCACTCTTAATTTTTCAAATTATTTTGTTCGTATATAAAGTTCTCAATTATGTGATTATAGCCCTTAATTAGTACAAATATTTTAATTTAGCCCCAAAAGTATAGCCGTTATGGAAACCATAACTGCTATACTTTTTGGATAGTTGGGTGAAGTTTAGGAAAGCAATTTTTTTTTAATTTCGAGAGATCACTGCATAAAAAGACAGGTGGCTATGGAAAATTATGATAATAATAAATTTTATTATTGGAAAAAAATAAAAAAATATTTTTCTAAAATTTTTTATATTACCAACACGGGTTTTGATGATATGACATATTAATAAATGAAATTAGGGTATAACTAATAGAATGTTATAATTTCTCAACATGAAATCTAATCAACACTTAATTAAAGGAGGTATCATAGGATCATATTGAAAAAATTAAAAATGAGGGTACTCAAATAGAAATTTAATTAAAGTCTCGATACCAAATTTAGAATTATGTTTAAAAAATAAAATTGTAGCGAATTATTAGACGTTAAGCCATCATGGTTAGGTTTCGAACCGGGACAGTCAAAGATTAACAACAGTGGGTCCAAATGAATAAAGAGTGGGCCCAATACAACATTATCGATGGAATCATCTCTTGCATGTAGGTTTCTTTAACATAAGACATCTCTTAGGCTAGCTGTCGTGAAATCTCTTCCATTTGTCCATTCTCTCTCTTTCTCTTGGTTATTTTTTTATTTTGTGTTTTTTTTTCTAAGGATTTGCGGTTGTATTTTAAAAAATCAAGTTTTTTAAAAATATCTTTAATTGTAGTTAAAAAAATATATTCTTTGGTTAAAATTATTGTAATATAATTTTTTACAAGTAAAATAAATAAAAAAATATATTATTTTAGTTTTTATAAAATCAAGATTTAAAACGTAATTATATATGAAATTCAAGGTAAAAAAATAACTATTTAATAATTAAATAATTTATTATTTGTGATCAAGAAAAAAATATAAAAATGATCACAGACACACCTTAATTAGAGTAAATCACCTCTTAATAATTAATTTTTGAATAAAAACATTAATCTTTTTTAAATTTGATCATCATCTTTGCAAAAAAAAGTGATTTATCTTTTCTAGTATTTAGAGTATTTGCCATTTGTTTGTAAGTGATGGAAATGAATGGCAAACAACTATGATGGTTTAGTTTTTCTTCATGTAGGATTAGTTTGGAGTTTTTATAATTTGTTTTGGGTGATTAATTTCGTAGTTAAATTAAATTAGTTAATGCATGTGAAGGGTTTTTAAAAGGGTAATGAAGATTAAAATAAACGTAAGTTTAATTTTGATGAAAAAAAAAAAGATTAACATTTGAATATTAATTGTAATTAAATGAGTGAATGCATGGAAAAGGTTTTACAATAAATAAGTTTACTTCTCATGAAGGAAAAAAATAAAATAATAACATTGGAAGGTGAGGAAAGCCTAAAGTGTCTTGACCACCTTCATTATATATTAGAGTAGGGGTGATCATTTCTAGTTTGGTTCGGTTTTTATAAAAAAAATTACCAAATCAATTTTTAAAAAAATAACACCGAAACCAAACCAAAACCGGTTCAAACTAACCGGTTTTGGTTTGGTTTTTAGGACAAATACCGGTTCAAACCGGTTTGACTTGATTTTTTTGATTTGGCTCTGTTTTTTCTGGTTTGGTTTGTTTTTTTGATTTGACTCGGTTTTTTTCCGGTTTTGGCTCGGTTTTTTCTGGTTTGGCTGGTTTTTTGTTTGGCTCGGTTTTTTTCTGGTTTGACTCTTTTTTTCCGGTTTCAGGCTTAAAAAATGGAAACCGAATCGAACCGGTTATTTTTTTCAAAATTTTAATCGGTTTAATTGGTTTTTTTTCACAGTTCGGTTTTTTTGATTTTTTTTCCGGTTTTCTTGATTTTTTAGTTTTTTTCTCACCCCTATTATATACAATGAAAATGAAGGATTGAACAAGTTAATTATTTATTTCATGGAGCTAAAAAGTAAAAAATAAATATTAACTTCGAATATTAATTCTCTAATTAAATGAGTGATATTTTCATGAAGGATTAAACAACTCATTTATTTCATGGAGCTAAAAAACATTCTCCTTTCCCCTTATATGTGTGGGTGTGATATTGTCATGTTGATTTTCTCAAGAGTGCACTCTTTGCTTCTTTCTTTCTATAAATAAAGAACCTGTTTTATAATATTCTTAAAGCCCAACATGTGATCGGGATTGTGAATATCTAAAAATAAATAAAAAAAACAATTCTCGCTTAAAAATTATATATGATAGAATTAAAAATTTGTAAGAATTTTATTTCTCATAGGTAATGAAGGTGTTTTTTTTTTAATTTTATCATTAAAAATTTATTTTATTTTTTATATATTATTTTGGTTTGTTTTATATAAGATTATCATAATTTTAAAAAAATATCTTAATATTTAATTTGTACTCAATTTTATGAATAATTATTTTTATTATCATATAATTAAGTAAAAAATAATTTTTAAAAACAAAGTTCTCAAGTCCAGTAGAATCTATCACCTGAATAAAGAATTTAGTAGGGTAAGTTGTGAAGCCTATGATGATTTAATATATTGACGTTTCAATATTTAAAAAAATTTATCTTAATATTTTTTTTTAAATCAAACCACGTCTTTTACCTAATGTCTAGGTTATCTTTGAACACGTCATATCGGTTATGTCGTGTTGAGTTAACTTCCACACGATTTAATTTTAAACTCAAGCTAAACAAGATATTCACTTAAGCATTTTTTTCTTTTCTTTTATTCTGTCATTCTATGTCTGGATTGAGGTATAATTTGTTAAGTTCCAAGAATATTAAAAACTAGAAATTCAAAGTGTAAAACATAAAGAAATCTCATTATCAATCTAAATTTTAATTCAAAAATTTAGTGAAAGTATTTTATTATTATTATTTTTTAAATATTTTTAAATCAGAGATGATATTAAAAAAATAATTTTTAAAAATAAAAAATATTATTTTAATACATTTATAAATAAAAAATATTTTAAAAACTAATTAATACATGCCTACCAAACACATTTATACATTCCACATCGGATGCGTGGTGGGCCCATATTATCCTCCTATTGTCTCAAGAACTAAAACTAAGATCGACCTTACCCTATAACTCTCTTCCTTCAATCGTTATCCATATTTCCGCTCTCTCTCCTCTGCAACACAACTAAACTATCCCATTAACCATATCACTAGACTTCCACCACCACCGATCTCCTCCACAACTCCTCCTCCACTCCTCACACGTCTCTTCTTATTTTTATCATATTCATTACCAAAAAAAGAAAAAAAATATTATTAAATACGATATTGTATTGTAATATATTTTCACCATCTTCGGACGAGAACTACCTTTCTTTTGTTGATTTTGGGCTAACGCTAGTTCTGTACCGTACGTGGGCTAAAGGGTAGAGGGTTATTTTAATGGGGAATGCAAACGGTAGGGAGGAAGGAGAAAGAGACGATGAAGAAGGGTTAGAAAACGGTGAGTCGCCGTCGCCGTCGCCGTCGCCTGTGATCGGAAGAGGGGCGTCGACTACAAGCCAGTCGGTTTCAATAGTGGATAGTAATGATGTTCATACTCAAAATAATAATAGTCCTCCAGATCATGCCCCTGCTCGATCCACGTCTCCTTTCTTGTTCCCTCCTCAGGTATAATGGTAATTGTGATGATTTGATTGTAAAATTTTGGATTCTTAATTCAAAGGTTGTGTCTTTTATTGGATGAAAGATAGGTTCAATTAAGATCTGTGAAAAGGAAGGAAGAGGAAGATTAGTGGTGACTAATTGCCTTCATGGTTGGATTTTAAGCATTTTGAGAAATGGGTTTTCTTTTATTTTCTCAGTTTGTTTTGATTTGTTTTTAATAATTAAGATCTCCATTTAGGTGGTTTAGTTGTTTTATGAAGTGGGTTTTATTTAAATCTGATGCATGTCTTTTAAACTGCATGGTTTTTGTGAATGTATTTGTCAATATTGTGATCAAATAACTAAAAAAGAAAGTTATTACGATGCCAAGGGGGCTGAATTGAAGATTCAATCATGACTGTAGTTCTTAAGGATGTTATATGATTTGAGAGTTTGGTTTCTTTCTGTTCCGTAGGTGTCTTTGTTAACTTTTTGAGAATCAATAATGACAATGGGGCTCTTAACATATATGTGGTTGATCCACTAGTCTATCGTACTTGCCTCGTTATGTTTGCTTATTTAAGGCATTTGCAACCCGCGTGTGATGCTGACATATTGTGGGTTAGAGTTGGGATGGTTTGATTTCAGCAGCTCAATTGCTGTTTTATGTGTGAGAAAAGGTGTGATTTCTCTGGTGGATATTGTTGTGGATAGTTGCATTTTACGTTTATTGCTGATTTCTATTTTCGTACTTGTTGGGGGAATCTAAAGGTTAAACTTGCTCTATGGACTGAACTGTGGATTTATCTCTGCATGTGATAGAACTTTAGCTGATGTAACTGCTTCTGTATTGTGCATGTTTGCAGGCTCCTGTTGCCCCCTTGCGAAGGCCTGATGCCCCTCCTGTTTTTGATCAAGTTTGGCAGAATGATTCCCATGAAGTTGTTGATGAAGACCAATCCCCTGAGCAAGGAATCCCTACAGTTATCACATGGAGCCATGGTGGAAACGATGTGGCTGTTGAAGGATCATGGGACAACTTTTCTTCAAGGTAAGGTTTAGCCACCATCTTAAACATGAAAGATCCAAAAGGAGCACTTGTTGCTTCGGAGGAAACTTATATGATATCATTTATTGTTCTGTTGCAGGAAAAAGTTACAAAGATCTGGGAAGGATCATTCTATTCTTTTGGTCCTTCCATCAGGTATATACCACTATAAGTTCATTGTGGATGAAGAGTGGAGATATATTCCAGATCTCCCTTCTGTAACTGATGAAATGGGCCGTGTTTGTAATCTTCTTGATGTTCATGTAAGTATCTTGACATGGCTCTTGGTCTTACAAATCCAGAGGCATTTGATTATTTGAAAGTCATTAGTGCCAATGGTTTTGGAAACTAAATAAGCCCAGAATCATGGGTTTTCAAGGGATATGTTCAGGATGCACTAGAAAAACTGGGTTTTGATGCAAACCAGCGATGTGAAACATGCTTTTTATTTGTCATATGGGAGCTAGCAACATGAATTCTGCTTCCTCTATATGCATATATAACCAAGATTTTGCTAGATAAATATTTTCCCTACTAATATTCATGTATGAGGAAGAAATACAAGAATTATTGGTCCAAAGAACCATTTTTTAGTGTCTGGAAAAATTGCAAAAAGAACACTTGTATTTGTTAATGATTAGATTTGTAAGTTCCTCTTGCTATTTCTTGCAGGATTTTGTGCCAGAAAATATTGATAGTGCAGTTGAGTTTGAGGCCCCACCATCTCCAGACTCCACTTACAGTCAAGCATTTCCAGCTGAGGATGATTTTGCGAAGGATCCTTCAGCAGTTCCACCGCAGCTAAGTCTAACAGTCCTTGATGAAGCTTCTTCTTCCAAGCCTCAACATGTTGTGCTGAACCACCTTTACATTGAGAAGGGATGGGCATCTCAGTCTCTAGTTGCTCTTGGACTAACCCATAGATTCCAATCCAAGTATGTAACTGTTTGTCTTTATAAGCCACTCAGAAGGTAGCACCCTCCCACTTTCCATTCATGACTCTGAAGGAAAGATGATCGCTTTTGTAATATGGTTTGTTCTGAGATTTCTCTGTTTATAGATTTTCTCTACTTCTACATGTTTTGTTTGTTGTAGTTAACTTTCATTCTTTTGAAGCGCGCCTGCTTCAATATTATTATCAGGAAGGTCCACACATAGTTTGAAAATGAGTAAACATATATTGGTCATCAGATTCTTTTGTTTGAACTAGTGGATGTAGTCCTTTAGGGGAGAATAGTTCTCAAGGTTCAAACTTGAAATTCAACCTAAGCTACTTTTAGGCGAAGCTAAAAAACTAACTCTTGATTTAAGGCTACTGACTCTTCTAGCTGACAATATTGGCTTGGTAAAGATATGAACTACCTCGTTTTTGGGCATAGACATTATTGGTCTGGTGTGCAAGTTCTGCTACTTGATGATGATTGCAAATGATGTGCTGTGCCTATTCAGCAACGCTAAGAGTACCTTACAACAGCTCAATGGGTTCACTTCTAGCCAAAATAACAGGTCTTTCAAATCTAACTCATTTATAGTTGAGGAAATGGGGGAAGTGCTCATTTCTCCAGATTGAAATATGTCCTAGCGTCCAGTAATAAATTGCCCTGCCACCTCCGCAAAAGTTCTTGACACTGAGCTTGGATTGTTTCACTGCCAGTTCAACTTACTTCGATGCTTCTAAGACAAAAATTCATATCGTCTCAAATTGTTATGGTTTCGCTTTTCACAAAATGGTATCTCGGTCCTGAGAAACTGCATTAAGGAAACCCAGCATACCTGCTTATTGCAGTGAAATGCCATAATCACGAAAATAACTGCAGATTCAGGATATCAAACAATAGCAGGAATGCGTTCGGACAATCAATTCGGCTAAGATCTGCATAGTTCTGCAAATTATCGATCGTGTTTGTCCTGTAAATTAATACTACTCAGCAGGCCAGTTGAATTTGAAAAGAACAAATCATTCTTGTGCTTCTGTGTTTTGTTCTTGAATGCATTTGCGTTTGGATTTTTTTTGGTGCTTTGTTTGTACGCTTGTAACAACCTACTGATAATAATCTCCTTTTATTTTCAATATGAACACATCCTGAGCGTCAGAATCTCATGTTTGATCCTGACATCCTCTATTATCCAAGGTTATTCTGTCCTTGAACAAATTAAAGCTGTGCTGCTCCTGATTTTCGAAGGAGATGAATAGTTATTTCATCATGGACAGAAGTTGATCAGATAGTTAGATCCACTAGGACAAGTAAGTAGGCTACTTTTATCATCATAAGCATAACTATAAACCTCAGGGCACTGTTGCTTGAAAATGCTCGAGTAGTTGGAAGCAAGGCACTTGTCTGGTGTACTGAACTCACCAGTGCAGCAGAACTGTGGCTGGTTGAATGCCAAACATGCACTCTTGCAGGCAATCACAGTCCCATCAGACCCTTTAACAGCTAATTTAGAATCACAAACAGCGTTCACATTAGCTGCACAGCTCGTGGAACGGCACTCACTGGAACCTCCTTGTGGAATTACTGAAAGTGGGATGTTAAAACCATCCACCAGGCTGATATCATAGTAGTCGTGCCCGTCATTAGCTCTTAGAGCGAACTCTGCCAAGGATGCCGGTGGTATACCACCAGCACCATGGCATTCTATTCTACCAGAGGCACAATCACCGGTTGCGCAAGTAAACTTGCCTGAGGAATCTGTATTGCATCGTGTTCGACCCCAGAACCGACCAGACCATGGCACTGGGGTACTCAGGGAAGATGAAGCACCTGTTGTCAGAGCAAAGCCTGTCAAAGACAGCTGTGGACTGTCAGCATTATTTAGGCTTGCTGGCCAAACAGTGAATGGGCAGTTGTTCTTAAAGGAAAAGGTGACCGACAGAGCTCCTGCATGTTTGAAACCTGCACAAGATTTTTTTCATTCATGTTAGAATAGGTTTATATAATGAGTGTGTTGACATCTTACATGCAACCAAAACTCGGAGACGAGGTACTTACAGACGAGGAGTAAGATGAAGGTAAGTGCCAAGGGAATTTGATTGGCCATTGCTGGAAACTCAGGCTGAAGATATAAGCAATTGAAGGGCAAGCAAGCAGGGATACGCTTATATAATTGATTACAGGGAGCTGTGGAGGATATTTGGATTCTTTAGCATTAGACCTGTGGAGTCATGAGAAAGAGTGAGCTGTTTATTCACAAGATTTAGGCTTCTTGTCTCAACATGAATAAGTCATGCACGTCAATCTCAGATCTTCATTTCATAAGAAAAATAAAAATGTTAAAATCACAAGGTTTTGATGACAAATTGGTTATCTGTACTTGTATTGTTAGGATAGGAAAAGCTGAGAATGTGGAAATGTCCTTGTGATGGGTTATTATCTGTATGGAACATTTCCTACTTTTTTTTTTTTTATCTTTTTTTTTTGTTCAAACTTGCAAAATGCTTGATGTAAGAAAACTTGTTGAACTGATAAGCCGAACCGAACCGAGTTTAATAGCCATGGTGAAATAATCAAATCTTAAATCATAAAAAAATTAGTTAGAATAGTAAAAAAGCTACAAAAACATTCCATTTCTGTAAATATTAAAAAAAAATGGAATTGTGAATAAAATGATAAACCCTTTGCTCAATTTACAAGAATATTTTTGGATTTTTTTTTGGAAAATGCTGTAAGATACTTGGGAAAAAGAAGAAGAAGATGTTTCACATAGATAGCAGGCAAAATCATGCTGTTGTTGTAAAAGGTTTTGACTAACTGCAAATCTTTAAAGGTAGAAAAATATCTCTTTACCTACAAATTATATTAGCAATTTGACTTTCACCAACGAATTAACATGCTGCAAACATTCAAGACTAGTTCTAACTTGCTCTTGGGGGGTAAAAAGAGAGAAAGATTTGCAGTTTTGACTGCTTGTTGTTGTGTTTTTGGTATAATAGTATTTGAAATTATGATAATAATTGTTTTTTAAAATATTTTTTAATTTTAAATTTATTTTTAACGCTAACGTATAATCTAAAATCATAAATCACGTTGTGAACACAAGTATGAACACAAGTACGAGATTGGACGTCATGTTCTAAAAGGCCCTAGCTTTTATGACTAAAGTGTTGAGCATGCTTGGATTTAGGCACAACTTGTCTGCATCTTGTTGATTGCACCACTAATTGCTTTCAGATTATTAATTTTGTTATGCATGAATACATGTTTCCAGCTAGAGATGCTGCAGTCTCATTATCAATTATCAATTTGATTTATTCTATCCTCAAATTATTATTATTATTTTTTTGGACATTAGTCTGAATGCTATAGCCGACTTCATTTTGAAGCAATTCAAGATTTTTTATGGACAGATATAAAGCAGAAAAAGGCAAACACTGAACATCTCGTCATTACAAGAGAGAGAGAGAGAATCAATTAGCCATTAATATACAAACAGCAAGCCTTGTAATTGTAAGCAGAAGGAAAATCAAGAGAACACAATATAGAAATATGGGAAATACCGAGGTCCGGATGTTTTCTATTGAATTTAGTTCTGGTAGACTATACAGTCTAGTTCGATAAACCTAGAGCATGGGTGGATTCAAGTCGAACATTCCAGTCATACATCACTCCAAAAGAAGATTACAAACACAAATGCTTTATTTAATATGGAAACCAGCAAATGGCTTCCATGAGAGAGCGATTTCAAGTCGAACTAAGGCCATCTATCACACTGATCACCTAATAAGGAAGAGATTAACAAGGGATATATATATAATGAACATCAATCTCTTGATCTCACAAGCTGTGCCAAGTATAAAACATCAGGTCCGAGTTGCCAGCTCCCATATCTTTATTGTCCCATCATCACTTGTGGAAGCAAGCAGCCCGGTTTCCTAGCAAAAATGACAATCATATACAGAACACATTAAGAATACAGTCGTAACTTCAACACTAACCATTAAACCCACATGAATACATAACCAGCCCAACACCATGCCACCCCGCCCTTGCCCCACCCACATGCACACAAGAGAAGAACAAAAATCAAGACGTGGTTTCAAATTTTAGGAGTGCTGGAAGCTTGCGCTGATCCAGTGGGTTGTTTGTTGGAACCACCTGCAGGGTCACCAGCAGCCCATGATCAAGTGACAGGATGGTTTTTCTCTTTCATTATTTTTTCTGTGCAGGGGACAGTAGTGTAGTATGCTTCAAGTAATATATAACGTCAGGGTGAGCAGGGAAAAATCTAATCAGTTTACCAAGACACTTGAATGGAAAGCATTACTAGATTGCCACAGAATCCAAGAATCTACAAACAACCCTGCTTCTCATTCCTCTCATCATATCCATTATACAAAGATAGCTATATGCATAAATTTAATAACACATATCCAGAACAAATCTTACCCCAGGGCCCCATTGCACTGAGTTTATGTCCATTTCATGAGCCTTTTCCCTTTTCAACAACAGTTTATATGAAGGACCATCAACCTGTAACAAACACGCAATTGTCTCATTTGATTTTTCATTACATGAAGGATCGTTGCACTTTCTATGTTAAATTGAATCGGTAGATATAATAAATGAGGATATAAATCTTGAATACCAAACCATCTTTGCTCTCCACAAAAAACCGCAGTGCATCATCAGCTGCTCCACTTGCTATAATACCTTCCCTATTCAAGTGTGAAGAGGTAAAAACTGAGAATTTAGGGGGGGAAAAACTGTGCAAAAAGACAAAGGATAGCCCAGAAAAAGTCTAGAAGAGCACCCAATGACAACAAAACACAAGAAAGGAAGGTAACGGTGGTTTGAAATTGAAGAGCACAAAAGCAGCCAAAAACCAAGTAAAACCATGAGTTGGACATGATAATTAGTAAACTTAGTTTGCAGGGCTGCTACCTTGACCAATGAACTGAAAAGATTGTTCTATCATGATAACCCGAGAGAGTGCAAAGGTGATTCCTGAAAAACAAACCAAGTTATCAACAAGTGTTGCTTTGTGTTTGGGCATGTATGCTGCACAATCCAAAAAGAAAGGCTTATAGTTTCACCATAACAAACAGAGCATGAAAATGAATTATCGATCCCTCAGGGAATTTAATCCCAAATCTATTACTCCATTCTTTTTTGTAACTACCATAACTAAATAAACTTTAATAAAACCAGTAAATAGGATATGTTGATGAACATGGAAAGACATTCTGGACATCCTAAAATAAGGTGCAACTCTAATTTGGGATGGAGATCATATGGTACAATTCTCTCACATTGCATAAATCTCACATCATTTCACATGGTAAATGGATCCTAAGAGCACCATAACCAATAATCTATCATCAGGTGCCAAAATACTAATAACTGTTATCATGCAGCCTACTACTTAGCACCACCATAATTTCCATCACGAATTTCAAATATTTCTGTCATGAGTTTCATCGACACTTGATTCAAAGCCTTTTCTTTAATTGAATTCTAACATTAACAAGAACAAATTCTATAACTGATTAAAATTCATCCAAGGAACATTTCAATATGCTGTAATAAAATGAAAAGTAGAAGATCCATTATGCATAGAGAGCATGTTTCTCACCAAGAAACAAGGTCATTGCCTGATTGCATCCCTCCAGCATCTGTTTCCCATATTTTTAGTGTAAGATCATCACTGCAAAATCAATCCAAAAACACCTGTTCAATTCCCTTCCATGAACAGCTCTGTTTTTTTCACCTAAATTACTTTTTTTTTATAAAATCACCCCAATCAATGATCATCAAAATGAAAAAGAACAAAGAAAAAAAGATTTACATACCTACAGGTAACCATTCTGTTTCCTTCAGCATTAAAAGCAAGTGCCCAGACAGTAGAAGAGTGACCACTGAGAAGAAATCAACCCTTTTCCAATTAGATAAACTCGTCATATCAAAAAACAAGAGTTGCTAATAAACCAACAAATAACATGAACTGAGGAACACAAATTTCAATCTATGTAAAACCTATATATATCAGCTACAAAAGAAGATAGAGGTAGTACTTGTTAGATTCACCTAAGGATTGAACACAATGCCAATCACCAGTACCATCCTCAGCCCAAACCTGCAATTCTACCAAAAATTCAACATTGTTCTACATTTTCTTAAACTGATTTCGAAAGCAGCAACGAAACATTTACACAATCTTAGTCGTTGAAGAGAAAATAAAAGATGGGATAAGCAAATTTACCCACAAAGAGTACCTTAACAGTGTTATCATAGCTACAAGAAAACAAAACATCCATAGTTGGATGCCATTTAACCATTTTAACATCTTGTGTATGTCCTTGCAAAACTGAAACACACTCAAATTCATTCCCAGGCATCACTTCCCATATCCAAACAGTCTTATCCCTACTACACGTCGCCAGGAGCGAACCTGATGCATTCCAACTCACACACTTCACTTCATTTTCATGACCCTATTGTTCAAAACCCATAAAAAAAAAATTAGCATCTTTTTACACCATTCTGGGGGAATATATACCAAAAGTTGAGATTTTAAAATAAATACCTCTAAAGTAGAAACGCATTCGAAATCACCGCCAATGTTCTCCCAAATGGCGGTGGTAGCATCAAAGCTGGCGGTGGCCAATAATTTCCCACAAGGAGACCAGGCACAAGACCGAACAGTTCGAGTGTGGGTTTCTTCCAGAACTGCCTTGCAATGCCAAAGGCGATTGGAAGGAGTCTGCTCCCAGATTCGAACAGTCTTATCGCCACTACAAGAAGCCAATACAGGAGGATTATTAGAAGTTCCGGTGGCCGGATTCCAAGCCAAGCTCCAAACCCTATCGGAGTGTCCTGCCAGGGTTTGAATCTCCTTCAACTCCATGTTGCCATCGCACAAATCCTCCATGGTCAAAATCAATTCGGCTTCCCGATGTTAAGCTTCTATACGTCTCTCTCTCTCTCTCTCTCTCTTAATTACCTTGTGTAATTTTAGTTTATTACAAGAATGACCAGCTTGACGGCTAACTCTTCCTTGTAATTTTGACGGCTAACTCTTCCTTGTAATTTTGATTACATTTTGTTTTAATAAAAAGGACGACATTCATTCAGTATAACTCACCAAATTTGTAATCCCCTTTAAGATTCTATTGATTTTAATAATATTTTATTTAATATATGTAAAAATATAAATTTAAAAATTAAACATTAATTAAATAAAATAATATTTATTTAAAATTACAATAATTTTATATAAAACAAACTAAAATAAATTATAAAAAATAATTCAAAATCAATCAAATATTAAAAAAAAAATTCACCTAAAAGAAAAAAATTGAAAGATATAATTTAAAAATAAAAAATTATTTGGTATTGTTATTAAACTTAATTTATCGAGTATCCTTGAAATTTTTCGTTTCGATTCTTTACCTAACTAGAGCTTAAAATTAACTTACATGGAAGTTGTTTCTACGTGACATAGTAGATTTGGCCTATACAAAAACAACTAGGTAAAGATTTCAAGATTAGAATTGAGTGAAGACAATGATTCAGCGGTAAAAGCGTGATTTGATTTAAAAACAAAATTAAAAATAATATTTTTCTAATATTAAAATAATGATATATTGAATTAATATAGGTTTTATGGCTTAATTCACCAATTAAATGTTAAAATATTTGTTTCAGATTACAATAATATTATAGAAAGTAAATAAAAATAAAATTACAACCAAACTATTTCAGAAACAATAAAATGTTGAAAATAAAATTAAAAAGATAAAAAAAATGAAATTAAAAAAGAAAAAAAAGAAAAAAAAAGGGGTCCATCTAAACCCTAACTTTTTTCTAATCGCATTGGCATGTGAATCCCAAATCTAGTACTCCGTTTCTTTTGAATTTATCATAATTAAGATACTCCATTAATAAAATGGGTTGTCCTCCAGCTGTTTCCATAAAAATAAAAAATTATATTTAAAATAAATAAAATTAATCAATTTATACAAGCTAGCTAGAATATTCACATTAATAATAATAATAAAAATTATGAACCACCGCATTTGATCATGGACAAAAGGTAATCAAATAGTTGCCTCCACTAGGACAAGTAAACGTGCTCGTTTCATCATCATAAGCATAACTATAAGCTTGAGGACACTGCTGCTTGAAAATCGATCGGCTGAATGAAGATTTTTTTCAGTCTTTTTTTAAGAGACTCGAGGTGAGCAAGAAACACTATATATATATTGAAAAGATTGTGTGTGCAAATTAATATTAAATTCGCATCACTCGACACAGTCGCAGCCTGTGGAGAAAACAGATGAATCGAGAGGAGAAATTAACAGGAGATTGGTCAAAGGAATATATTTAAAGATACACAAGGAAATAAAATATTTTTTAAATGATTTGATTGTAACTTCCTTAATTGTTTGATGAATTATTAGTGATTCTTAGAATGATTTTTTTTTTTGGGAATCAAGCAAAATATATAGGGCTAGTGGGAGTGAGTTAGACCTTGTCAGGTCAACTACAAGATTTATTTTTTATTTTTTATTTAGAACAAAGTTATTTTATTTTAAAAATATTAAAATGATATTATTTTAAAATTAATTTAGATTAACACCAAAAAATCATGAACCTTAGCCAGTTTGATAACCATGAATGTTTTGGATGGTATTACACAATGTATATAATATTCATGTCCAGAGCTTTTACATGCCTCATATTGAATTTTTTTTTTTTAAATTATAACTTTTTCAAAAAAAATTTTGAAAAAATAATATGACCTTAAAATTTTGCTGAGGAAATAGCACATCTTATGGAGATGTGCAGTTGAGAATAGCGTAATCTGTAAGTTATGTTATTTCCACTAACATAACTCAAATCTTTTTTTATTAAAATGTTTAGGTTGCGAACAACATAACCTATGTAATTTCTTGAGATTGCACTGTTTCCAACAACAAAACTTGCATATTTAACTTTTTTTGGTTGTATTGTTGGCAACAATTATTATACATAAAGCTAAATTATGTGGAGAAAGTCCTGTTCATCAAGATTCATTACACCGTGGATTGGAGCAGTGCTAGTAAAAGTCCTGTTCATCAAGATTCATGGCACTGTGGATTGAAGCAGTGTAATGACAGAACTGTTCTTACCACAGAGAGTTGCAAAAACTGCAGGAGGAGGGTGGGGTTGTCTTTTCATTGGGATGCATTTGGCATTGAAGTGATAGTTTGAGAGAAAACGGTCATGGTGGGGCTGCATGTCCCGGGCTGCAGACACCTAGCGATGGGGTTGCCATACCCTGTGTCGCACCCTCGCGGTGGAGCACGGCGTTGCGGCGATCCTCGATTGATTTTGGGGTCTTTGTTGTTTGTGTAAATAAGGGAGTCGCCACCTAGTATTATGGTCACTAGGAACCTTAACTGGTCTTTTAGAGATTCTAAGGCAAGGGACAGGTTACGTAAAGGGAAGGTATTATCACCCCTAGTATGCCTTACCTAAGGTAAGCTGCTTGGTGTTTGGTTTGCCTTATAATTGCTATGGTGTTGATGTTTTTCTAGGATACATTTTGCTATGATGAACAAACTTGGACTGAAAGTCTAAAAAGAAAGAACCCTTGGTTAATGTGGATGACACCTTTAGATATGTCTATAAAGTACCAAGGAGAACCAATACAGATCTCTTAAAATCTGTGTTTGATTCAGACTAAATTTATTAAGATAGAAATCCAAGGAGATTCTATGTGTGACTCGTTTTCCCTTAGTATTTCAAGAGTTTTGAGACTCGTAAATCGCAAGGAGGAGGGATAAAAATTTAGAAATCTAAGGAAACTTATAGCGCTTTAAAAGTCTCTTTTTGCCTTAGTGTTTCATACTTTCACGACTTGTAAACCATGAAATCAAAAATTGAAATGTCCTCAATTATAATCGAGGCTTCTTTCAAGGATGTGTGGTGATTTATTATTCCTAGAAAAATATTTTGGATATTAACCACTTGGGGTTTCTTTATCCAAACATTAACAGCGAATAATAACAAGTTATTCCCAATAATATTTTGGATATTCATCCTTTTGGGATTTCTTTATCCAAACATTAACGATGAATAATAACAAGTTATTCTCAATAATATTTTGGATATTCATCCCTTTAGGATTTCTTTATCCAAACATTAACGGTGAATAATAGATGAATTCCCCCCAAAATAAGATTTTTATATTTTTTGGAATATTAGCCAACACCCTTTGGAGTTTTACAAACATGTTGTAAAATCCAGAATGCAAAAAAATAATTTTTTGTGTGTTTAAGAAATCCATGCTAAAACACATTTTCTTTTAAACTTCAAATATTTGTTTTTTTTAAAGAGAAAATTCAAAATATGTTAGGGTATTGGCCGTATGCATGAAAACATTTTTTTGATATATATGTATATTTGTCACATTTGCGTTGAAAACCGGGTATTCTAAATGTGAAATTGATATATTTTTTTATAATATAAAAAAAATACAGACCTTAAAATAAATATGCTAGAAAATCATCAATCTCTCTCTCTCTCTCTCTTTTTTGGATAAAAAAGTAAAACCAGTAGATCCGACCGGGTCACTTGCCTAAGCAAGTGATCCGGCTGGACACAAAAAGCTCAGCTACTGTTCAAGTGAATTATAATTCACTTGAACAATAAACACAAAAGACATGCACAGTAGGTGTGTAATTAAAATGCAAAGTGAAGAGAATGCATGGAAACTTACCTGGCGCTGAAACGGGCGAAGATGATGATGCTGCAGTTTCTTGCGCACAACCGGTCATCAGTGATTCCGAAGACAATGATGAACGCTGGAAACTGGTGTTGGTCTCTGTCTTTCTCTTCTTGTCGATGCTTTCTCTGGAGACGACGAAGACGACGATGAAGGTGTGATGTGCTGGCGGAATGGATGTTCTTCCCTCTTTGTTTTCTTGCTATTTCTCTGTTTTCCTGTGGGCTGCTGCATCAGCTAATACCTATGGAAGAAAATGTTGCACCGCCGGAGGAGAAGAAACTGGAGACGGAAACGAAAGGATGAAGGCGATGGCGAGGGCGTGCTGTTTGGCCCCCCTGTGTTTTCTTCTGTTTATGTTCTTTCCTTCTGCTCGTCCCTGTTGTGTTCTTCTTCGTTCATTTATTCTCTGGTTTTCTTTCCCGTGCTTCCCCTTTTTCTCCCTCTGTATTTTCTGTCTTCCTCCCTCTCTTTTGTTTTTTCTGTTCGTCCTTCCTCTCACTCGCGTCTGTCTTCTACTGAGAATAGATGGTTGCTGTTGCTATGGCTGGTGCATTCTCACGGTAAGAAAGGGGAGTGAGGGCTGGTGCTTATGGGGGCTCTCGGTGATAGGGAGACTACTTCGGGAGGAGATGGTGGTCATGGTTTGGGGAAGATGGTGTGAATGTACATGGGTTGCTGGTTTGAGTAACAACAAACTGTGGCCGAGGGGAGGCTGGGATGGTTGGAGATGACGGGTTCGGGGGAAAATGGTTGGCTATGGGTAAGAGGAGAAAGGGGCTATGGCTTTAATGGGGTTCTCTGGTTTTGCAAGGGAAGAATGGAGATGGGGGACTAACAGAGAGGGGAACTGCTGCGTTTTGGAGGAGAGATGGCGATGGTGGAACGACCGTTAGGGGAATTGGGGTTCTGGTTAAAGGGAGAGGGGACAATGTATGGCCAGAGAGAGATCCTTAGTTTCTTTAAAGGGAGGGGCTGCTTCGTTGTTTTTATTTTTAAAAGATGAGCAGGGGCTACGGCTTCTTTGCTAGAGAAATAGGGTTAGGGTTTTCTTTGCTAAAGATGAGCAGGGTTTTTTTTCCTGTGTTTCCTCTAATTTTTGTTTGTCTCTTTGCCCCCTTGTAAATTTTTCTCTCCCCCATGCATATGACTGAATATTCACTTATATAGAAAATCTCTACACGTGCTTTTAAGGAAATATTGCAATAATTATTGCAAAGATTGTCTTCTATAACCAACACCACCAAATCCTATAAATATGATATTTTTTATTACAGTGATTATTTTCCATAACCAGCACGGATCAAATCATATATCCATGGTATTTTATATTATAGTAATTATATATGATTCAGTAATTATCTTCTTGACATATTGCTTTCTTAACCCTGATGCTCTATGTTATCGCCACATGTAAATCCTTATTATTTTATTTATTTTTTTAAAACAATTTATCAAAACATGGGTCAAAAATTAGGTAGCAATACCCTGACACAGAGAGTTCTTGTAGGGGGCAAGGTTGTGCCCTAAACTGCAGACACTTGGCGTTGGGGCTGCCATACCCTAGGTGTTAGGGCCAGACCTGCACACCTGGCTGCAGACTCAGGCGAGCGGGTCTGCAGGTCCTAGGCTCAGGTGAGCAGGTCTGCAGGTCCCAGGCTGTAGACACCTGACGCTAGGCCTACCATGCCCTCCCACAAAGAGTTTCAAAGGCTGCAGGGGGTGGGTGGGGTTGTGCCCCAAGCTGAAGACACCTGGCGCTGGGGCTGCCATGCCTTGGGTGCTAGGGCGGACCGCTCCGGACACCGGATCCGAAGAATCGCGGCGCTGGTGGTGCGGACCAAAGACGCGAGTCTGCAGACCCCAAGCGCATGGGTCTGGCCCTACCACCAAGGGCATTGTAGCCCCAACACTAGGTGTCTTCAGCTTGGGGCACAAACCAGCACGCCTGGGGTCTACAGACCCGCTCCCCTGGGTCCGAACCCATTGGTAATGTATCCGCGTCCAGATCCAAGGGTAATGGGTTCGGTGTTAGGACCCAATTCTCTTGGGTCCCACGTCAGAACCCAAGGATAATGGGTCCTGCGGAGGACCCGATTCTCTTGGGTCCTGTGGAAGACCCAATTCTCATGGGTTCTACGTCAGGGCCCAATTCTCTTGGGTCCGGTGTTAGGACCCAAGGTTCTAAGGTTTTAGGTTTCTAAATATTATTATTTGTATTATAAATATTGTTATTTTTATTATAATTAAAACTATTAATATTAAAAATAGTATTATTTGTGTTACAATTATTATTATTTTTATTATAATTAATATTATTAATAAAATAATTAATAAATTTGAAGGGTAAAATTAAAAATTAAAAATTATTATTATTATTATTATTATTATTATTGTTATTTTTATTGTTATTGTTATTAATTACCATTAATAAAGTTTTTAAAAAATACTTCAGAACCCAATTCTCTTGGGTCCTGCTTGAGAACCCAAGGCTAATGGGTCCTGCGGAGGACCTAATTCCCACGGCTCCCGTGTCAAGACCCAATTCTCCTAGGTCCGGCATCAGGATCCAAGGCTAATAAGTCTTGCATCAGCACCCAATGATCTTGGGTCCAGCATCAAGATTGAATTCTCTTGGGTCTGGCGCCAGGACCCAAGGGTAATGGGTCCTGTGTCAGGACCCAATTCTCTTGGGTCCTACGTCGAGTCCCAATTCTCTTGGGTCCAGTGTCAGGACCCAAGGGTAATGGGTCTTGCATCAGGACCTAAGGTTAATGGGTCCTGTAGAGGACCCAATTCTCATGAGTCCTGTGTCAAGACCCAATTCTCTTGGGTCCGACGTCAGGACCCAATGTTCTAGGGTTTTAAGTTTCTAAATATTATTATTTTTATTATAAATATTGTTATTTTTTATTATAATTAAAAGTATTAATATAAAAAAATATTATTATTTTTTATTATAATTAATAGTATTAATATAAAAAATATTATTATTTTATTATTATTAAAAATATTATTATTTGTATTAAAAATATTATTATTTTTATTATAATTAATATTATTAATAAAATAATTAATAAATTTGAAAAAAATTATTATCAATATTGAAAAACAAACATAGATTTGATTTGAATGGTAAAATTAAAAATTATTATTGTTATTGTTATTATTAATAAATTTTAAAAATACTATTATTACTATTGAAGAAAAACCATAATTGTTTTTAAAAGATTAAAAAATATAAGAATTTGGACAGACAAGTGAAATATTATTATTTATATTATAAATATTATTGTTAGGTCTAGCGTTGCAGTCAGACTCAACACTTTTAAATCTTAGATTTTTTT
Organism: Populus deltoides; assembly: GCA_015852605.2. Lineage (NCBI taxonomy): Eukaryota > Viridiplantae > Streptophyta > Magnoliopsida > Malpighiales > Salicaceae > Populus > Populus deltoides. The sequence continues at coordinate 30,454,368 of CM027570.2, read as the reverse complement.
AGTATTTTTTATGAAAATAAAAAATTGACTTGTGATGAAGCACAGTACACCTAACCGGTGCAAGCTAGAGATTGTGTTGTTATCATCTGCATAATCTTATAGGATATGCTAGTTTTTAAAACTTATGTTTTGGAACGTTCTCTTTGAAAAAACTTTGTTAAGAAATATATGGTCTTTCAAAGAGAATATATCTTATTTAATGTTATTGTATTTAGTTTTCTTTTACACTTCAACTGCTTGAAATAGAATAGTGTAATTATAACAACTCCTTTGTATAAAGTAAATGTCTCTTGTTGCAATACAACTCAATAAAGAAAAGATTTCTATTGTATTTTCTTTACATGGTATCACGGAACAATACCATAGCTTTTATATTCCTTTCCTTTTTGCTACTACCGTTGCTCATCATCATCATCATCATCATCATCATCATCATCATCATCACGGAGAAACAAACTTGAAGGATAAAGTTCGTACAAAGTTTTTCTGTATCACTAGAATGTTTTGTTTGTCATATAAACTTCGTGTGTTTTTTGCAGTTCAGATTTGGAAACTTCATACCATATTTATATACACTATAACTTTTCTAGAAGTGTTTGGATGAAAGTTTTAAATTGATGAGATATCCAATGTTGTTTACTGAACACACTAGACTTGCTGCTTTTGCAATGATCCGGAAAATTAGTGCCAGACAAATTTCAAAGATTAGCTTGGAGACTAATCTCTAGTAGTATTTACTACTTGGAGTATTTGGTTATTGAGGAACAAAATTGTTTTTGAGGAGGGAACTATAAGCTTGTTTGATTGTTTCTCCAGTATCCTTCATCGGGTTACTATTTAGTTGCATACTCTGGATTCAAACTTCATTTATACAATAAATAACATTTTAAGATCTTCTGATGATATTAAATTATGATGTAACATTTTAACATTTCAAATAAGTTTTCCCTGGTGCCTGTGTGACTTGAGGCCCTGTTGATTCTTCATGCCCTGCTTGAGTCGATATTGCTGGTGCATGTGAAGCAGTATCTTCCAAAGGGCTCTCTTCTTGCCCCTCGTAAAGTCTATATCTTTGTCCCCCCTCCCTGTAGAGGATAGATTTGTTCTCATCTCTTGACGGGTACGTACCATCCTGTAATAAATTAACAAACATCAAAAACCTCTTTTGAATTCTTCCCAGAATTCATACCAGGGCTTTGATACCAACTGTAACAGACCCGATTGTATGATTTGATCAACGCTAAAAGATGCCAACATATGCTCTTAATTTGAGGGTAATTGTTTTTTGTAAAGAATTCTATCAAAATTTCAGTAGAATTTCATTTGTATTTAGGACATTCCAAGTTATCGACTACTATCAATTTACTCAATCAACCCATCATCACAAGGTCACATAATTCTAGATCTTGTTTCAATCATCAATATTCAACACCCAATACAATCCACACAACACACACACACACACACACACACACACACACCCTACGAATAAGTTCAATATGAACATAGCCCACAAATCATATGATAAAATATATAAAAAAAGGGATACTAACATGTAAAGAGAGAATTTAAAACATAATAAGTATTCTTAAACATTTCAAAATGGTTAATTACAGGATAACTAATATATTATATGCTGAGCTAAGACTTTTATATAAACATCAAGGTTTACACAAAAGCATACTGCATAATCGCGTTAATTCCATTATGCTTAAGTTAAATTTTTATTTCTCTTAAATTCATTTAAGAACCCTAACTTTCCAAATTTCAAAAATTCAATCAATTAAGGACTTTAAGCCATTAAAAATCAGATCAAAAGTCTTTAGAATGCCTTACCAAGCAAGTAATTAAACTCTAAACACTACCCAATTCAAGCTTCCAACTCCTCTTCTTATTTAATCTTGGTCGAACTTCCCTTCTCCTTTTCTATTCACCTTCACTAGATTTTTCTTCCTTCTAATTAATGCTCACTAAGCTTGGTTAATGTTCCCTCAAGATCTCCTCTTAAGATTTTATGTTTCCTTTACCACTTTTTTCTCTCTCACATGTAAATGGTAGTTTCTCTTTTTTCTTTTTTTCTCTCTTTTTTCTTCTTGCTCGTGCACACACACATGCACACTTATATTTATTAACTTTTTACCAAATTTACACTATATCCCAAATAGTAAATTTCTTGTTCTCGAGATAAAATTCTTGGATCCTGGTATTTGTCTATATAAACTTTTTACCCGGGTGAATTCGAATTTCATTTAGTTACATATTGATAATTTTATTTCCATGTAACTCACTCTTAGTAATATTTTATTCACTTTTCTGTATTTTTTTTTGTACTTGGTTTGTTCTAATACTTATTTGGTACTTTTGATAAATCTATTCTATAAGCATTTAGTTTGCTTTTCTGCCTAATTTTCAACGACGGTTTACAAATATAATACACACACGTATAGTATTATTCATTTTATCATTTAATACATGTATACATATTTCAAATATATCTATTACTATTTTATTTTTTGTTGAATATTAAATAACAGTAGAACAATGGATACCAATATGGATATATACTCGAAATCCAATGAATAAAGTATGAATATCTGAATTTTTTACTCGAATAATAATGAGTAGGGTATAGATATAGAAAAACCAAACTCGTAGATATCCATTGCGATCCTTATACATAATCTCAATATATAAAATCAATGCATTAATTCACTCATTTTTATTTTACAAAGATAAATGATGATAAGTGCAAAATATACATATGTTTTTATTCATTTTACATTATGCTTTTAATGTGTTTTAAGCTTATTTGAGCTCATTGAAAATAATTGTATGAGTTTGGCATGCGTAAGAGACTTGGTGAATTAATTGCTAAAAGATAAGAAATTCTACATTTTATGTTTCGAATCTTGGTTTTTTTGATAGGTTTTTCACCAAGTTGGAGTTACAGAATAAGAACGTGGCTTAATCAAAGTTGAACTACACATATCCAGCTTTTCAGGAAGGTATTATGGGCAGAAATCTAATTTCATTGGAACCATTAATCAGGTCTGCAAAATCAGGCCAGAATCTTACTTGCAGCAAAATTCTCTACTTTCATACTAGATATTCAAACGGGCATATCTTGAGTTTCAGATATCGATATCAAGAAATTCAAAGCCCATATTCATCTAAATATATAGGGATATAACTTTTATAAAGGGCTCCAGGTCAGATAAAATTATTTTCAAGATGAAAATCTTGATGCAAGCCGAACGACGGGTTTTGTCTCCTAATCTAATGGGAAACTAACAAGATGGGAATCCTATCGTTTAAAGAAAACCTAATAGGATCATATAGATATTGTCTATAGCCTGTAACCTTCTAGTATTTAGCCTTGATATCTTATCATGAAGGCTGCCACTTAAGATTAAAAAAAATAAGGAGATCAACGTGACAAAGCATAGAGGAAAAAAATGTTCTTTTCCACTGAAATTTTCAGAGAGTTCATCTTTGCTGTTGAAATTTTCAAAGACCACGAGCAACTAATTGTCAATTTTGATTCAAGGGGAATAAACACCTTCTCCATTATCAAGTTGTGAGAAGTAACATTATCATTGTAATTCTTTGAGACACAAGTACTTATTTTTTCTTATTTCAGAATTATGCTATTGATTTCTGCTCAATATAATTGAATTGTTTTGAGATGACATGTATGCTTTCTAGTTTCTTTCATTCTGTAATTGTTGTTAGAGACTGGATTTAGAAGCAAAAGAATTAATTTGATTGTTGTAGCTCTCATCTTAATTTATCAGGGAAGAATAAGTTAAGTTAAATTGTCAAGCTTTTAAACGGTTGCTTAGTATAAATTTGATAGACTTCGCTCTTAAGGTTACTTTTGAAATAATAAGAATTGATTTTCAATATTAATTTTTTTTGATGGTAAGAAATTGATTAGAAAGCTTTGTCTAATTAATTTACTAATAATCTCCTCGATTCCACTTAGCTTTAAGACATATCAAATTTATTTGCATGACTTGAAAGAACATTTACTTTTATTTTGATGATCAACAAATTTATAAGAACGAATGTATGGAGCTTTTGAATTGAGTTAACAACATATCAATTTTTCAATTTTATTTCTAGAATTTCATTTCTTTAATTATTCAAATCCCATCATGTTATTTATTTTAGTTTGTTGTAGAAAGATTAAACAAAATTTTCCAAAAAAAAACATGCAAAGTGTGTGAGATATTTGTTTTCGGAAGTTAGTTGAATGAATATTATAAGATGGTTGAATATAACCATAAAATTTGAAATTTGAGAATTTTTAGATCATTGTGAAAAATCTTGCAATGAATATTATATGTACCGATCATTTTTATAAAAATAACGATTGACTAATAAACCCAAGATTGTATAGTCTAACCTTAGGCTTTGTCTTTCAGATATTGATTAAAAAAGAAAATAAAAATAAAAATAAAATTGTCCTTGTATTAATTGTTCCTATCAAATGTTATTTAATCCAAGATAGAATGGTCTTATACCAGGTCCCGTCTTTCAGGTGTCGTTTATCGAGTAACAGGATCAATTAATATTTGATCAATGAATTAATTATTTCTATCAATTACTAATTGACTCATGATGATATGATCTAATATTGGGCTATGTTCTCTTGATGTCGATAAGTGAATAATAGTACCGATTAATACATGATTTCTAGGATATTAACCAATAAAATTAAGTAGCCCAAGATGGAATGGTTCAATAGTGGCCATATTCTTTGGATGCTATGTAATGAATAATATGAATTTAATTTTCAACCCGCAATAAGCCTCATATATAGATGTGCTCATCATTTCCAAATAACCGCGGATTGAAAGGTCAATAGTATAACTTGTTCTTTAAATCTTGTTTAATAAATAATAAGAACAATACATCGAATAACGTATATAACAGTTTAGGTGAATCACAAAAAAACACATTTATCATTGAAAATAAACAACAATGCAGCCTACCTTAAGTATGATGTATAGAGTTATGTCTATCTTATCTATTACATAACCAACTCCTTACCAAAACCTCTAAAGACCTGTTAGGGTTTCTAGTTATCATAAATCTAGGTAGTGACTCATTTTTCTTGTTTTACCTTTTTTTCACATAGCTTTCCCCGATGTCCACATGCAATACAAGTTTGACCAAGTGAACCGGGTTGCAAGTTGACCTTTTAAGTCACTCGGGTTTGACTGGATCATTGTGCACTTTTGTTCAGAAGAAAATCAAACCAAAACAAGGTTTTGGGTTAGCAAATCATGAACGCATCCTGTTGGACTAGACCAAGTTTAATGACAATGACTTACATAACCTCTCATAGAAATTGCACTTGGATCTAAGTTTTTTGAGGTAATTTTTTTTTTTTTATAAAAATAGCACAATTAATTAGTTGCATTGTTAGTAACGATTCAATCATATAAATTACGTTATTCTCAACAATACAATTCAGTATGTTACACTATTAAGAATATCATAAACCTATTGAAATATATATATTTTTTATTTTAGTTTAGAATTTTAAATAATTTTTTTCCTCTGCAAATCAAAATAACTAATTTATTGATGTCATTTTATTCTCAATAATTATGATAATTATTAATGAGAATGATTGGTTATAATCAATTTATATTTCAATAGGATTCCTTAACTTATAACTAATTAATAATTATGATAATTATCAATGAAAATGATCGGTTGTGGTCAATTTAAATTTCAACAAGATTTCTTAATAGGTTAGTTGTAGTCAAATTAAATTTCAATAGAATTTTTTAACTTTGTAGGTTAATTAATAATTATCAATGAAAATAATTAGTTGTAGTTGATATAATTTTTCTTAACTTGGTTAATTAATAATAATCATAATTATCACATCGTGACGAATGCGAGACTCTTCAAAATTAAAGGAAAACAATAATGAAGTCACCACCTAGTAATAAAAAAAAACTAGGAATCCTAAAATAGACACTGGTAAAAGATTTAGATATTGAGTTAGTTATGCCTAAGGAAAGATCAATGTCACCCTTATTGTATCCTTTCAAACAAAAGGTTACCTCCATAATGTTTTTTTTCCAAATTTATTCTATGCATGCTATTAATTATCTAAATCTATTTCTATTTCTATTTGTGATTTATATTATTAAAAAATTGATGTCCCCTCAAAAAATTAACCTCAATTTTTTTCTTGGTGATGTTCCCTCACAAATACCAAGAGTTTTATCCTAATTCTCAAAGGATTACAAGAATGATTTTACTCACAACAAAACTCTCTCAAAGATTAGATAATACAATTTAAACTCTAGTATCTCCATAGCTCACTTAATAGATAGATGATTTGAAAGTATTTAAATGTAGTGAGTATATGAACAAATACTCTAGTGCTAGAATATGAAGGCTCAATTTAACACAAACTTGAAATATGATAGGATTGATGATTTTGTGTTGGTTTTTTCTAAAAACAACTTTTATAATATGTATATTTGGAATCCTCTTTTACTTTAACTAGAATGAGAGTTATTTAAAAGTTTCCAAAACAAACTAGCCATTTCTAGCCATTGTAATCCCATTGACAACTAAAGCGATCGACTGATTTAGATTGGTCAAGCCAATTGGTCGTCTGGTTCCTATAGATTCTTAGATGTTCATCACGAATAAACAAGTGGTACACCAGTTCACTTGGTATTACCAAGTGGTCGTCTGGTTCAACTTAAATACTAGATTTTGACAATTTGAACCTGCTGAATTTTGAACCGATACTAATCCTATATTTATGCATAGTGATGTGTTTAAGTTAATTTTAATTGTGCTATTAAGTTAAGATATAAAGATTTATATAATCACTATAATGAACAATTAATTATTGGATTCTCAAATGTTCTTCACTTGCTTTAGTGGCTAGGTTTCAAAGAAAAAGAAGACTAAGAAATGAACAATTAATAATTAAAATGAACAATTAATTATTAGATTCTCGGTCCAACCAGGGTGGGTTCAACCCACATCATTAGGCTGGCCCAACCCAACATATTTTTATAATATAATAATAATATTATATATTAAACAAAAAGTTCCAATTTTTTTTAAAAAACCTTTTAAAAAATTTATAATTTTCTCACGTATTTTTATATCAATTTTGATTAATATTGGTTTGTATTTTTATATTGTAAAAATACACAATTTTCTTTGAAATGTTGCATATATATATATATATATATATATAAATTTCATATTGTATTTTCATGAAAAATAAAATTAAAAAAAAAGTGTTAGCATGCATTTTGAGCTTTAATAACCAGTTTATTAAAGTCATGAGAACTAGGCCTATATTTTAAAAATACAAAAAAATATATTTAGTTTTCTTTTAGTATCTGAGATTACAAACTTTTATTCATAGAAATTAGAATGATTAGGTTTTTATCGATATTAAAAATATAGTTCTTTTATATATAGATATTAGAACGGTTATGTTTTTACTCGATAAGATTATGATCTTCTTCTCGAGGAGGATATTTTTTAAACCTTTGATAGACCAACAATTAAAAAACACAACAATACTCTAGTTATATCAGACAATCAAACCATGTTAAAAACAGAGTTTACAATTCCTATCATTATTAGTGTATGTCATTAGCAATGCTATTAGTAGTCGGAGGGGAGTAGTTGTTGTTGTCCTAGGATTCAAGCAACAATACACCTAAAAAAGAGAGGTGAATTAAGTGTTCCACTAATAATAACAAATATTGAAATTAATTTAATTTAACACAATTGACCGAGCAATATAATTAAATTGCGTAAAGTAGAGAGTAAAGAGATAGGAATTGTAAACTCTATTTTTAACATGGTTTCACAAGTCTATATCCACATCTCAAGCACCCAAATTGGTCTTGTGTATTTTGTTCTTTCACTAGTCCAAGTTGAAGATTACAATTGTCACTTGATGAATCCACACCAAGATTTTACACCACTTGAAGATATATTGTTTTTGACAGTTTGAACCTATTGAATCTTGAATCGATACTAATTCTATATATATACAGAGTGAAGTATTTGAATTCATTTTAATTGTGCCATTAAATTAAAATATAAATATTTACACAATTACTAAAATAATCAATTAATTCTTAGATTCTAATTTGACCTTCATTTGCTTCGGTGGCTAGGTTTTAGAGAAGAAGAAGGCTATTTTTTATTTCTACACTTTCACTCCATTTTTTTTCCTTTCTCTATCTTAAATTTTTCTTCAAGGGTTGCTAGGGTTCCTTACCCACTCCTCTTCTTTTCCTTCTAATTTTTCTATGGAGGCTAGAGTTTTTTTTTAACACCTTCTTTTTCTTACCTTGCCTTTCTATTTATAGGCAATGGGGTAGGTTCTAGAATTTTAATAGGGAAACAATCATATCCTTTGATTTCTTTGGGTCGATTTTGACCCTTCATCATTGTTGTATATTTGGGACAAAATGCTCGTCTTCTATAAAGCTCACACCAAATCTTAATCATAAAGAGAGAAAAGAAGAAGAAGAAGAAAATGGGGCTGAAAAACTTCACTGCCATTTTCAAAATCGACGACCCGTTTCCTTTCAAAGGGTAGCCAAAAGTTCCCATACACACCCATTGCGAGCTTCTTCTTTACCAAAAAAAAAAAAAAACAAACACATTTTCAAACCACCTTCTAGCTATAACTGGAAAAAAAAAAAAGAACCTCTCTCATCAGCGCTGTCTCTTTTCGCCACCCTCGAGTTACTATCTTGCCCCACGTTGACTCCAGGAACCATAGCCGCTGCTTCCACAGTACGATTAACCTGAGGTGTTCATTACCGGAATCATAACCCAAGGCAGGCCAGGAGCCCACTCACATCGTCCATGTGCTTCTTCAGCGTGCTCGTTCTACTTTCTTGCCTCTGACCTCTCTGGACTTAGCTTTATTCAAGCACTAGCCACTCAAAAAAAAGAGGGAAGAAGAGGTACGGGATATCCAATTGGAGCTATCTCCGTCATAATCACTCAAGGTATAAAGCTTCTACCTATTCTCATTTAGTTGTAATCTTTTACATGTGCATGCTACTGCAAAGGCAAGCTCCCGTTTTTCCTTTATGTGCTATGAAGTTAACATATAGTGTTGTAAGGTGTGTGGATCTTTTAAGTCCTAACCTGGTCACGGGTGTTCTTTCACTTGCTACGGGTACTGAAGGGGGTGGGGTGTGATTTTTGCTTCAAACGCATATGGTCTTGAAAACTTGATTGCATGTCCTAAGGTCATGTTAAGACCTTGCCTAGTTAATTAAGAATGCTCTTACCCAAGGTCATAGGTTTTTTTTTTTTTTTTGTCTTTAGAAAATAAAAATACATAGGACTGTCAGGGAGTTTTTCCATACCATGCTTGGGCTTTGGATGTATGTTTCCTTGACATGAGATGATGGCTACCTTGCTTTAGATCCCTTGTTAACGATGATGCATGAACCAGGCATGGAAATCTTCAATGACTATCGTGCATGATTTTTATGTTCAAAAGATCCAGTCCTCTAGCTGTGCATAATTATTGGCCAAGCCGTAAATAAAATGATTTTTGGTTGAAGAAGAATATTCTGTATGTGGAAGGGTTTTTGGTTCATTTCTTCTTACTGTCCCATGCAGTGTTCTAAAACCCGGATCGGCCCAGCGGGTCGACCCGGGACCCAGCCGACCCAAGCCTGGGACCGGTCCGGGTGGAGGCAAAAACCCGGTCAAACCCGGCTGAGACCCGGTCTATTTTTTTTTATACTGATAGATGTTAAACGACGTTGTTTTGGCCTTTGTTTTAAAGGCCAAAACGACAAAGAACAATGAAGCAGAATTGGGCATATTGATCACATAGCAAACCTAATTAACAAAAAAATCAATTTCAATCGATGAGGAGCCGAGGAGAGCAGAAGACGTCTTGATCATTGTTGTTTCACTGCGAAAAAGGTTAGACTCTTGTTTCTGTTCACGAATCTTCTTCTTTCACTCTCTCTTTTCTTTATTCTTGGCCGTGTTTTGAACTTGCAGTTCTGGCATCATTTTGGTGTTCGTTGATTCAGTCGCATTGATTCATTCGCAGCCCAGTCATCTCAACCTCAGGTGTGTTTCTCTGTTCTTTCCTTTTCGCAGCGCGTAATAAATCCTCTGCTATTAGGAAGTGTCGAAAATGGATGAGGAAACTAGTTTTGTTCGATGCATTTGCTTTTGGAACTGTTATAGCCAGAGATTGAAACTATTTTGTTCTAAGAACTGTTATAGCCAGAGATTGAAACTGTTGTAAGAATTATTGATTATGGTTAAAATATTTCGGCTAGTAATGTTTGTTTGGTTTTACCGATTGATCCGTAAATTTAAGTAAACGTAAGTTGTAGAGATTTTGATATCGTCTGCAAGTTGGTTTGTTTGTTCTACTTTTGCTTCTGCAAATTTTTGCTGGAGTTACTGTGGCATCGATTCTTCCCTAGATTTTTATTTAAGCTGGTTGTGCTTAGTTAACTGTGTTTCATGGAGTTACTGTGACATTGATTAGTTAGTTGATGTTATCAACTTTTGCTAGAGTTACCGTGGCATCAAACTTTCCTTTCTCAATGCTTTCTCATGTTGATTGCTGGCTGATTTTCCACATCTTATTGCTTGTTATTAGTTCGGGATATGAAAATAGCTTTGACAAAATTTCTTGGGAAGCATAATCTTTTTTTGGGTTGACCCGAGTCAACCCATCTGACCCGTGACCCGATCACTTGACCGGGTCGATAATCGGGTTGGGTTTCAAAACTATGGTCCCATGGCTTTTCGTTAATGCTAGTACACCTATATTTCTCTTTTCTAAAGTTAAGTAGGTTGATATCTAGAAATAGGTTTATCACGGGTTCAAGAGTATCAACTAAAAGAAAAGAAAAGAAGCTAAAAAAAATAAATTAATTTTAATTATTTTTCATGTTTTGAAGAGCGTTTTTTCAATTAATTTTTCATTATTTACCCTTCTATATTTAAAAACAAGTTTATTAAAGCCACATGAATCTGGTCTTAGTTTGAAAAACACTAAAAACATTAATTTGTTTATTTTAATACAATGAATTATGAGTTTATATGTAAGATGTATTCTCAATATTAAAAGAAACAAATGCAAAATATATTTTGGCTCTAGAATGATCATGATTGTCCCATAAAGCCATGGTTCTCTCTACTCGGATAGACCTTTTTTAACCAATAGACAAATCAATGAGTAGAAAAAGAAAACAGTGCCTTAGTAATAATCAGAAAAATAAACAATATAACTTATCTTAGGTATGATGTACTAGAGGTGATGATAATGTCCATCCTATACACAACTTGTCCCTTGTCCAAACTCTGAAGACTAGTTATGGTTTTTAGTGATCAAAATACAAGATGACAACTTCAAGTATTTTTTATTTATAAAGGACAAGAAGTCCATGTTCTTTCCACACCACACCAAAGTCCTGAACTAGGAGGATGATTGCAATGATACCACATCCGTGCTACATTCAACATTGTACTTTTCATGAGTTATCCTTTCTATTTTTCAATTAATTTGATCCAAATAATGTGTTACCCTCTCAATATTCTTCAAAGTTAACATGTACTTTTACTAATTGATCTAACGATGAATGTGGTGCGATGTAAATGAGTATACAAGATTAAACGTATGGAAGATAGGACTTTTGAGGACTACAAAACATGTTTGGTGGCCAAAGGCTACTATCGACAAAAAAAAGAGTTTGATTTTCAAGAGACATTTAGTCTAGTGGTGAAGCCTCGCACTATTCGGACAATGCTCGATATTGGTGATACTTGAGGTTGGTCGGCTTATTAGATTAATATAAAAAATATTTTTTTAATGGATTTCTTGATATAGATGTTTTTATAACCCGAGCCTCCCGGCTTTATTGATCCTCAATCCCCAAACCATATTCACAAACTAAAACATTTTCTTTATGCTATAAAACAAGCATCTCGTGCATGGATTGATCGCTTAATGAATTCTTAGTTTCTCAATGGATTTCATATTCGCAAATTTTTAAGTCAATCTAGATTATATAATCGTGTTAACTCTAAAAAAGAAAAGCTAAATTTATTTATAAAATGAGCATCGCATATTTAAAACCACTAAAAATTCCCATAGAAAGATTAGCACCTGATGACAATGTTTTGAAATTGAATTCGACACTAGGTCTACTTAGCAGTTGAAGGATTGCTACCTTGACCAATGAACTGAAAATATCGTCCATCTCTAATGAATGGCATACAGTTTTACCACATCAAGAGCATGAAAATTGATAATCGATCCTTTGGGATATGTCAATCCCAAATCTATTATTCCATTTCTTTATTAATTATCATAAGAACATTTATTAAATGTGTTGTCCTCCAACTCTTTCCATAAAAAGAAAGAGTTGTGAACCACCACATTTGATCATGGACAAAAAGGTAATCAAATAGTTGCCTCCACTAGGACAAGTAAACGTGCTCGATTTATCATCATAAGCATAACTATAAGCTTGAGGACACTGCTGCTTGAAAGTCATCGAATATTGGGTAGGAGGACATGTGTCAGCTGTATTATGGTCTCCTGTGCAGCAGTACTGCGGCTGGTTAAATGCCAAACACGCGCTCTTGCAGGCAATCACAGTCCCATCTGCCCCCTTCACTGCTAAACGAGGATCACAAACAGCATTCACGTTAGCTGCACAGCTTGTAGAAGGGCAGCCAGTAGAACCTCCTTGCGGGGTTATCGAAATTGGGATGTTAAAGCCGTCAACAAGGCTTATATCGTAAAAATCTTTCCCACCATCACCTCTTAGAGTGAATTCTGCCAAGGATGCTGGTGGGATCGCACCGGCTCCATTGCATTCTATGACACCGGAGGCACAGTCAGCAGTAGCACAAACAAACTTTCCTGAGGAATCTGTAGAGCATTGTGTTCTGGCCCACAAGCGACCAGACCATGTTGCAGGGACACTTAGCGAAGATGAAGCACCTGTTGCCAATGTGAAGCCAGTTGGAGATATAGTCGGACGGCCAGCAGCCGTTAGAGTTCCTGGCCAGACTGTGTATGGACAGTTGTTTTTGACGACGAAAGTCACAGATTGAGCTCCTGCATGCGTGCAAGCTGCGCAAGATTTATTTTTGTTGATATCAATAATTAAATCTTGGTCGATTCGAAGAAAATTTTAAACAGTCATGGTTCACGAGTAAACTGACTCGAAAATATTTTTATTATCAAATAAAAACACAAACAAGTTTTAAATATATACATCAAACTCTTGTTTCCTGCTAATTTATGTGAATCTATTTTTTTTTTTTCATATAAAAAGAATAGGACTTGAATCTAAGACTTGGCCTTCGTTTTCTCTACGGGACTAGACGTCCGTACATTATTCAATATTTTAAAATCTTGCATTAATTCACTTATTTTTCTTTTAAAAAGATAACATAACCAGATATATTTTTTAATATATTATTTTTCTTTTTTGTTTTTTATCCGGAAACTCCCTCCTGGATATGTTTATTGGATTCACGAAATCCATTGAATAATGAGAAGTAATTTATATTGCATATGCAAACAGAAGATATATATGTAAGAGCAAGGAGAATAATCAAAGTGAATAATATGCATAATAGAGTTTTCCAAGCAAGAATCTAATATATGAAATATTGTAAAACTACTTGCCATAGAGGAAGATGAAGAGGGTGAAGGTAATTATAGCAATGGGCATACGACTCTCCATTGCTGAGATTTGAGGTAAGCAAGAAACACAGTATTTTAAAAAAGACAGTGTGTGCCGCTTAATATATAGTGTTAAATTTGCAGACTAGTAAACAGCCAAACAGAGAAACACGTGAAAATCTAGAAGAGAAAAAAAAAGAAGAAAAGTTTGTAACAACCATCTTCCACACGCACCGTGTCATCCAATGAACGTCAAATTATAAAATTATAATTTATTTATATTTATAAAAAATAAATTATAAAATTGGGTCTGTCGCTTGAAATGCGCGAATACCGTACATGCACTGACCTGCACTCATTAACTATTATTTATATTTATTAAATTATAAAATTGGAAATAAACCACCCTGATAAAAAAAGAAACCCAATGAAATATACAAATGCCCTTGGTTTGAACCACAAGTGACTAACTAGATATCTCAATTGATGAGAAAGCAGACTAGTAAACAGCCACCAGTGGCAGTAAGCAGACTAGTAAACAGCCACCAGTGGCAGTTCTCCTCCAGCATTACACCGTGATGAGTGCGAGACTCTTCAAAATTATCACACCGTGATGAGTGCGAGACTCTTCAAAATTGATGAGAAAGCAGAGAAGTCCCTGCCCTTGGTTTGAACCGCAAGCGACTAACTAGATATCTCAATTAATGAGAAAGCAGACTATTAAACAGGCAATTAGAGGAACGCCCTGCTTCTCACGTCTAATGAAAGCAACACCCAATTGAGTAACGAATGTAACTCTGGTCCCTTGGTTTGAACCACAAGTGACTAACTAGCAGACTAGTCAACAGCCTATTAGAGGAATTGAATGAAAGCAATTGAATGCAGGAAGAGGGCCAGGCTAGTAAACAGCCAACAGTGGCAGTTCTCCTCCAGCATGTGCAACTGAGGAGCCGTGACGAAGGCGACACTCTTCGAAATAAATCTTGAATCGATTGACTGATGCTCTTTTCTTTTTTTGTCGGTGTATAAATTAGTGGTTAGCTAATTAATTATGTCCCACGGCCGGGCTATCGATACCATCCATTACCAGGTTCCCTGAAAAAAATAAAAAAAAATAAAACAAGGGATTGATTAGTAGAGCGTTTACGTTTTCACTCTTCAAAATTATCACACCGTGATGAGTGCGAGACTCTTCAAATCCAATTGTCGAATGAATGTAACTCTGGAATTATTCCAAATCCACAAGTTTGATAGTGTTGTGTTGATTGTGAGATATTATTTTAAAAACTGAAGGGGAAAAATTGTTAAAGAATTCTAATTTTATAAATTATTCTAAATAAAACAAGTAATAATCAAAAGAATACGAAGAAATAACAAATTGAAAGCGTTTAAAATTTTAATGCCAATAAAACGTTGTCTACCCAATACAATTTTTTTATTTATTTTGTATTTCAAAATATTATGAAATCAGCATCACATGCATGTATTTAATTAATTAAATTAAATGAAAAAAATGTCTACAAAAAAAGAGAAATTAAAAAAAAACAACAAATAAAAATACTCGAGATATCCCGAGTCATTAAAAAAACTGAAAGCGGATGAAATTGTCAAAGAATTCCAATTTAATAAATTATTCCAAATAAAACAAAATATTATTAAAAAAAACATCACCAAATCCGTAGGAATAACAAATTGAAGGCGTGCTTTGAAATTTTGAAGGGGCATACGTGAAAATCAAGGAGAGAGGAAAGAAGAGAAAGAAAAGGTTGTCCGCACAAAACCAAACAACTAGTTCACTTGGTCTTACCAAACGGTCCACGGATCAACTTAAATACTAGATTTTGATAATTTGAACCTGCTGAATCTAGAACCGATACTAATCCTATATGCATGTAGAGTGAAGTGTTTGAGTTCATTTTAATTGTGTTGTTAAGCTAAGATATAAAGATTTATATAATCAATGAAATGAACAATTAATTCTTAGTCTTTACTCGTTTTGCATCCTGGACATCTTCATTGATTTTTTCATGACATCCTTAAGGCTTGTTGATGTCAAAACTCATTTTTTGGGTATTCCCAAAAAAAATTTACTTTATTCCTTTTCAAAATAAAAATAAAATAATAAAAGCAAGAAGACTAGCGACGTGGAAAAAGCTCGTTGAGGAAGGATTTCGAAAATAAAAATTAAAGTTTTGTGGTCAATTAAGGATTGTATTAATGGAATTTTCAACCAAGGACCATTTAAAAAAAAAGGCAATTAGGGACTTGATTGAAGAATCCAAAACCAAGAACCAAACTGGAAAAGTCGCATGAATATAGGGGTTGAAATTGACCGAGTCAGGGATCAAATTGAAGAAATTGGAAGTTTGTTGATCAACTGAAGGTCAAAATGCACAAATTCAAAACCAATGATCAAAGTGAAAAGGCAACCAAATTCAGGGTTGACATTTGAATTTGACAAAGATGCAATTGAATTAATTCTTAAAATCAAAATCTGAATTGAGCACTTTGTTGTTGCCCAATTTTGGACACACCTCTTAGATAAAATTTTTGAAAAAATTCAAAAAATAGCGAAAAACAACAAAAATCCAAAAAAATTATATTTTTAATATATTTGCATCGTTTTTAGCATTTTGAGCCTCGTCTCAACATAATTTAAATTTTCAATTGTCTTTCGAATGCATTCGAAGTTTTCACATGTCATTTTTAAAATCATTTATTTTCCTCATTGAGTCAACGTTGATATTGCTCCTTTTCAAAATTTACAAAAAATAAAGAAGTTAAGGGACCAAAGAAGAATTTATTTTCCTCATTCAGTCTAGGTTACGGGGATGAACTGAAGGGGAAAAGGGATGAGTTGAGAGCCATTTCGGAGGCCGGGAAGAAGAAAAAGAAAGGGTGAGGGGGTAGTATAGGGTTCGTCACCCCCTTTTCTCTTATTTTTTTATGTTTCTCTCTTATAGGGTTTCTGATTATGGCCACCCTCTAGGGTTTCTTGTAATTGTCTCCCCCTTTTTGCATGCACTAAGATCTGTATTTATAGTGCAAGAGTCTCATCGCGTGTAAGAAATAAAGTTTCAATCAAACTCATTCTCTTTTTTAAAGTTTGAATTTGATTAAGAATCAAATTCGAAAGCGGATAACTATCCTTATCTTGAAGATAAGGATAGAATAACAAAAGCACATTGTAGTCCCTAGTTTTCGTGCAAGCTGACAAATCATATTTTTCATCGAAATAAATCTCTGATCTTTTAATTTTACGTTTTAAATCCTGTAAAATTAAATCAAAAGCCAACAGACCAAAATTGGATTATAACAGTTACCTCCTCTTTACAATGCTTACAGTGCAAAGGCATCGGAAAATTCATTTTCTTTTGACTTTGCATAGTAAGTTTTGTAAAGAAAAATAAGCATGAAAACCCTTCCTCTTTTCTTTTGATTGATTTTTTTTTGTTTCCGTTTTTTTTTGAAAAAAATGGTCTAATTGTTTCAGGTGACCTACCCGATGATAAAAGGATAGCAAACTTGCAAGTGGTCTAATTGTTTCAGGCGACTTGCCGGATGAAAAGAAGAAAACGCGAAAAGGATTCACGAGTGGTCTAATTGTTCCAAGTGACCTGCCCCATAGGAAGAAGAAATGCGAAGGATTTTGCGAGTGGTCTAATTGTTTCAGACGACCTGCCCGATGAAGAATAAAACGTGAAAAGGATTTCGCGAGTGGCCTCATTGTTCCAAGTGACCTGCCTGATAGGAAGAAGAAATGCAAAGGTTTTCTGTGAGTGGTCTAATTGTTCCAGGCGCCCTGCCCGATGAAGAATAAAACGTGTAAAGGATTTCACGAGTGGTCTCATTGTTCCAAGCGACCTGCCCGATAGGAAGAATAAAACGCAAAAAGGTTTTCACGAGTGGTCTAATTATTCTAGGCGACCTGCCCGATGAAGAATAAAATGCGAAAATGATTTCGTGAGTGGTCTCATTGTTCCAGACGACCTGCCCAATAGGAAGAGTAAAACGCGAAAAGGATTTTGCAAGTGATCTAATTGTTATAGGTGACCTATCCGATGAAGAATAAAACGCGGAAAGGATTTAATGAGTGGTCTAATTGTTCCAAGTGACCTGCCCTATGAAGAAAAAATGTGAAGGATTTCATGAGTGACCTAATTGTTCTTCGTAAACTGCCCGATGGGAAGAATAATACGCGAAAAGGATTTTGCGAGTGGTCTCATTGTTCTAGGCGACCTGCCCGATGATAAAATACGAGGAAGCTCGCAAGTGGTCTCATCGTTCTAGGAGACTTGCTTGCTAGATATTTTCTGTCTCGTCGGATAATTTGAGAAGATTATTCATTACTCCTCGTCCCACTACTAAAAACACTCGGTGTCACTTGTTGAAAGGATCAAGCTGCCTTTTTATAAACTAAATTGCCCCCTTATGTTGTTTTAGGAAATGTTCAACGATTTAAACAAATAATGATTTCAAGTCACCATTCTCTCATTTTGAGATAACCCAAATTATTTTTAAAACTAGTGAAAAACCCTATAAAAAGATTATCACCTGATGACAAGTTAACTCCCGAAAAGAAAGGTAATAACAATGTTTTGAAATTGAATTCGACACTACATCTACTTAGTACATATAAGTTGAAGGATTGCTACGTACTATGTAAAAATTGATAATCGACAGTTTTACCAAACATTTACAACAGCATAAAAATTGATAATCGATCCTTTAGGGATATTATTCCATTTCTTTATTAATTATCATAAGAACATTTATTAAATGTGTTGTCCTCCAACTCTCTTTCCTTAAAAAGAAAGAGTTGTGAACCACCACAATTTGATCATGGACAAAAGGTAATCAAATAGTTGCCTCCACTAGGACAAGTAAACGTGCTCGATTTATCATCATAAGCATAACTATAAGCTTGAGGACACTGCTCCTTGAAAGTCGTCGAATATTGGTTAGCAGGGCATTTGTCATATCAAGGAAAACCACACTGCCACCTCATGTAAGTCATTATTGCAGGATTCATGACAGTATCAAGGAAAATCACACTGCCAACTCACGTGAGGATTCAGTAAATTATTATTGCATGATCAACTCATGCAACGACAGGATTCATAACAGTGCAAATCACTGCAAGCTACAATCAAGGATTAGTTACTGTAAAGCTAGGATCAGTATCTTGTATTTTCCTTACTACTATAGCTAGAATCAAGGATCAGCTAGAATCAGGGATTCGTTTTTGTATCCTTTCCTTTACAAGCTTTCCATACTCAGCACTCTGTATTTTGTATATAATAAGTTCTGCAGAATGAATAAAGTGTGCAAAATTCAAAACATTGTTTTATTCTTTATGTCAGGTTTATTATACTCTCCTGAGCAGCAGAACTGCGGCTGGTTAAATGCCAAACTCGCACTCTTGCAGGCAATCACAATCCCATCTGGCCTTCTCACTGCTAAACTAGGATCACAAACAGCATTCACGTCAGGTGCACAGCTTGTGGAACGGCAGCCAGTAGAACGTCCTTGCGGGGTTACCAAAATTGGGATGTTAAAGCCATCAACAAGGCTTATATCGTAATAATCTCGCCCACCATCACCTCTTTTAGAGTGAATTCTGCCATGGATGCTGGTGGGATCGCACCGGCTCCATTGCATTCTATGACACCGGAGGCACAGTCAGCAGTAGCACAAACAAACTTTCCTGAGGAATCTGTAGAGCATTGTGTTCTGGCCCACAAGCGACCAGACCATGTTGCAGGGACACTTAGCGAAGATGAAGCACCTGTTGCCAATGTGAAGCCAGTTGGAGATATAGTCGGACGGCCAGCAGCCGTTAGAGTTCCTGGCCAGACTGTGTATGGACAGTTGTTTTTGACGAAGAAAGTCACAGATTGAGCTCCTGCATGCGTGCTAGCTGCGCAAGATTTATTTTTGTTGATATCACAATTAAATCTAACGTCAAATGAAAATTGAAAGCAATTGAATGCAGGAAGAGGGCCATACTCACAAGAAAATTGATTTACACCAGACATAATTAATATTTTCTAAGTGTAAATATCACCGATAGATTTTTTCATGGAAATATGTTGTCAATAAATATCTTGTTAGAAATCAATAAATCGAATTCAATTAATAATTTAAATATCAATAAACAGACTGATAAAATATTTATATCAAATACTGTCAAGAAAGATCAATTATACAGAGAATTTAACAGTGAATGAACAATTTTTTAATGTAGATTTCACGACTTAACTCACCAATCAAATGTTAAAATATTTGTTTGAAATTGTAATAACATTATAGAAAGTGAATAAAAATAAAATTACAACCAAACTATTTCAGAAACAGTAAAATGATGAAAGTGAAATTAAAAAGATATAAAAAAGATGAAATTGAAAAAAAAAAAAGAAAAAAAAAATCCATCTAAACCCTAACTTTTTTAAAAATAAAAATCAATAAAGTTATGTTATTTCCACTAACATAACTCAAATCTTTTTTACTAAAATGTTTAGGTTGTGAACAATATAACCTATGTAATTTCTTGAGATTGCACTGTTTCCAACAACAAAACTTGCATATTTAACTTTTTTTCGTTGTATTGTTGGGAACAATTATTATACATAAAGCTAAATTATGTGAGGAAAGTCTTGTTCATCAAGACTCATTACACTATGGATTGGAGCAGTGCTAATAAAATTGGAGCAGTGTAATGGCAGAGCTGTCCTTGCCACTAAGAGTTGCAAAAATTGCAGGAGAAGGGTGGGGTTGTTTTTTTATTGGGATGCATTTGGCATTGAAGAGATAGTTTGAGAGAAAACGGTCAGGTGCAAATTTTAGTGGGGCATGGTGAGGCTGCAGACACCTAGCGCCGGGGCTGTCATGCTTTGCCATAGAGAGTTCATGTAGGGGGTGGGGTTGTACCCCAGGCTGCAGACACTTAGCGTTGGGGCTGCCATGCCCTAGGTGCTAAGACCAGACCCGCGTGCCTGGCTGCAGACTTAGGCGAGCGGGGTTGTAGGTCCCGGTGTAGACACGTGCGCCTGGGGCTGCCATGCCTTGCCATAGAGAGTTCTAAAGGCTGTAGGGGGGGGTGTGTGTGGTTTTGCCCCAAGTGAAGACACTTGGTCTTTGGGGTGCCATACCCTAGGTGCTAGGGCGGACCCACGCATTGGATCCTGCAAAACCATGCACTGGCCGGGTGCGGACCAAGACGCTGAAGTCCGCAAAACCCCAAGCTCGTGGGTCCGTGACACGATCAAAAAGTTGATGTCTTATCCCAAGTGCGGGAGTGTCGAGTAATAAATAACCCGCAAGACCGGGGTCAAACCACAAGAAGGTGAACTCTATAGAATTATAAATAAAAGAAAAGATTTGAAGAGAGCTTTGAGATGTGATAATGATGTAAGGATTTAAACAAAGATAAAATAATTGTCAAGGTTAGAGGATCCATTAATGGTATTTCAAATAAGTATAGTATAAACTCTTTTTATCACTTGACCGAAACCACACACAAAGGAGGTTCCACTCGGATTATAAATTGTTAACATGATTACATTAATTATCTTATTCGAGTAATGCTAATACTTTTAAATATTATCAGGTATTCATGGTGATAACTTATGCTAACAACAAATCAAGTTCCTTTCATAGCATAAGTGTCGGTTATACCATACAGTTGGGCTATGAAAGTGCCAAGTATTTGTTGTACCAAGGTTTGTTCAACACAAATCTAGATTAACCATTTAACAAGCGAGGTATTAAGAGTGAGTAAGATAATAAATATAAAACGTGTTAGTATCAAACATTAAAGTCCATGTTGAGTTTATACTATACTTATTCTTACACCATTAGTGTAACTTTTTCACCTTGACATAATAAACTTAGCTGAACATTAAGAATAAGAGAAACACAGATAATAAACAAGAGGAGAACATGATTATATAAGTATAATAAAGGAAATGAAATGTATAAATAAGAGATTAATGAAAACAAAACTTAAGCATTGCAAAAATATAAAGAGAGAGAGAGCGAGAACATGATCTTGATCTGAAAACGAAGATGCCTAAATGCATGGCAAATGCCTCCTTTTATAGGCCAAAATCCAGAACAATTGATTTGATGACTAATTGTTGAGTGGGTGGCCACCTCTTGACTTGGTAACCATCCTTATCTTCTTGTCTGTAGAAAACGTCATTTATAACATCAGACTTTGACAGATACTCTTCATGAAAGTTCTGGAGAATTGTCTCAGCTTTCCAACAAAACAAGAATGAGGTCATTTGGATATCTAGAACTCGAGATATGGGCTGAACACTAAACAGTGTCTGGGCTACAGGACAAATTCCGACTTCTCTATTGTTGCTACAATTTGAACTTGAAAATGGTCCTTTTGAAACTTGGACTCTCATGAAAGTTTTAGGCCTATGTCTTAGCTTTCTATCCATATAAACCAGACCTAAATCCAAGTTCTACAGCTCCAGTTATGTTCCAATTTAAATTCAACCAGCATCTCTTTTCTAAGCTTAGCCCTCTCTTTGTCTTCTCAATTTTAGTAGTTAAACTCATCAATCAATCCTTTGATTTATGTGATAGGCCTGCATTTAAAATGAACATTTACCATAAATTGAAGGTATCTTATATTATCATACTTATTATAAAACATGCTATAGTTAAGGAGTTATTGATACTTCAAGTGTAAAATGATGATATAAAACCTAGATAAAAATACACTTTTAAGTACTAATCAGTTTGGCCCTGACACCCAGGGCATGACAGCCCCAACACTCGGTGTCTTTAGCTTGGGGCACAGACCAGCTCCCCTGGGTCCGAACCCACTGGTAATGTATCTGTGTCCGGACCCAATTCTCTTGGGTCCCATGTCGAGTCCCAATCCTCTTAGGTCCGGTGTTAGGACCCAAGATTCTAGGGTCTTAGGTTTCTAAATATTATTATTTGTATAATAAATATTGTTATTTTTATTATAATTAAAACTATTAATATTAAAAATAGTATTATTTGTGTTACAAATATTATTATTTTTATTATAATTAATATTATTAATAAAATAATTAATAAATTTGAAAACAATTATTATCAATATTGAAAGAAACCATAGATTTGATTTGAAGGGTAAATTTAAAAATTATTGTTGTTGTTGTTGTTGTTGTTACCATTAATAAATTTTAAAAAACACTTCAGGACCCAATTCTCTTGGGTCCTGCGTCAGAACCCAAGCCTAATGGGTCTTGCATCAGCATCCAATGCTCTTGGGTCCGAGCATCAAGATTGAATTCTCTTAGGTCTGGCGTCAGAACCCAAGGGTAATGGATCCTGCATCAGGACCTAAGGCTAATGGGTACTGCAGAGGACCCAATTCTCATGAGTCCTGCATCAAGACCCAATTCTCTTGGGTCCGACGTCAGGACCCAATGTTCTAGGGTCTTAAGTTTCTAAATATTATTATTTGTATTATAAATATTGTTATTTTTTATTATAATTAAAAGTATTAATATAAAAAAATATTATTGTTTTCATTATAATTAAAACTATTAATATTAAAAATAGTATTATTGGTGTTACAAATATTATTATTTTTATTATAATTAATAGTATTAATATAAAAAATATTATTATTTTATTATTATTAAAAATATTATTATTTGTATTAAAAATATTATTATTATTATTATAATTAATATTATTAATAAAATAATTAATAAATTTGAAAATTTTTTTATCAATATTGAAAAACAACCATAGATTTGATTTGAATGGTAAAATTAAAAATTATTATTGTTATTGTTATTATTAATAAATTTTAAAAATACTATTATTACTATTGAAGAAAAACCATAATTGTTTTTAAAAGATTAAAAAATATAAGAATTTGGACGGACAAGTGAAATATTATTATTTATATTATAAATATTATTGTTAGGTCTAGCATTGTAGTCAGACTCAACACTTTTAAATCTTAGATTTTTTTAGTATTTTTTATGAAAATAAAAAATTGACTTGTGATGAAGCACAGTACACCTAACCGGTGCAAGCTAAAGATTGTGTTGTTATCATCCGCATAATCTTATAGGATATGCTAGTTTTTAAAACTTATGTTTTGGAACGTTCTCTTTGAAAAAACTCCAAGTTGTCTTTGCTTAATTATTTGTTGTCAACTTTGTTAAGAAATATATGGTCTTTCAAAGAGAATATATCTTATTTAATGTTATTGTATTTAGTTTTCTTTTACACTTCAACTGCTTGAAATATAATAGTGTAATTATAACAACTCCTTTGTATAAAGTAAATGTCTCTTGTTGCAATACAACTCAATAAAGAAAAGATTTCTATTCTATTTTCTTTTACATGTTATCACGGAACAATACCCTAGCTTTTATATTCCTTTCCTTTTTTTTTGCTCTTATCATCATCATCATCATCATCATCATCATGAAGGAACAAACTTGAAGGATAAAGTTCGTACAAGGTTTTTCTGTATCACTAGAATGTTTTGTTTGTCATATAAACTTCGTGTGTTTTTTTGGTTCAGATTTGGAAACTTCATAACATATTTATATACACTATAACTTTTCTAGAAGTGTTTGGATGAAAGTTTTGAATTGATAAAATATCCGATGTTATTTACTGAACACACTAGACTTGCTGCTTCTGCAATAATCCGGAAAATTAGTGCCAGACAAATTTCAAAGATTAGCTTGGAGACTAATCTCTAGTAGTATTTACTACTTGGAGTATTTGGTTATTAAGAAACAAAATTGTTTTTGAGGAGGGAACTATAAGCTTGTTTGATTGTTTCTCCAGTATCCTTCATCGGGTTACTATTTAGTTGCATACTCTGGATTTAAACTTCACTTATACAAGAAATAACATTTTAAGATCTTCTGATGATATTAAATTATGATATTAAATTATGATGTCACATTTTAACATTTCAAATAAGTTTTCCCTGGTGCCTGTGTGACTTGAGGCCCTGTTGATTCTTCATGCCCTGCTTGAGTCGATATTGCTGGTGCATGTGAAGTAGTATCTTCCAAAGCGCTCTCTTCTTGCCCCTCATAAAGTCTATATCTTTGTCCCCCCTCCCTGTAGAGGATAGATCTGTTCTAATCTCTTGACGGGTACGTACCATCCTGTAATAAATTAACAAACATCAACAACCTCTTTTGAATTCTTCCCAGAATCCATACCAAGGCTCTGATACCAACTGTAACAGACCCGATTGTATGATTTGATCAACTCTAAAAGATCCCAACATATGCTCTTAATTTGAGGGTAATTTTTTCTGGAAAGAATTCTACCAAAATTTCAGTAGAGTTTCATTTGTATTTAGGACATCCCAAGTTATCGACTACTATCAATTTACTCAATCAACCCATCATCACAAGGTCCCATAATTCTAGATCTTATTTCAATCATCAATATTCAACACCCAATACAATCCACACAATATATATATATACACACACCCTACGAATAAGTTCAATATGAACATAGCCAACAAATCATATGATAAAATATATAAAAAAAGGGATACTAACATGTAAAGAGAGAATTTAAAACATAATAAGTATTCTTAAACATTTCAAAATGGTTAATTACATGATAACTAATATATTATATGCTGAGCTAAGACTTTTATATAAACATCAAGGTTTACACAAAAGCATACTGCATAATCACTTTAATTCCATTATGCTTAATGTTGTAACCCATTTTTGAGTCCTCACAAATAAAAAAATAAATATATAATAATAAAAAAAATTGAACAGTGTCGTTTTGACACTGTTCCTCTTCCCGTATGCTACTAGAGCCCCACGCCCCTTTAAACAAGAAACAATTAATGACTGCTTGCTGCTCCCAAAACTTAAAGCCCCACGCCCCGTGCTTGAAGATCTCGCCCGGTGTTCCCTTCTCCCCATGCGCAGCAACGTCCCCGCTCCCCCTTCGCCTATAAATACTGCTCTTAGTAGCTGCAACAGGGGGGTTTTTTTTAGAGGGATGGCCGAGAGTTCAGTTTTTGAACGGGAAAGAGAGAACACCCAAAACCAGTTCCCCCCTTGGCCATTCCCCTCTCCTGGCCATTTTTTCCCTGCACCCGAAGCAGCCTTCTCTGTCAACGGAGCCCCAGACCAGCCTCCCCTGAACCGCTGACAGAAGGAAACACCAGAGACAGAGGAAAGAAAGCAAAAAACAGAAGGGAGGGAGTCGCTGCAGAGAGGAAAGAACAGCTACTATCACCGGGCTCCCTCAGCCACCAACCACCGTCATAGCGGCACTGCCCACGCCACCACCATCCTTCCTCAGCTCATCATCTTCCAGCCACATGCCGCGTCACCATCGAAGAAAAACAGGAACCTGCACCTCTACGCAGGCGAAGAAAACAGCTGCAAGGCACTGCCCAACACTGAGGACAACTCACCATCTTCTTCCCAGCCGCAGCAACACCACCAGGAACAGAGCACTTCCTCTCCACCGCCACCAGCTGCCATTGCCATCTCAGTCAACAACATCCCCGTGAAAAACAGAAGGAGGAAACGAAAACAGAGGAGAACAGAACTAAAGAAAAAAAACGGGCAGAGAGGGAGGAGGGAAAACAATGAGACAGTGAGGGGACGACTGAGAGGGGAGGCCATTGTACACAGAGGAGGACGAACAGCTGACAGAAGAAAACACCCGAGATCAAGAGGAGAAGAACCAGAGAGAAGCAAAAGGGAGGAAGGAAAACAGAGCCACCGCAGCACCGCCAGCGAAGCCGACAGACCAGCGACGCACAGCCTCCTCCGCGCCAGGTAATTCTTCTTCCCCCTTCATTGTTGCGTTTTGTTTTGTTCCCTGCATGCAGAACGAATAGCGTTCTGCATGTAGGAGGGTGGGGGGAAAATAATCCCCCCCGCCAGTTTTGCTGCTGGGCCAGGTTGGTCCTGGCCCAGCCCTGCCTTTCTGGGCCGGGTCTGGCCCAGAAGAGAATATCAGACTTTGTTGGGCCGAGATCGGCCAAATCCATTTTGGGCCGAGATCGGCCTAACACCTTTGGGGCTGAGTCCGCCCGCCCAACCCATTTAATATTATATATTATATATTATATTGTTTTGTACTATTTATATATGTATACATGTTTTAAAACCAGAAAAAAATCAAAAAGATTCTTCAAAACTCATTTAAAAAATATGCAATTTTTCTGTAATTTCATTACTGTATTTTGATCAATATTGGTTTGTATTTTTATAATGTAAAGATACAAATCCGGTATTAAAATACCCGGTTTTACGTCAAGACATAAAAAAATGTTTTGTTTTCATGCATACGGCCTAGTCTCTCCAATATATATAAACGTATTCCTGATATTAAAAATATGTTTTTTTTTTACATAGACGTTAGAACGGTTAGGTTTTACCCGATAAGATAAGGACCTCCTTATTGAGGAGGACTTTTTTTTAACCATAGATGGACCAACAACTAGAAATACAATAATACCTTAGCTTTTTATCAGACAATCAAACAATGCACTTACCTTAGGTAAGGCGTATTTGGGGTGCTAATACCTTCCCTTTTACGCAACACCAACGGTGCCCAATCTCTGAGACCAGTTAGGGTTCCTAGTGACCAAAATACTAGGTGGCGACTCCCATTCCACTTTCCACCGATACAAGACTAGATTTTCTTATCCCCTCCTATTTGCCAGATAGATACCATACACACTTCCTAGATTTAAAGTGGAAAACTCGCCGGCCAATATTCAACACCCAATACAATCCACACATATATATATACACCCTACGAATAAGTTCAATATGAACATAGCCCACAAATCATATGATAAAATATATAAAAAAGGGATACTAACATGTAAAGAGAGAATTTAAAACATAATAAGTATTCTTAAACATTTCAAAATGGTTAATTACGGGATAACTAATATATTATATGTTGAGCTAAGACTTTTATATAAACATCAAGGTTTACACAAAAGCATACTGATAATTCATTAAACATATAAGTTAATTCCATTATGCTTAAGTTAAATATTCAACACCCAATACAATCCACACATATATATATATATATATATATATATATATACACCCTACTGAATAAGTTCAATATGAACATAGCCCACAAATCATATGATAAAATATATAAAAAAAAGGGATACTAACATGTAAAGAGAGAATTTAAAACATAATAAGTATTCTTAAACATTTCAAAATGGTTAATTACAGGATAACTAATATATTATATCTTGAGCTAAGACTTTTATATAAACATCAAGGTTTACACAAAAGCAGAGCATCTTGCATAATCACGTTAATTCCATTATGCTAAGTTAAATATTCAACATCCATTATGCTTAAGTTAAATATTCAACACCCAATACAATCCACACAATATATATATATATATATATATACACCCCTACTGAATAAGTTCAATATGAACATAGCCCACAAATCATATGATAAAATATATAAAAAAAAGGGATACTAACATGTAAAGAGAGAATTTAAAACATAATAAGTATTCTTAAACATTTCAAAATGGTTAATTACAGGGATAACTAATATATTATATCTTGAGCTAAGACTTTTATATAAACATCAAGGTTTACACAAAAGCATCCGCATAATCACGTTAATTCCATTATGCTTAAGTTAAATTTTTATTTCCCTCAAATTCATTTAAGAACCCTAACTTTCCAAATTTCAAAAATTCAATCAATTAAGGACTTTAAGCCATTAAAAATCAGATCAAAAGTCTTTAGAATGCCTTACCAAGCAAGTAATTAAACTCTAAACACTACCCAATTCAAGCTTCCAACTCCTCTTCTTATTTAATCTTGGTCGAACTTCCTTTCTCCTTTTCTATTCACCTTCACTAGATTTTTCTTCTTTCCAATTAATGCTCACTAAGCTTGGTTAATGTTCCCTCAATATCTCCTTTTAAGATTTTATGTTTCCTTTACCACTTTTTTCTCTCTCATTCTCTCTTTTTTCTTCTTGCTCGTGCACACACACATGCACACTTATATTTATTAACTTTTTACCAAATTTCCTCTATATCCGAAATAGTAAATTTCTTGTTCTCGAGATAAAATTCCTGGATCCTGGTATTTGTCTATATAAACTTTTTATCCGGATGAATTCGAATTTCATTTAGTTACATATTGATAACTTTATTTCAAGGTAACTCACTCTTAGTAATATTTTATTCACTTTTCTGTATTTTTTTTTGTACTTGGTTTGTTCTAATACTTATTTGGTACTTCTGATAAATCTATTCTATAAGCATTTAGATTGCTTTTCTACCTAATTTTCAACTGGGGTTTACAAATATAATACACACACACACACACGTATAGTATTATTCATTTTATCATTTAATACATGTATACATATTTCAAATATATCTATTACTATTTTATTTTTTGTTGAATATTAAATAACAAAGACAACAATGGATACCAATATGGATATATACTCGAAATCCAATGAATAAAGTATGAATATCTAAATTTTTACTCGAATAATAATGAGTAGGGTATAGATATAGAAAAACCAAACTCGTAGATATCCATTGCGATCCTTATACATAATTTCAATATATAAAATCAATGCATTAATTCACTTATTTTTATTTTACAAAGATAAAATGATGATAATTGCAAAATATACATATGTTTTTATTCATTTTACATTATGCTTTTAATGTGTTTTAAGCTTATTTGAGCTCATTGAAAATAATTGTATGAGTTTGGCATGCGTAAGAGACTTGGTGAATTAATTGCTAAAAGATAAGAAATTCTACATTTTATGTTTCGAATCTTGGTTTTTTTGATAGGTTTTTCACCAAGTTGGAGTTACAGAATAAGAACGTGGCTTAATCAAAGTTGAACTACACATATCCAGCTTTTCAGGAAGGTATTATGGGCAGAAATCTAATCTCATTGGAACCGTTAATCAGGTCTGCAAAATCAGGCCAGAATCTTACTTGCAGCAAAATTCTCTACTTTCACACTAGATATTCAAACGGGCATATCTTGAGTTTCAGATATCGATATCAAGAAATTCAAAAGCCCATATTCATCTAAACATCTAGGGATATAACTTTTATAAAGGGCTCAGGTCAGATAAAATTGTTTTCAAGATGAAAATCTTGATGCAAGCCGGATGACGGGTTTTGTCTCCTAATCTAATGGGAAACTAATAAGATGGGAATCCTATCGTTTAAAGAAAATCTAATAGGATCATATAGATATTGTCTATAGCCTGTAACCTTCTAGTATTTAGCCTTGATATCTTATCATGAAGGCTGCCACTTAAGATTAAAAAAAAATAAGGAGATCAACGTGACAAAGCATAAAGGAAAAAAATGTTCTTTTCCCTTCGAAATTTTCGGAGAGTTCATCTTTTTTGTTGGAATTTTCAAAGACCACGAGCAACTAATTATCAATTTCGATTCAAGGGGAATAAACACCTTCTCCATTATCAAGTTGTGAGAAGTAACATTATCATTGTAATTCTTTGAGACACAAGTACTTATTTTTTCTTATTTCAGAATTATGCTATTGATTTCTGCTCAACATAATTTAATTGTTTTGAGATGACATGTATGCTTTCTAGTTTCTTTCAATCTATAGTTGTTGTTACAGACTGGATTTAGAAGCAAAAGAATTAATTTGATTGTTGCAGCTCTCATCTTAATTTATCAGGGAAGAATAAGTTAAGTTAAATTTTCAAGCTTTTAAACGGTTGCTTAGTATAAATTTGATAGACTTCGCTCTTATGGTTACTTTTGAAATAATAAGAATTGATTTTCAGTATTAAATTTTTTTGATGGTAAGAAATTGATTAGAAAGCTTTGTCTAATTAATTTACTAATAGTCTCCTCGATTCCACTTAGCTTTAAGAGATATCAAATTTATTTACATGACTTGAAAGAACATTTACTTTTATTTTGATGATCAACAAATTTATAAGAACAAATGCATGGACCTTTTGAATTGAATTAACAACATATTAATTTTTCAATTTTATTTCTAGAATTTCATTTCTTTAATTATTCAAATCCCCTCATTTTATTTATTTAGTTTCTTGTAGGAAGATTAAACAAAATTTTCCAAATAAAAACATGCAAAGTGAGATATTTGTTTTGGAAGTTAGTTGAATGAATATTATAAGATGGTTGAATATAACCATAAAATTTGAAATTTGAGAATTTTTAGATCATTGTTAAAAATCTTGCAATGAATATTATATGTACCGATTATTTTTATAAAAATAACGATTGACTAATAAACCCAAGATTGTATAGTCTAACCTTAGGCTTTGTCTTTCGGATATTGATTAATAAAGAAAAATAAAAATAAAAATAAAAATAAAAATAAAATTGTCCTTGTATTAATTGTTCCTATCAATTGATTAATTAATCCAAGATAGAATGGTCTTATACCAGGTCCTGTCTTTCAGGTGTCGTTTATCGAGTAACAGGATCAATTAATATTTGATCGATGAATTAATTGTTTCTATCAATTACTAATTGACTCATGATGATATGATCTATTATTGGGCTATGTTCTCTTGGTGTCGATAAGTGAATAATAGTACAGATTAATACATGATTTCTAGGATATTAACCAATAAAATTAAGTAGCCCAAGATGGAATGGTTCAATAGTGGCCCTATTCTTTAATTTAGAATTTTAAATAATTTGTTTCCTCTACAAATCAAAATAACTAATTTATTGATGTCATTTTATTCTCAATAATTATGATAATTATTAATGAAAATGATTGGTTATAATCAATTTATATTTCAATAGGATTCCTTAACTTATAATTAATTAATAATTATGATAATTATCAATGAAAATGATCGGTTGTGGTCAATTTAAATTTCAACAAGATTTCTTAATAGGTTAGTTGTAGTCAAATTAAATTTCAATAGAATTCTTTAACTTTGTAGGTTAATGAATAATTATCAATGAAAATAATTAGTTGTAGTTGATATAAATTTTCTTAACTTAGTTAATTAATAATAATCATAATTATGACACCGTGATGAATGCGAGACTCTTCAAAATTAAAGGAAAACAATAATGAAGTCACCACCTAGTAATAAAAAAACTAGGAATCCTAAAATAGACATCGGTAAAAGATTTAGATATTGAGTTAGTTATGCCTAAGGAAAGATCAATGTCACCCTTATTGTATCCTTTCAAACAAAAGGTTACCTCTATAATGTTTTTTTTCCAAATTTATTCTATGCATGCTATTAATTATCTAAATCTATTTCTATTTCTATTTGTGATTTATATTATTAAAAAATTGATGTCCCCTCAAAAAATTAACCTCAATTTTTTTCTTGGTGATGTTCCCTCACAAATACCAAGAGTTTTATCCTAATTCTCAAAGGATTACAAGAATGATTTTACTCACAACAAAACTCTCTCAAAGTGTAGATAATACAATTTAAACTCTAGTATCTCCATAGCTCACTTAATAGATAGATGATTTGAAAGTGTTTAAATGTAGTGAGTATAAGAACAAATACTCTAGTGCTAGAATATGAAGGCTCAATTTAACACAAACTTGGAGTATGATAGGATTGATGATTTTGTGTTGGTTTTTTCTAAAAACAACTTTTATAATATGTGTATTTGGAATCCTCTTTTACTTTAA
This sequence comes from Populus deltoides, assembly GCA_015852605.2. Taxonomy (NCBI): domain Eukaryota; kingdom Viridiplantae; phylum Streptophyta; class Magnoliopsida; order Malpighiales; family Salicaceae; genus Populus; species Populus deltoides. The sequence continues at coordinate 30,421,957 of CM027570.2, read as the reverse complement.
CTAGAATGAGAGTTATTTAAAAGTTTCCAAAACAAACTACCCATTTCTAGCCATTGTAACCCCATTGCTGACTAAAGCGATCGACTGATTTAGATTGGTCAAGCCAATTGGTCGTCTGGTTCCTATAGATTCTTAGATGTTCATCACGAATGAACAAGTGGTACACCAGTTCACTCGGTATTACCAAGTGGTCGACTGGTTCAACTTAAATACTAGATTTTGACAATTTGAACCTGCTGAATTTTGAACCGATACTAATCCTATATTTATGCAGAGTGATGTGTTTAAGTTAATTTTAACTGTGCTATTAAGCTAAGATATAAAGATTTATATAATCACTATAATGAACAATTAATTATTGGACTCTCAAATGTTCTTCACTTGCTTTGGTGGCTAGGTTTCAAAGAAAATGAAGACTAAGAAATGAACAATTAATTATTAGATTCTCGGTCCAACCAAGGTGGGTTCAACCCACATCATTAGGTGGGCCCAACCCAATATATTTTTATAATATAATAATAATATTATATATTAAACAAAAAGTTCCAATTTTATTTTAAAAAACCTTTTAAAAATTTATGATTTTCTCACGTATTTTTATATCAATTTTGATTAATATTGGTTTGTATTTTTATATTGTAAAAATACCCAATTTTCTTTGAAATGTTGTATATATATATATATATATATATATATATATATAAATTTCATATTGTATTTTCATGAAAAATAAAATTAAAAAAAAAGTGTTAGCATGCATTTTGAGCTTTAATAACCAGTTTATTAAAGACATGAGAATTAGGCCTATATTTTAAAAATACAAAAAAATATATTTAGTTTTCTTTTAGTATCTGAGATTACAAACTTTTATTCATAGACATTAGAATGATTAGGTTTTTATCGATATTAAAAATATAGTTCTTTTATATATAGATATTAACGGTTATGTTTTTACTCGATAAGATTATGATCTTCTTACTGAGAAGGATATTTTTTAAACCTTTGATAGACCAACAATTAGAAAACACAACAATACTCTAGTTATATCAGACAATCAAACCATGTTAAAAACAGAGTTTACAATTCCTATCATTATTAGTGTAGGTCATTAGCAGCGGCTATTAGTAGTCGGAGGGAGTAGTTGTTGTTGTCCTAGGATTCAAGCAACAATACACCTAAAAAGAGAGGTGAATTAAGTGTTCCACTAATAATAACAAATATTGAAATTAATTTAATTTAACACAATTGACGAACAATATAATTAAATTGCGTAAAGTAGAGAGTAAAGAGATAGGAATTGTAAACTCTGTTTTTAACATGGTTTGACAAGTCTATATCCACATCTCAAGCACCCAAATTGGTCTTGTGTATTTTGTTCTTTCACTAGTTCAAGTTGAAGATTACAATTGTCACTTGATGAATCCACACCAAGATTTTACACCACTTGAAGATATATTATTTTTGACAGTTTGAACCTATTGAATCTTGAATCGATACTAATTCTATATATATACAGAGTGAAGTATTTGAGTTCATTTTAATTGTGCCATTAAATTAAAATATAAATATTTACACAATTACTAAAATAATCAATTAATTCTTAGATTCTAATTTGATCTTCATTTGCTTCGGTGGCTAGGTTTTAGAGAAGAAGAAGGCTATTTTTTATTTCTACACTTTCACTCCATTTTTTTTTCTTTCTCTATCTTAAATTTTTCTTCAAGGGTTGCTAGGGTTCCTTACCCACTCCTCTTCTTTTCCTTCTAATTTTTCTATGGAGGCTACAGTTTTTTTTTAACACCTTCTTTTTCTTACCTTGCCTTTCTATTTATAGGCAATGGGGTAGGTTCTAGAATTTTAATAGGGAAACAATCATATCCTTTGATTTCTTTGGGTCGATTTTGACCCTTCATCATTGTTGTATATTTGGGACAAAATGCTCGTCTTCTATAAAGCTCACACCAAATCTTAATCATAAAGAGAGAAAAGAAGAAGAAGAAGAAAATGGGGCTGAAAAACCACCTTCTAGCTATAACTGGAAACAAAAAAACAATACAGCCTCTCTCATCAGCGCTGTCTCTTTTCGCCACCCTCGAGTTACTATCTTGCCCCACGTTGACTCCAGGAACCATAGCCGCTGCTTCCACAGTACGATTAACCTGAGGTGTTCATTACCGGAATCATAACCCAAGGCAGGCAGGAGCCCACTCACATCGTCCATGTGCTTCTTCAGCGTGCTCGTTCTACTTTCTTGCCTCTGACCTCTCTGGACTTAGCTTTATTCAAGCACTAGCCACTCAAAAAAAGAGTGAAGAAGAGGTACGGGATATCCAGTGGAGCTATCTCCGTCATAATCACTCAAGGTATAAAGCTTCTACCTATTCTCATTTAGTTGTAATCTTTTACATGTGCATGCTACTGCAAAGGCAAGCTCCCGTTTTTCCTTTATGTGCTATGAAGTTAACATATAGTGTTGTAAGGTGTGTGGATCTTTTAAGTCCTAACCTGGTCACGGGTGTTCTTTCACTTGCTACGGGTACTGAAGGGGGTGGGGTGTGATTTTTGCTTCAAACGCATATGGTCTTGAAAACTTGATTGCATGTCCTAAGGTCATGTTAAGACCTTGCCTAGTTAATTAAGAATGCTCTTACCCAAGGTCATAGGTTTTTTTTTTTTTTTTTTTTGTCTTTAGAAAATAAAAATACATAGGACTGTCAGGGAGTTTTTCCATACCATGCTTGGGCTTTGGATGTATGTTTCCTTGACATGAGATGATGGCTACCTTGCTTTAGATCCCTTGTTAACGATGATGCATGAACCAGGCATGGAAATCTTCAATGACTATCGTGCATGATTTTTATGTTCAAAAGATCCAGTCCTCTAGCTGTGCGTAATTATTGGCCAAGCCGTAAATAAAATGATTTTTGGTTGAAGAAGAATATTCTGTATGTGGAAGGGTTTTTGGTTCATTTCTTCTTACTGTCCCATGCAGTGTTCTAAACCTGGATTGGCCCGGCGGGTCGACCCGGGACCTAGCCAACCCGAGCCTGGAACCAGTCCGGGTGGAGGCAAAAACCCGGTCAAACCCGGCTGAGACCCGGTCTATTTTTTTTTATACTGATAGATGTTAAACGACGTCGTTTTGGCCTTTGTTTTAAAGGCCAAAACGACGAAGAACAATGAAGCAGAATTGGGCATATTGATCACATAGCAAACCTAATTAACAAAAAAATCAATTTCAATCGATGAGGAGCCGAGGAGAGCAGAAGACGTCTTGATCATTGTTGTTTCACTGCGAAAAAGGTTAGACTCTTGTTTTCGTTCACGAATCTTCTTCTTTCACTCTCTCTTTTCTTTATTCTTGGCCGTGTTTTGAACTTGCAGTTCTGGCATCATTTTGGTGTTCGTTGATTCAGTCGCATTGATTCATTCGCAGCCCAGTCATCTCAACCTCAGGTGTGTTTCTCTGTTCTTTCTTTTTTCGCAGCGTAATAAATCCTCCGCTTTTTAGGAAGTGTCGAAAATGGATGAGGAAACTAGTTTTGTTCGATGCATTTGCTTTTGGAACCTGTTATAGCCGAGATTGAAACTATTTTGTTCTAAGAACTGTTATAGCCGAGATTGAAATGTTGTAAGAATTATTGATTATGGTTAAAATATTTGGCTAGTAATGTTTGTTTGGTTTCTGATTGATTTGTAAATTTAAGTAAACGTAAGTTGTAGAGATTTTGATATCTTTGGTCTGCAAGTTGGTTTGTTTGTTCTACTTTTGCTTCTGCAAATTTTTGCTGGAGTTACTGTGGCATCGATTCTTCCCTAGATTTTTATTTAAGCTGGTTGTGCTTAGTTAACTGTGTTTCATGGAGTTACTGTGACATTGATTAGTTAGTTGATGTTATCAACTTTTGCTAGAGTTACCGTGGCATCAAACTTTCCTTTCTCAATGCTTTCTCATGTTGATTCTTTGGCTGATTTTCCACATCTTATTGCTTGTTATTAGTTCAGGATATGAAAATAGCTTTGACAAAATTTATTGGGAAGCATAATCTTTTTTTTTTGGGTTGACCCGAGTCAACCCATCTGACCCGTGACCCGATCACTTGACCGGGTCGATAACCGGGTCGGGTTTCAAAACTATGGTCCCATGGCTTTTCGTTAATGCTAGTACACCTATATTTCTCTTTTCTAAAGTTAAGTAGGTTGATATCTAGAAATAGGTTTATCACGGGTTCAAGAGTATCAACGAAAAGAAAAGAAAAGAAGCTAAAAAAATAAATTAATTTTAATTATTTTTCATGTTTTGAAGAGCGTTTTTTCAATTAATTTTTCATTATTTACCCTTTTATATTTAAAAACAAGTTTATTAAAGCCACATGAATCGGGTCTTAGTTTGAAAAACACTAAAAACATTAATTTGTTTATTTTAATACAATGAATTATGAGTTTATATGTAAGATGTATTCTCAATATTAAAAGAAACAAATGCAAAATATATTTTGGCTCTAGAATGATCATGATTGTCCCATAAAGCCATGGTTCTCTCTACTCGGATAGACCTTTTTTTAACCAATAGACAAATCAATGAGTAGAAAAAGAAAAAAGTGCCTTAGTAATAATCGGGAAAAATAAACAATATAACTTATCTTAGGTATGATGTACTAGAGGTGATGATAATGTCCATCCTATACACAACTTGTCCCTTGTCCAAACTCTGAAGACTAGTTATGGTTTTTAGTGATCAAAATACAAGATGATGACTTCAAGTATTTTTTATTTATAAAGGACAAGAAGTCCATGTTCTTTCCACACCACACCAAAGTCCTGAACTAGGAGGATGATTGCAATGATACCACATCCGTGCTACATTCAACATTGTACTTTTCATGAGTTATCCTTTCTATTTTTCAATTAATTTGATCCAAATAATGTGTTACCCTCTCAATATTCTTCAAAGTTAACATGTACTTTTACTAATTGATCTAACGATGAATGTGGTGCGATGTAAATGAGTATACAAGATTAAACGTATGGAAGATAGGACTTTTGAGGACTACAAAACATGTTTGGTGGCCAAAGGCTACTATCGACAAAAAAAAGAGTTTGATTTTCAAGAGACATTTAGTCTAGTGGTGAAGCCTCGCACTATTCAGACAATGCTCGATATTGGTGATACTTGAGGTTGGTCGGCTTATTAGATTAATATAAAAATATTTTTTTTAATGGATTTCTTGATATAGATGTTTTTATAACCCAGCCTCCTGGCTTTATTGATCCTCAATCCCCAAACCATATTCACAAACTAAAACATTTTCTTTATGCTATAAAACAAGCATCTCGTGCATGGATTGATCGCTTAATGAATTCTTAGTTTCTCAATGGATTTCATATTCGCAAATTTTTAAGTCAATCTAGATTATATAATCGTGTTAACTCTAAAAAAGAAAAGCTAAATTTATTTATAAAATGAGCATCGCATATTTAAAACCACTAAAAATTCCCATAGAAAGATTAGCACCTGATGACAATGTTTTGAAATTGAATTCGACACTAGGTCTACTTAGCAGTTGAAGGATTGCTACCTTGACCAATGAACTGAAAATATCGTCCATCTCTAATGAATGGCATACAGTTTTACCACATCAAGAGCATGAAAATTGATAATCGATCCTTTGGGATATGTCAATCCCAAATCTATTATTCCATTTCTTTATTAATTATCATAAGAACATTTATTAAATGTGTTGTCCTCCAACTCTTTCCATAAAAAGAAAGAGTTGTGAACCACCACATTTGATCATGGACAAAAAGGTAATCAAATAGTTGCCTCCACTAGGACAAGTAAACGTGCTCGATTTATCATCATAAGCATAACTATAAGCTTGAGGACACTGCTGCTTGAAAGTCATCGAATATTGGGTAGGAGGACATGTGTCAGCTGTATTATGGTCTCCTGTGCAGCAGTACTGCGGCTGGTTAAATGCCAAACACGCGCTCTTGCAGGCAATCACAGTCCCATCTGCCCCCTTCACTGCTAAACGAGGATCACAAACAGCATTCACGTTAGCTGCACAGCTTGTAGAAGGGCAGCCAGTAGAACCTCCTTGCGGGGTTATCGAAATTGGGATGTTAAAGCCGTCAACAAGGCTTATATCGTAAAAATCTTTCCCACCATCACCTCTTAGAGTGAATTCTGCCAAGGATGCTGGTGGGATCGCACCGGCTCCATTGCATTCTATGACACCGGAGGCACAGTCAGCAGTAGCACAAACAAACTTTCCTGAGGAATCTGTAGAGCATTGTGTTCTGGCCCACAAGCGACCAGACCATGTTGCAGGGACACTTAGCGAAGATGAAGCACCTGTTGCCAATGTGAAGCCAGTTGGAGATATAGTCGGACGGCCAGCAGCCGTTAGAGTTCCTGGCCAGACTGTGTATGGACAGTTGTTTTTGACGACGAAAGTCACAGATTGAGCTCCTGCATGCGTGCAAGCTGCGCAAGATTTATTTTTGTTGATATCAATAATTAAATCTTGGTCGATTCGAAGAAAATTTTAAACAGTCATGGTTCACGAGTAAACTGACTCGAAAATATTTTTATTATCAAATAAAAACACAAACAAGTTTTAAATATATACATCAAACTCTTGTTTCCTGCTAATTTATGTGAATCTATTTTTTTTTTTTCATATAAAAAGAATAGGACTTGAATCTAAGACTTGGCCTTCGTTTTCTCTACGGGACTAGACGTCCGTACATTATTCAATATTTTAAAATCTTGCATTAATTCACTTATTTTTCTTTTAAAAAGATAACATAACCAGATATATTTTTTAATATATTATTTTCTTTTTTGTTTTTTATCCGGAAACTCCCTCCTGGATATGTTTATTGGATTCACGAAATCCATTGAATAATGAGAAGTAATTTATATTGCATATGCAAACAGAAGATATATATGTAAGAGCAAGGAGAATAATCAAAGTGAATAATATGCATAATAGAGTTTTCCAAGCAAGAATCTAATATATGAAATATTGTAAAACTACTTGCCATAGAGGAAGATGAAGAGGGTGAAGGTAATTATAGCAATGGGCATACGACTCTCCATTGCTGAGATTTGAGGTAAGCAAGAAACACAGTATTTTAAAAAGACAGTGTGTGCCGCTTAATATATAGTGTTAAATTTGCAGACTAGTAAACAGCCAAACAGAGAAACACGTGAAAATCTAGAAGAGAAAAAAAAAGAAGAAAAGTTTGTAACAACCATCTTCCACACGCACCGTGTCATCCAATGAACGTCAAATTATAAAATTATAATTTATTTATATTTATAAAAAATAAATTATAAAATTGGGTCTGTCGCTTGAAATGCGCGAATACCGTACATGCACTGACCTGCACTCATTAACTATTATTTATATTTATTAAATTATAAAATTGGAAATAAACCACCCTGATAAAAAAAGAAACCCAATGAAATATACAAATGCCCTTGGTTTGAACCACAAGTGACTAACTAGATATCTCAATTGATGAGAAAGCAGACTAGTAAACAGCCACCAGTGGCAGTAAGCAGACTAGTAAACAGCCACCAGTGGCAGTTCTCCTCCAGCATTACACCGTGATGAGTGCGAGACTCTTCAAAATTATCACACCGTGATGAGTGCGAGACTCTTCAAAATTGATGAGAAAGCAGAGAAGTCCCTGCCCTTGGTTTGAACCGCAAGCGACTAACTAGATATCTCAATTAATGAGAAAGCAGACTATTAAACAGGCAATTAGAGGAACGCCCTGCTTCTCACGTCTAATGAAAGCAACACCCAATTGAGTAACGAATGTAACTCTGGTCCCTTGGTTTGAACCACAAGTGACTAACTAGCAGACTAGTCAACAGCCTATTAGAGGAATTGAATGAAAGCAATTGAATGCAGGAAGAGGGCCAGGCTAGTAAACAGCCAACAGTGGCAGTTCTCCTCCAGCATGTGCAACTGAGGAGCCGTGACGAAGGCGACACTCTTCGAAATAAATCTTGAATCGATTGACTGATGCTCTTTTCTTTTTTGTCGGTGTATAAATTAGTGGTTAGCTAATTAATTATGTCCCACGGCCGGGCTATCGATACCATCCATTACCAGGTTCCCTGAAAAAAATAAAAAAATAAAACAAGGGATTGATTAGTAGAGCGTTTACGTTTTCACTCTTCAAAATTATCACACCGTGATGAGTGCGAGACTCTTCAAATCCAATTGTCGAATGAATGTAACTCTGGAATTATTCCAAATCCACAAGTTTGATAGTGTTGTGTTGATTGTGAGATATTATTTTAAAAACTGAAGGGGAAAAATTGTTAAAGAATTCTAATTTTATAAATTATTCTAAATAAAACAAGTAATAATCAAAAGAATACGAAGAAATAACAAATTGAAAGCGCGTTTAAAATTTTAATGCCAATAAAACGTTGTCTACCCAATACAATTTTTTTATTTATTTTGTATTTCAAAATATTATGAAATCAGCATCACATGCATGTATTTAATTAATTAAATTAAATGAAAAAAATGTCTACAAAAAAGAGAAATTAAAAAAAAACAACAAATAAAAATACTCGAGATATCCCGAGTCATTAAAAAACTGAAAGCGGATGAAATTGTCAAAGAATTCCAATTTAATAAATTATTCCAAATAAAACAAAATATTATTAAAAAAAACATCACCAAATCCGTAGGAATAACAAATTGAAGGCGTGCTTTGAAATTTTGAAGGGGCATACGTGAAAATCAAGGAGAGAGGAAAGAAGAGAAAGAAAACGTTATGCGCACAAAACCAAACAACCGGTTCACTTGGTCTTACCAAACGGTCGACCGGATCAACTTAAATACTAGATTTTGATAATTTGAACTCTGAATCTAGAACCGATACTAATCCTATATGCATGTAGAGTGAAGTGTTTGACTTCATTTTAATTGTGCTGTTAAGCTAAGATATAAAGATTTATATAATCAATGAAATGAACAATTAATTCTAAGATATAAAGATTTATATAATCAATGAAATGAACAATTAATTCTTAGTCTTTACTCGTTTTGCATCCTGGACATCTTCATTGATTTTTTCATGACATCCTTAAGGCTTGTTGATGTCAAAACTCATTTTTTGGGTATTCCCAAAAAAAATTTACTTTATTCCTTTTCAAAATAAAAATAAAATAATAAAAGCAAGAAGACTAGCGACGTGGAAAAAGCTCGTTGAGGAAGGATTTGAAAATAAAAATTAAAGTTTTGTGGTCAATTAAGGATTGTATTAATGGAATTTTCAACCAAGGACCATTTAAAAAAAAAGGCAATTAGGGACTTGATTGAAGAATCCAAAACCAAGAACCAAACTGGAAAAGTCGCATGAATATAGGGGTTGAAATTGACCGAGTCGGGATCAAATTGAAGAAATTGGAAGTTTGTTGATCAACCAAGGTCAAAATGCACAAATTCAAAACCAATGATCAAAGTGAAAAGGCAACCAAATTCAGGGTTGACATTTGAATTTGACAAAGATGCAATTGAATTAATTCTTAAAATCAAAATCTGAATTGAGCACTTTGTTGTTGCCCAATTTTGGACACACCTCTTAGATAAAATTTTTGAAAAAATTCAAAAAATAGCGAAAAACAACAAAAATCCAAAAAAATTATATTTTTAATATATTTGCATCGTTTTTAGCATTTTGAGCCTCGTCTCAACATAATTTAAATTTTCAATTGTCTTTCGAATGCATTCGAGTTTTCACATGTCATTTTTAAAATCATTTATTTTCCTCATTGAGTCAACGTTGATATTGCTCCTTTTCAAAATTTACAAAAAATAAAGAAGTTAAGGGACCAAAGAAGAATTTATTTTCCTCATTCAGTCTAGGTTACGGGGATGAACTGAAGGGGAAAAGGGATGAGTTGAGAGCCATTTCTGGAGGCCGGGGAAGAAGAAAAAGAAAGGGCTGAGGGGGGGTAGTATAGGGTTCGTCACCCCCTTTTCTCTTATTTTTTTATGTTTCTCTCTTATAGGGTTTCTGATTATGGCCACCCTCTAGGGTTTCTTGTAATTGTCTCCCCCTTTTTGCATGCACTAAGATCTGTATTTATAGTGCAAGAGTCTCATCGCGTGTAAGAAATAAAGTTTCAATCAAACTCATTCTCTTTTTTAAAGTTTGAATTTGATTAAGAATCAAATTCGAAAGCGGATAACTATCCTTATCTTGAAGATAAGGATAGAATGACAAAAGCACATTGTAGTCCCTAGTTTTCGTGCAAGCTGACAAATCATATTTTTCATCGAAATAAATCTCTGATCTTTTAATTTTACGTTTTAAATCCTGTAAAATTAAATCAAAAGCCAACAGACCAAAATTGGATTATAACAGTTACCTCCTCTTTACAATGCTTATAGTGCAAAGGCATCGGAAAATTCATTTTCTTTTGACTTTGCATAGTAAGTTTTGTAAAGAAAAATAAGCATGAAAACCCTTCCTCTTTTCTTTTGATTGATTTTTTTTTGTTTCCGTTTTTTTTTGAAAAAAATGGTCTAATTGTTTCAGGTGACCTACCCGATGATAAAAGGATAGCAAACTTGCAAGTGGTCTAATTGTTTCAGGCGACTTGCCGGATGAAAAGAAGAAAACGCGAAAAGGATTCACGAGTGGTCTAATTGTTCCAAGTGACCTGCCCCATAGGAAGAAGAAATGCGAAGGATTTTGCGAGTGGTCTAATTGTTTTGAGACACTGCCCGATGAAGAATAAAACGTGAAAAGGATTTCGCGAGTGGCCTCATTGTTCCAAGTGACCTGCCTGATAGGAAGAAGAAATGCAAAGGTTTTCTGTGAGTGGTCTAATTGTTCCAGGCGCCCTGCCCGATGAAGAATAAAACGTGTAAAGGATTTCACGAGTGGTCTCATTGTTCCAAGCGACCTGCCCGATAGGAAGAATAAAACGCAAAAAGGTTTTCACGAGTGGTCTAATTATTCTAGGCGACCTGCCCGATGAAGAATAAAATCGCGAAAATGATTTCGTGAGTGGTCTCATTGTTCGGACGACCTGCCCAATAGGAAGAGTAAAACGCGAAAAGGATTTTGCAAGTGATCTAATTGTTATAGGTGACCTATCCGATGAAGAATAAAACGCGGAAAGGATTTAATGAGTGGTCTAATTGTTCCAAGTGACCTGCCCTATGAAGAAAAAATGTGAAGGATTTCATGAGTGACCTAATTGTTCTTCGTAAACTGCCCGATGGGAAGAATAATACGCGAAAAGGATTTTGCGAGTGGTCTCATTGTTCTAGGCGACCTGCCCGATGATAAAATACGAGGAAGCTCGCAAGTGGTCTCATCGTTTTAGGAGACTTGCTTGCTAGATATTTTCTGTCTCGTCGGATAATTTGAGAAGATTATTCATTACTCCTCGTCCCACTACTAAAAACACTCGGTGTCACTTGTTGAAAGGATCAAGCTGCCTTTTTATAAACTAAATTTCCCCCTTATGTTGTTTTAGGAAATGTTCCTCTCTTTTCCTATTCTTTTTTTTTTTTTTTTATAGAAGGGATTGATTTTCCTTCTAAACACAATGTTGCCCCTTTATACTGGCTATTGCTCCTAGATGTGCTCTGTCAACGATTTAAACAAATAATGATTTCAAGTCACCATTTTCTCATTTTGAGATAACCCAAATTATTTTTAAAACTAGTGAAAAACCCTATAAAAAGATTATCACCTGATGACAAGTTAACTCCCGAAAAGAAAGGTAATAACAATGTTTTGAAATTGAATTCGACACTACATCTACTTAGTACATATAAGTTGAAGGATTGCTACGTACTATGTAAAAATTGATAATCGACAGTTTTACCAAACATTTACAACAGCATAAAAATTGATAATCGATCCTTTAGGGATATTATTCCATTTCTTTATTAATTATCATAAGAACATTTATTAAATGTGTTGTCCTCCAACTCTCTTTCCTTAAAAAGAAAGAGTTGTGAACCACCACAATTTGATCATGGACAAAAGGTAATCAAATAGTTGCCTCCACTAGATTTATCATCATAAGCATAACTATAAGCTTGAGGACACTGCTCCTTGAAAGTCGTCGAATATTGGTTAGCAGGGCATTTGTCATATCAAGGAAAACCACACTGCCACCTCATGTAAGTCATTATTGCAGGATTCATGACAGTATCAAGGAAAATCACACTGCCAACTCACGTGAGGATTCAGTAAATTATTATTGCATGATCAACTCATGCAACGACAGGATTCATAACAGTGCAAATCACTGCAAGCTACAATCAAGGATTAGTTACTGTAAAGCTAGGATCAGTATCTTGTATTTTCCTTATTACTATAGCTAGAATCAAGTATCAGCTAGAATCAGGGATTCGTTTTTGTATCCTTTCCTTTACAAGCTTTCCATACTCAGCACTCTGTATTTTGTATATAATAAGTTCTGCAGAATGAATAAAGTGTGCAAAATTCAAAACATTGTTTTATTCTTTATGTCAGGTTTATTATACTCTCCTGAGCAGCAGAACTGCGGCTGGTTAAATGCCAAACTCGCACTCTTGCAGGCAATCACAATCCCATCTGGCCTTCTCACTGCTAAACTAGGATCACAAACAGCATTCACGTCAGGTGCACAGCTTGTGGAACGGCAGCCAGTAGAACGTCCTTGCGGGGTTACCAAAATTGGGATGTTAAAGCCATCAACAAGGCTTATATCGTAATAATCTCGCCCACCATCACCTCTTTTAGAGTGAATTCTGCCATGGATGCTGGTGGGATCGCACCGGCTCCATTGCATTCTATGACACCGGAGGCACAGTCAGCAGTAGCACAAACAAACTTTCCTGAGGAATCTGTAGAGCATTGTGTTCTGGCCCACAAGCGACCAGACCATGTTGCAGGGACACTTAGCGAAGATGAAGCACCTGTTGCCAATGTGAAGCCAGTTGAAGATATAGTCGGACGGCCAGCAGCCGTTAGAGTTCCTGGCCAGACTGTGTATGGACAGTTGTTTTTGACGAAGAAAGTCACAGATTAAGCTCCTGCATGCGTGCTAGCTGCGCAAGATTTATTTTTGTTGATATCACAATTAAATCTAACGTCAAATGAAAATTGAAAGCAATTGAATGCAGGAAGAGGGCCATACTCACAAGAAAATTGATTTACACCAGACATAATTAATATTTTCTAAGTGTAAATATCACCGATAGATTTTTTCATGGAAATATGTTGTCAATAAATATCTTGTTAGAAATCAATAAATCGAATTCAATTAATAATTTAAATATCAATAAATAGACTGATAAAATATTTATATCAAATACTGTCAAGAAAGATCAATTATACGAAGAATTTAACAGTGAATGAACAATTTTTTAATGTAGATTTCACGACTTAACTCACCAATCAAATGTTAAAATATTTGTTTGAAATTGTAATAACATTATAGAAAGTGAATAAAAATAAAATTACAACCAAACTATTTCAGAAACAGTAAAATGATGAAAGTGAAATTAAAAAGATATAAAAAAGATGAAATTGAAAAAAAAAAAGAAAAAAAAAAGATCCGTCTAAACCCTAACTTTTTTAAAAATAAAAATCAATAAAGTTATGTTATTTCCACTAACATAACTCAAATCTTTTTTTACTAAAATGTTTAGGTTGTGAACAATATAACCTATGTAATTTCTTGAGATTGCACTGTTTCCAACAACAAAACTTGCATATTTAACTTTTTTTCGTTGTATTGTTGGGAACAATTATTATACATAAAGCTAAATTATGTGAGGAAAGTCTTGTTCATCAAGACTCATTACACTATGGATTGGAGCAGTGCTAATAAAATTGGAGCAGTGTAATGGCAGAGCTGTCCTTGCCACTAAGAGTTGCAAAAATTGCAGGAGAAGGGTGGGGTTGTTTTTTTATTGGGATGCATTTGGCATTGAAGAGATAGTTTGAGAGAAAACGGTCAGTGCAAATTTTAGTGGGGCATGGTGAGGCTGCAGACACCTAGCGCCGGGGCTGTCATGCTCTGCCATAGAGAGTTCATGTAGGGGGTGGGGTTGTACCCCAGGCTGCAGACACTTAGCGTTGGGGCTGCCATGCCCTAGGTGCTAAGACCAGACCCGCGTGCGCTGGCTGGACTTAGGCGGCGGGGTTGTAGGTCCCAGTGTAGACACGTGGGGCCGGGCTGCCATGCCTTGCCATAGAGAGTTCTAAAGGCTGTAGGGGGGTGTGTGTGGTTTTGCCCCAAGCTGAAGACACTTGGTGCTGGGGCTGCCATACCCTAGGTGCTAGGGCCAGACCCACGCATTGGATCTGCAAAACCATGCACCTGGCTGGGTGCAGAACCGACCGCAGTCCGCAAACCCCAAGCTCGTGGAGTCCGTGACACGATCAAAAAAGTTGATGTCTTATCCCAAGTGCAGGAGTGTCGAAGTAATAAATAACCCGGCAAGACCAGGGTCAAACCACAAGAAGGTGAACTCTATAGAATTATAAATAAAAGAAAAGATTTGAAGAGAGCTTTGAGATGTGATAATGATGTAAGGATTTAAACAAAGATAAAATAATTGTCAAGGTTAGAGGATCCATTAATGGTATTTCAAATAAGTATAGTATAAACTCTTTTTTATCACTTGACCGAAACCACACACAAAGGAGGTTCCACTCGGATTATAAATTGTTAACATGATTACATTAATTATCTTATTCGAGTAATGCTAATACTTTTAAATATTATCAGGTATTCATGGTGATAACTTATGCTAACAACAAATCAAGTTCCTTTCATAGCATAAGTGTCGGTTATACCATCCGATTGGGCTATGAAAGTGCCAAGTATTTGTTGTACCAAGGTTTGTTCAACACAAATCTAGATTAACCATTTAACAAGCGAGGTATTAAGAGTGAGTAAGATAATAAATATAAAACGTGTTAGTATCAAACATTAAAGTCCATGTTGAGTTTATACTATACTTATTCTTACACCATTAGTGTAACTTTTTCACCTTGACATAATAAACTTGGCTAAACATTAAGAATAAGAGAAACACAGATAATAAACAAGAGGAGAACATGATTATATAAGTATAATAAAGGAAATGAAATGTATAAATAAGAGATTAATGAAAACAAAACTTAAGCATTGCAAAAATATAAAGAGAGAGAGAGCGAGAACATGATCTTGATCTGAAAACCAAGATGCCTAAATGCATGGCAAATGCCTCCTTTTATAGGCCAAAATCCAGAACAATTGATTTGATGACTAATTGTTGAGTGGGTGGCCACCTCTTGACTTGGTAACCATCCTTATCTTCTTGTCTGTAGAAAACGTCATTTATAACATCAGACTTTGAACAGATACTCTTCATGAAAGTTCTGGAGAATTGTCTCAGCTTTCCAACAAAACAAGAATGAGGTCATTTGGATATCTAGAACTCGAGATATGGGCTGAACACTAAAGCGATTGTCTGGGCTACAGGACAAATTCCGACTTCTCTATTGTTGCTACAATTTGAACTTGAAAATGGTCCTTTTGAAACTTGGACTCTCATGAAAGTTTTAGGCCTATGTCTTAGCTTTCTATCCATATAAACCAGACCTAAATCCAAGTTCTACAGCTCCAGTTATGTTCCAATTTAAATTCAACACAGCATCTCTTTTCTAAGCTTAGCCCTCTCTTTGTCTTCTCAATTTTAGTAGTTAAACTCATCAATCAATCCTTTGATTTATGTGATAGGCCTGCATTTAAAATGAACATTTACCATAAATTGAAGGTATCTTATATTATCATACTTATTATAAAACATGCTATAGTTAAGGAGTTATTGATACTTCAAGTGTAAAATGATGATATAAAACCTAGATAAAAATACACTTTTAAGTACTAATCGGTTTGGCCCCGACACCCGGGGGCATGACACTCAACACTCGGTGTCTTTAGCTTGGGGCACGGACCAGCTCCCCGGGTCCGAACCCACCGGTAATGTATCGTGTCGGACCCAATTCTCTTGGGTCCCATGTCGAGTCCCAATCCTCTTAGGTCCGGTGTTAGGACCCAAGATTCTAGGGTCTTAGGTTTCTAAATATTATTATTTGTATAATAAATATTGTTATTTTTATTATAATTAAAACTATTAATATTAAAAATAGTATTATTTGTGTTACAAATATTATTATTTTTATTATAATTAATATTATTAATAAAATAATTAATAAATTTGAAAACAATTATTATCAATATTGAAAGAAACCATTGTTGTTGTTGTTGTTGTTGTTGTTGTTGTTGTTGTTGTTACCATTAATAAATTTTAAAAAACATTTCAGGACCCAATTCTCTTGGGTCTCGCGTAACCCAAGCCTAATGGGTCTTGCATCAGCATCCAATGCTCTTGGGTCCGGCATCAAGATTGAATTCTCTTAGGTCCGCGCCGAACCCAAGGGTAATGGATCCTGCATCAGGACCTAAGGCTAATGGGTACTGCAGAGGACCCAATTCTCATGAGTCCTGCATCAAGACCCAATTCTCTTGGGTCCGACGTCAGGACCCAATGTTCTAGGGTCTTAAGTTTCTAAATATTATTATTTGTATTATAAATATTGTTATTTTTTATTATAATTAAAAGTATTAATATAAAAAATATTATTGTTTTCATTATAATTAAAACTATTAATATTAAAAATAGTATTATTCGTGTTACAAATATTATTATTTTTATTATAATTAATAGTATTAATATAAAAAATATTATTATTTTATTATTATTAAAAATATTATTATTTGTATTAAAAATATTATTATTTTTATTATAATTAATAAAATAATTAATAAATTTGAAAATTTTTTTATCAATATTGAAAAACAACCATAGATTTGATTTGAATGGTAAAATTAAAAATTATTATTGTTATTGTTATTATTAATAAATTTTAAAAATACTATTATTACTATTGAAGAAAAACCATAATTGTTTTTAAAATATTAAAAAATATAAGAATTTGGACAGACAAGTGAAATATTATTATTTATATTATAAATATTATTGTTAGGTCTAAGCGTTGTAGTCGGACTTAACACTTTTAAATCTTAGATTTTTTTAGTATTTTTTATGAAAATAAAAAATTGACTCGTGATGAAGCACAATACTCCTAACTGGTGGAAGCTAAAGATTGTGTTGTTATCATCTGCATAATCTTATAGGATATGCTAGTTTTTAAAACTTATGTTTTGGAACGTTCTCTTTGAAAAAACTCCAAGTTGTCTTTGCTTAATTATTTGTTGTCAACTTTGTTAAGAAATATATGGTCTTTCAAAGAGAATATATCTTATTTAATGTTATTGTATTTAGTTTTCTTTTACACTTCAACTGCTTGAAATATAATAGTGTAATTATAACAACTCCTTTGTATAAAGTAAATGTCTCTTGTTGCAATACAACTCAATAAAGAAAAGATTTCTATTCTATTTTCTTTACATGTTATCACGGAACAATACCCTAGCTTTTATATTCCTTTCCTTTTCTCTTTGCTAACCTCCTCATCATCATCATCATCATCATCATGAAGGAACAAACTTGAAGGATAAAGTTCGTACAAGGTTTTTCTGTATCACTAGAATGTTTTGTTTGTCATATAAACTTCGTGTGTTTTTTGCAGTTCAGATTTGGAAACTTCATAACATATTTATATACACTATAACTTTTCTAGAAGTGTTTGGATGAAAGTTTTGAATTGATAAAATATCCGATGTTATTTACTGAACACACTAGACTTGCCCTTCTGCAATAATCCGGAAAATTAGTGCCAGACAAATTTCAAAGATTAGCTTGGAGACTAATCTCTAGTAGTATTTACTACTTGGAGTATTTGGTTATTAAGAAACAAAATTGTTTTTGAGGAGGGAACTATAAGCTTGTTTGATTGTTTCTCCAGTATCCTTCATCGGGTTACTATTTAGTTGCATACTCTGGATTTAAACTTCACTTATACAAGAAATAACATTTTAAGATCTTCATGTATTAAATTATGATATTAAGTTATGAGGTCACATTTTAACATTTCAAATAAGTGTTCCCTGTTTCCTGTGTGACTTGAGGCCCTTGTGATTCTTCATGCCCCGCTTGAGTCGATATTCTTTGGTGCATGTGAAGTAGTATCTTCCAAAGCGCTCTCTTCTTGCCCCTCATAAAGTCTATATCTTTGTCCCCCCTCCCTGTAGAGGATAGATCTGTTCTAATCTCTTGACGGGTACGTACCATCCTGTAATAAATTAACAAACATCAACAACCTCTTTTGAATTCTTCCCAGAATCCATACCAAGGCTCTGATACCAACTGTAACAGACCCGATTGTATGATTTGATCAACTCTAAAAGATCCCAACATATGCTCTTAATTTGAGGGTAATTTTTTCTGGAAAGAATTCTACCAAAATTTCAGTAGAGTTTCATTTGTATTTAGGACATCCCAAGTTATCGACTACTATCAATTTACTCAATCAACCCATCATCACAAGGTCCCATAATTCTAGATCTTATTTCAATCATCAATATTCAACACCCAATACAATCCACACAATATATATATATACACACACCCTACGAATAAGTTCAATATGAACATAGCCAACAAATCATATGATAAAATATATAAAAAAAGGGATACTAACATGTAAAGAGAGAATTTAAAACATAATAAGTATTCTTAAACATTTCAAAATGGTTAATTACATGATAACTAATATATTATATCTCGAGCTAAGACTTTTATATAAACATCAAGGTTTACACAAAAGCATACTGCATAATCACTTTAATTCCATTATGCTTAATGTTGTAACCCATTTTTGAGTCCCCACAAATAAAAAAAATAAATATATAATAAAAAAAAATTGAACAGTGTCGTTTTGACACTGTTCCTCTTCCCGTATGCTACTAGAGCCCCACGCCCCTTTAAACAAGAAACAATTAATGACTGCTTTCTGCTCCCAAAACTTAAAGCCCCACGCCCCGTGCTTGAAGATCTCGCCCGGTGTTCCCTTCTCCCCATGCGCAGCAACGTCCCCGCTCCCCCTTCGCCTATAAATACTGCTCTTAGTAGCTGCAACAGGGGGGGTTTTTTTAGAGGGATGGCCGAGAGTTCAGTTTTTGAACGGGAAAGAGAGAACACCCAAAACCAGTTCCCCCCTTGGCCATTCCCTTCTCTCTGCCATTTTTCCCTGCACCCGAAGCAGCCTTCTCTGTCAACGGAGCCCCAGACCAGCCTCCCCTGAACCGCTGACAGAAGGAAACACCAGAGACAGAGGAAAGAAAGCAAAAAACAGAAGGGAGGGAGTCGCTGCAGAGAGGAAAGAACAGCTACTATCACCGGGCTCCCTCAGCCACCAACAACCGTCATAGCGGCACTGCCCACGCCACCACCATCCTTCCTCAGCTCATCATCTTCCAGCCACATGCCGCGTCACCATCGAAGAAAAACAGGAACCTGCACCTCTACGCAGGCGAAGAAAACAGCTGCAAGGCACTGCCCAACACTGAGGACAACTCACCATCTTCTTCCCAGCCGCAGCAACACCACCAGGAACAGAGCACTTCCTCTCCACCGCCACCAGCTGCCATTGCCATCTCAGTCAACAACATCCCCGTGAAAAACAGAAGGAGGAAACGAAAACAGAGGAGAACAGAACTAAAGAAAAAAAACGGGCAGAGAGGGAGGAGGGAAAACAATGAGACAGTGAGGGGACGACCGATAGGGGAGGCCATTGTACACAGAGGAGGACGAACAGCTGACAGAAGAAAACACCCGAGATCAAGAGGAGAAGAACCAGAGAGAAGCAAAAGGGAGGAAGGAAAACAGAGCCACCGCAGCACCGCCAGCGAAGCCGACAGACCAGCGACGCACAGCCTCCTCCGCGCCAGGTAATTCTTCTTCCCCCTTCATTGTTGCGTTTTGTTTTGTTCCCTGCATGCAGAACGAATAGCGTTCTGCATGTAGGAGGGTGGGGGGAAAATAATTCCCCCCCGCCAGTTTTGTTGTTGGGCCAGGCTGGTCCTGGCCCAGCCCTGCCTTTCTGGGCTGGGTCTGGCCCAGAAGAGAATATCAGACTTTGTTGGGCCGAGATCGGCCTAATCTATTTTGGGCCGAGATCGGCCCAACACCTTTGGGGCTGAGTCCGGCCCGGCCCAACCCATTTAATATTATATATTATATATTATATTGTTTTGTACTATTTATATATGTATACATGTTTTAAAACCAGAAAAAAATCAAAAAGATTCTTCAAAACTCATTTAAAAAATATGCAATTTTTCTGTAATTTCATTACTGTATTTTGATCAATATTGGTTTGTATTTTTATAATGTAAAGATACAAATCCGGTATTAAAATACCCGGTTTTCGTCAAGACATAAAAAAATGTTTTGTTTTCATGCATACGGCCTAGTCTCTCCAATATATATAAACGTATTCCTGATATTAAAAATATGTTTTTTTTTTTACATAGACGTTAGAACGGTTAGGTTTTACCCGATAAGATAAGGACCTCCTTATTGAGGAGGACTTTTTTTTAACCATAGATGGACCAACAACTAGAAATACAATAACACCTTAGCTTTTTATCAGACAATCAAACAATGCAGCTTACCTTAGGTAAGGCGTATTTGGGGTGCTAATACCTTCCCTTTACGCAACCAGTCCCCGTGCCCGATCTCTGAGACCAGTTAGGGTTCCTAGTGACCAAAATACTAGGTGGCGACTCCCATTCCACTTTCCACCGATACAAGACTAGATTTTCTTATCCCCTCCTATTTGCCAGATAGATACCATACACACTTCCTAGATTTAAAGTGGAAAACTACGTGTGACGCCGCACCAATATTCAACACCCAATACAATCCACACAATATATATATACACCCTACAAATAAGTTTAATATGAACATAGCCCACAAATCATATGATAAAATATATAAAAAAGGGATACTAACATGTAAAGAGAGAATTTAAAACATAATAAGTATTCTTAAACATTTCAAAATGGTTAATTACAGGATAACTAATATATTATATGCTGAGCTAAGACTTTTATATAAACATCAAGGTTTACACAAAAGCATACTGCATAATCACGTTAATTCCATTATGCTTAAGTTAAATATTCAACACCCAATACAATCCACACAATATATATATATATATATATATATATATATATATATATATATATATATATACACCCCTACGAATAAGTTCAATATGAACATAGCCCACAAATCATATGATAAAATATATAAAAAAAGGGATACTAACATGTAAAGAGAGAATTTAAAACATAATAAGTATTCTTAAACATTTCAAAATGGTTAATTACAGGATAACTAATATATTATATGCTGAGCTAAGACTTTTATATAAACATCAAGGTTTACACAAAAGCATACTGCATAATCACGTTAATTCCATTATGCTTAAGTTAAATATTCAACACCCAATACAATCCACACAATATAATATATATATATATATATATATATATATATATATACACACCCTACGAATAAGTTCAATATGAACATAGCCCACAAATCATATGATAAAATATATAAAAAAAGGGATACTAACATGTAAAGAGAGAATTTAAAACATAATAAGTATTCTTAAACATTTCAAAATGGTTAATTACAGGATAACTAATATATTATATGCTGAGCTAAGACTTTTATATAAACATCAAGGTTTACACAAAAACATACTGCATAATCACGTTAATTCCATTATGGTTAAGTTAAATTTTTATTTCCCTCAAATTCATTTAAGAACCCTAACTTTCCAAATTTCAAAAATTCAATCAATTAAGGACTTTAAGCCATTAAAAATCAGATCAAAAGTCTTTAGAATGCCTTACCAAGCAAGTAATTAAACTCTAAACACTACCCAATTCAAGCTTCCAACTCCTCTTCTTATTTAATCTTGGTCGAACTTCCTTTCTCCTTTTCTATTCACCTTCACTAGATTTTTCTTCCTTCCAATTAATGCTCACTAAGCTTGGTTAATGTTCCCTCAATATCTCCTCTTAAGATTTTATGTTTCCTTTACCACTTTTTTCTCTCTCATTCTCTCTTTTTTCTTCTTGCTCGTGCACACACACATGCACACTTATATTTATTAACTTTTTACCAAATTTCCTCTATATCTGAAATAGTAAATTTCTTGTTCTCGAGATAAAATTCCTGGATCCTGGTATTTGTCTATATAAACTTTTTATCCGGATGAATTCGAATTTCATTTAGTTACATATTGATAACTTTATTTCAAGGTAACTCACTCTTAGTAATATTTTATTCACTTTTTCGTTTTTTTTTGTACTTGGTTTGTTCTAATACTTATTTGGTACTTCGATAAATCTATTCTATAAGCATTTAGATTGCTTTTCTACCTAATTTTCAACTGGGGTTTACAAATATAATACACACACACACACACGTATAGTATTATTCATTTTATCATTTAATACATGTATACATATTTCAAATATATCTATTACTATTTTATTTTTTGTTGAATATTAAATAACAGTACAACAATGGATACCAATATGGATATATACTCGAAATCCAATGAATAAAGTATGAATATCTAAATTTTTACTCGAATAATAATGAGTAGGGTATAGATATAGAAAAACCAAACTCGTAGATATCCATTGCGATCCTTATACATAATTTCAATATATAAAATCAATGCATTAATTCACTTATTTTTATTTTACAAAGATAAAATGATGATAATTGCAAAATATACATATGTTTTTATTCATTTTACATTATGCTTTTAATGTGTTTTAAGCTTATTTGAGCTCATTGAAAATAATTGTATGAGTTTGGCATGCGTAAGAGACTTGGTGAATTAATTGCTAAAAGATAAGAAATTCTACATTTTATGTTTCGAATCTTGGTTTTTTTGATAGGTTTTTCACCAAGTTGGAGTTACAGAATAAGAACGTGGCTTAATCAAAGTTGAACTACACATATCCAGCTTTTCAGGAAGGTATTATGGGCAGAAATCTAATCTCATTGGAACCGTTAATCAGGTCTGCAAAATCAGGCGAATCTTACTTGAGCAAAATTCTCTACTTTCACACTAGATATTCAAACGGGCATATCTTGAGTTTCAGATATCGATATCAAGAAAGTCAAAAGCCCATATTCATCTAAACATCTAGGGATATAACTTTTATAAAGGGCTCCAGGTCAGATAAAATTGTTTTCAAGATGAAAATCTTGATGCATGCGGATGACGGGTTTTGTCTCCTAATCTAATGGGAAACTAATAAGATGGGAATCCTATCGTTTAAAGAAAATCTAATAGGATCATATAGATATTGTCTATAGCCTGTAACCTTCTAGTATTTAGCCTTGATATCTTATCATGAAGGCTGCCACTTAAGATTAAAAAAAATAAGGAGATCAACGTGACAAAGCATAAAGGAAAAAAATGTTCTTTTCCCACCGAAATTTTCAGAGAGTTCATCTTTCTTTGTTGGAATTTTCAAAGACCACGAGCAACTAATTATCAATTTCGATTCAAGGGGAATAAACACCTTCTCCATTATCAAGTTGTGAGAAGTAACATTATCATTGTAATTCTTTGAGACACAAGTACTTATTTTTTCTTATTTCAGAATTATGCTATTGATTTCTGCTCAACATAATTTAATTGTTTTGAGATGACATGTATGCTTTCTAGTTTCTTTCAATCTATAGTTGTTGTTGTTACATTGGATTTAGAAGCAAAAGAATTAATTTGATTGTTGCAGCTCTCATCTTAATTTATCAGGGAAGAATAAGTTAAGTTAAATTGTCAAGCTTTTAAACGGTTGCTTAGTATAAATTTGATAGACTTCGCTCTTATGGTTACTTTTGAAATAATAAGAATTGATTTTCAGTATTAAATTTTTTTGATGGTAAGAAATTGATTAGAAAGCTTTGTCTAATTAATTTACTAATAGTCTCCTCGATTCCACTTAGCTTTAAGAGATATCAAATTTATTTACATGACTTGAAAGAACATTTACTTTTATTTTGATGATCAACAAATTTATAAGAACAAATGCATGGACCTTTTGAATTGAATTAACAACATATTAATTTTTCAATTTTATTTCTAGAATTTCATTTCTTTAATTATTCAAATCCCCTCATTTTATTTATTTTAGTTTCTTGTAGGAAGATTAAACAAAATTTTCCAAATAAAAACATGCAAAGTGAGATATTTGTTTTGGAAGTTAGTTGAATGAATATTATAAGATGGTTGAATATAACCATAAAATTTGAAATTTGAGAATTTTTAGATCATTGTTAAAAATCTTGCAATGAATATTATATGTAACGATCATTTTTATAAAAATAACGATTGACTAATAAACCCAAGATTGTGTAGTCTAACCTTAGGCTTTGTCTTTCGGATATTGATTAATAAAGAAAAATAAAAATAAAAATAAAAATAAAATTGTCCTTGTATTAATTGTTCCTATCAATTGATTAATTAATCCAAGATAGAATGGTCTTATACCAGGTCCTGTCTTTCAGGTGTCGTTTATCGAGTAACAGGATCAATTAATATTTGATCGATGAATTAATTGTTTCTATCAATTACTAATTGACTCATGATGATATGATCTATTATTGGGCTATGTTCTCTTGGTGTCGATAAGTGAATAATCGTACCGATTCATACATGATTTCTAGGATATTAACCAATAAAATTTAGCCCAAGATGGAATGGTTCAATAGTGGCCCTATTCTTTGGATGCTATGTAATGAATAATTTGAATTTAATTTGCAACCCGCAATAAGCCTCATATATAGATGTGCTCATCATTTCCAAATAACCGAGGATTGAAAGGTCAATAGTATAACTTGTTCTTTAAATCATGTTTAATAAATAATAAGAACAATACATCAAATAACATATATAATAGTTTAGGTGAACCATAAAAAAACACATTTATCATTGAAAACAAACAACAATGCAGCCTACCTTAAGTATGATGTAATGTCTATCTTATTTATTACATAACCAACTCTTTACTAAAACCTCTAAAGACCTGTTAGGGTTTCTAGTTACCATAAATCTAGGCAACGACTCATTTTTCTTGTTTTACCTTCTTTCACATAGCTCGCCTCGATGTCCACATGCAATACAAGTTTGACCAAGTGAACCGGGTTGCAAGTTGACCTTTTAAGTCACTTGGGTTTGACTGGATCATTGTCCACTTACTCTTGAAGAAAATCAAACCAAAACAAGGTTTTGGGTTAGCAAATCACGAACGCATCCTATCGGACTAAACCAAGTTTAATGACTATGACTTACATAACCTCTCATAGAAATTGCACTTGGATCTAAGTTTTTTGAGGTATTTTTTTATATAAAAATAGCACAATTAATTAGTTGCATTGGTAGTAACGACTCAACCATATAAATTACGTTATTCTCAACAATACAATTCAATATGTTACACTGTTAAGAATATCATAAACCGAATGAAATATATATATATATATATATATTAATTTAGAATTTTAAATAATTTTTTTCCTCTACAAATCAAAATAACTAATTTATTGATGTTATTTTGTTCTCAATAATTATGATAATTATTAATGAAAATAATTGGTTATAATCAATTTATATTTCAATAGGATTCCTTAACTTATAATTAATTAATAATTATGATAATTATCAATGAAAATGATCGGTTGTGGTCAATTTAAATTTCAACAAGATTTCTTAATAGGTTAGTTGTAGTCAAATTAAATTTCAATACAATTCTTTAACTTTGTAGGTTAATGAATAATTATCAATGAAAATAATTAGTTGTAGTTGATATAAATTTTCTTAACTTAGTTAATTAATAATAATCATAATTATCACACCGTGATGAATGCGAGACTCTTCAAAATTAAAGGAAAACAATAATGAAGTCACCACCTAGTAATAAAAAAACTAGGAATCATAAAATAGACACTGGTAAAAGATTTAGATATTGAGTTAGTTATGCCTAAGGAAAGATCAATGTCACCCTTATTGTATCCTTTCAAACAAAAGGTTACCTCTATAATGTTTTTTTTCCAAATTTATTCTATGCATGCTATTAATTATCTAAATCTATTTCTATTTCTATTTGTGATTTATATTATTAAAAAATTGATGTCCCCTCAAAAAATTAACCTCAATTTTTTTCTTGGTGATGTTCCCTCACAAATACCAAGAGTTTTATCCTAATTCTCAAAGGATTACAAGAATGATTTTACTCACAACAAAACTCTCTCAAAGTGTAGATAATACAATTTAAACTCTAGTATCTCCATAGCTCACTTAATAGATAGATGATTTGAAAGTGTTTAAATGTAGTGAGTATATGAACAAATACTCTAGTGCTAGAATATGAAGGCTCAATTTAACACAAACTTGAAATATGATAGGATTGATGATTTTGTGTTGGTTTTTTCTAAAAACAACTTTTATAATATGTATATTTGGAATCCTCTTTTACTTTAACTAGAATGAGAGTTATTTAAAAGTTTCCAAAACAAACTACCCATTTCTAGCCATTGTAACCCCATTGACGACTAAAGCGATCGACTAATTTAGATTGGTCAAGCCAATTGGTCGTCTGGTTCCTATAGATTCTTAGATGTTCATCACGAATGAACAAGTGGTACACCGGTTTACTTGGTATTACCAAGTGGTCGACTGGTTCAACTTAAATACTAGATTTTGACAATTTGAACCTGCTGAATTTTGAACCGATACTAATCCTATATTTATGCAGAGTGATGTGTTTAAGTTAATTTTAATTGTGCTATTAAGCTAAGATATAAAGATTTATATAATCACTATAATGAACAATTAATTATTGGATTCTCAAATGTTCTTCACTTGCTTTGGTGGCTAGGTTTCAAAGAAAAAGAAGACTAAGAAATGAACAATTAATAATTAAAATGAACAATTAATTATTAGATTCTCGGTCCAACCAGGGTGGGTTCAACCCACATCATTAGGCTGGGCCCAACCCAATATATTTTTATAATATAATAATAATATTATATATTAAACAAAAAGTTTCAATTTTTTTTTAAAAAACCTTTTAAAAAATTTATGATTTTCTCACGTATTTTTATATCAATTTTGATTAATATTGGTTTGTATTTTTATATTGTAAAAATACACAATTTTCTTTGAAATGTTGCAATATATATATATATATATATATATAAATTTCATATTGTATTTTCATGAAAAATAAAATTAAAAAAAAAGTGTTAGCATGCATTTTGAGCTTTAATAACCAGTTTATTAAAGTCATGAGAACTAGGCCTATATTTTAAAAATACAAAAAAATATATTTAGTTTTCTTTTAGTATCTGAGATTACAAACTTTTATTCATAGAAATTAGAATGATTAGGTTTTTATCGATATTAAAAATATAGTTCTTTTATATATAGATATTAGAACGGTTATGTTTTTACTCGATAAGATTATGATCTTCTTACTGAGGAGGATATTTTTTAAACCTTTGATAGACCAACAATTAGAAAACACAACAATACTCTAGTTATATCAGACAATCAAACCATGTTAAAAACAGAGTTTACAATTCCTATCATTATTAGTGTATGTCATTAGCAGCTGCTATTAGTAGTCGGAGGGAGTAGTTGTTGTTGTCCTAGGATTCAAGCAACAATACACCTAAAAAGAGAGGTGAATTAAGTGTTCCACTAATAATAACAAATATTGAAATTAATTTAATTTAACACAATTGACGAGCAATATAATTAAATTGCGTAAAGTAGAGAGTAAAGAGATAGGAATTGTAAACTCTATTTTTAACATGGTTTCACAAGTCTATATCCACATCTCAAGCACCCAAATTGGTCTTGTGTATTTTGTTCTTTCACTAGTCCAAGTTGAAGATTACAATTGTCACTTGATGAATCCACACCAAGATTTTACACCACTTGAAGATATATTGTTTTTGACAGTTTGAACCTATTGAATCTTGAATCGATACTAATTCTATATATATACAGAGTGAAGTATTTGAATTCATTTTAATTGTGCCATTAAATTAAAATATAAATATTTACACAATTACTAAAATAATCAATTAATTCTTAGATTCTAATTTGATCTTCATTTGCTTCGGTGGCTAGGTTTTAGAGAAGAAGAAGGCTATTTTTTATTTCTACACTTTCACTCCATTTTTTTCCTTTCTCTATCTTAAATTTTTCTTCAAGGGTTGCTAGGGTTCCTTACCCACTCCTCTTCTTTTCCTTCTAATTTTTCTATGGAGGCTAGAGTTTTTTTTTTAACACCTTCTTTTTCTTACCTTGCCTTTCTATTTATAGGCAATGGGGTAGGTTCTAGAATTTTAATAGGGAAACAATCATATCCTTTGATTTCTTTGGGTCGATTTTGACCCTTCATCATTGTTGTATATTTGGGACAAAATGCTCGTCTTCTATAAAGCTCACACCAAATCTTAATCATAAAGAGAGAAAAGAAGAAGAAGAAGAAAATGGGGCGAAAAACTTGCTGCTGAAGCCATTTTTCAAAATCAGACGACCCGTTTCCTTTCAAAGGGTAGCCAAAAAGTTCCCATACACACCCATTGCGAGCTTCTTCTTTACCAAAAAAAAAAAACCCTAAAATAATTAGATCATCATTTTCAAACCACCTTCTAGCTATAACTGGAAACAAAAAAACAATACAGCCTCTCTCATCAGCGCTGTCTCTTTTCGCC
This sequence comes from Populus deltoides, assembly GCA_015852605.2. Taxonomy (NCBI): domain Eukaryota; kingdom Viridiplantae; phylum Streptophyta; class Magnoliopsida; order Malpighiales; family Salicaceae; genus Populus; species Populus deltoides. The sequence goes on along the minus strand of CM027570.2, from coordinate 30,393,113 downwards.
ACCCTCGAGTTACTATCTTGCCCCACGTTGACTCCAGGAACCATAGCCGCTGCTTCCACAGTACGATTAACCTGAGGTGTTCATTACCGGAATCATAACCCAAGGCAGGCCAGGAGCCCACTCACATCGTCCATGTGCATCTTCAGCGTGCTCGTTCTACTTTCTTGCCTCTGACCTCTCTGGACTTAGCTTTATTCAAGCACTAGCCACTCAAAAAAAGAGTGAAGAAGAGGTACGGGATATCAATTGGAGCTATCTCCGTCATAATCACTCAAGGTATAAAGCTTCTACCTATTCTCATTTAGTTGTAATCTTTTACATGTGCATGCTACTGCAAAGGCAAGCTCCCGTTTTTCCTTTATGTGCTATGAAGTTAACATATAGTGTTGTAAGGTGTGTGGATCTTTTAAGTCCTAACCTGGTCACGGGTGTTCTTTCACTTGCTACGGGTACTGAAGGGGGTGGGGTGTGATTTTTGCTTCAAACGCATATGGTCTTGAAAACTTGATTGCATGTCCTAAGGTCATGTTAAGACCTTGCCTAGTTAATTAAGAATGCTCTTACCCAAGGTCATAGGTTTTTTTTTTTTTTTTTTGTCTTTAGAAAATAAAAATACATAGGACTGTCAGGGAGTTTTTCCATACCATGCTTGGGCTTTGGATGTATGTTTCCTTGACATGAGATGATGGCTACCTTGCTTTAGATCCCTTGTTAACGATGATGCATGAACCAGGCATGGAAATCTTCAATGACTATCGTGCATGATTTTTATGTTCAAAAGATCCAGTCCTCTAGCTGTGCATAATTATTGGCCAAGCCGTAAATAAAATGATTTTTGGTTGAAGAAGAATATTATGTACGTGGAAGGGTTTTTGGTTCATTTCTTCTTACTGTCCCATGCCGTGTTCTAAAACTCGGACCGGCCCGGTGGGTTGACCCAGGACCCAGCCGACCCAAGCCTAGGACCGGTCCGGATGGAGGCAAAAACCCGGTCAAACCCGGCTGAGACCCGGTCTATTTTTTTTATACTGATAGATGTTAAACGACGTCGTTTTGGCCTTTGTTTTAAATGCCAAAACGATGAAGAACAATGAAGCAGAATTGGGCATATTGATCACATAGCAAACCTAATTAACAAAAAAATCAATTTCAATCGATGAGGAGCCGAGGAGAGCAGAAGACGTCTTGATCATTGTTGTTTCACTGCGAAAAAAGTTAGACTCTTGTTTCTGTTCACGAATCTTCTTCTTTCACTCTCTCTTTTCTTTATTCTTGGCCGTGTTTTGAACTTGCAGTTCTGGCATCATTTTGGTGTTCGTTGATTCAGTCGCATTGATTCATTCGCAACCCAGTCATCTCAACCTCAGGTGTGTTTCTCTGTTCTTTCTTTTCTGCAGCGTAATAAATCCTCTACTATTAGGAAGTGTCGAAAATGGATGAGGAAACTAGTTTTGTTCGATGCATTTGCTTTTGGAACTGTTATAGCCAGAGATTGAAACTATTTTGTTCTAATAACTGTTATAGCCAGAGATTGAAACTGTTGTAAGAATTATTGATTATGGTTAAAATATTTTGGCTAGTAATGTTTGTTTGGTTTTACAGTTGACTGTAAATTTAAGTAAACGTAAGTTGTAGAGATTTTGATATGCTGGTCTGCAAGTTGGTTTGTTTGTTCTACTTTTGCTTCTGCAAATTTTTGCTGGAGTTACTGTGGCATCGATTCTTCCCTAGATTTTTATTTAAGCTGGTTGTGCTTAGTTAACTGTGTTTCATGGAGTTACTGTGACATTGATTAGTTAGTTGATGTTATCAACTTTTGCTAGAGTTACCGTGGCATCAAACTTTCCTTTCTCAATGCTTTCTCATGTTGACTGCTGGCTGATTTTCCACATCTTATTGCTTGTTATTAGTTCAGGATATGAAAATAGCTTTGACAAAATTTAGTGGGAAGCATAATCTTTTTTTTTTGGGTTGACCCGAGTCAACCCATCTGATCCGTGACCCGATCACTTGACTGGGTCGATAACCGGGTCGGGTTTCAAAACTATGGTCCCATGGCTTTTTCGTTAATGCTAGTACACCTATATTTCTCTTTTCTAAAGTTAAGTAGGTTGATATCTAGAAATAGGTTTATCACGGGTTCAAGAGTATCAACGAAAAGAAAAGAAAAGAAGCTAAAAAAATAAATTAATTTTAATTATTTTTCATGTTTTGAAGAGCGTTTTTTCAATTAATTTTTCATTATTTACCCTTTTATATTTAAAAACAAGTTTATTAAAGCCACATGAATCCGGTCTTAGTTTGAAAAACACTAAAAACATTAATTTGTTTATTTTAATACAATGAATTATGAGTTTATATGTAAGATGTATTCTCAATATTAAAAGAAACAAATGCAAAATATATTTTGGCTCTAGAATGATCATGATTGTCCCATAAAGCCATGGTTCTCTCTACTCGGATAGACCTTTTTTTAACCAATAGACAAATCAATGAGTAGAAAAAGAAAGCAAGTGCCTTAGTAATAATCGGAAAAATAAACAATATAACTTATCTTAGGTATGATGTACTAGAGGTGATGATAATGTCCATCCTATACACAACTTGTCCCTTGTCCAAACTCAAGACTAGTTATGGTTTTTAGTGATCAAAATACAAGATGATGACTTCAAGTATTTTTTATTTATAAAGGACAAGAAGTCCATGTTCTTTCCACACCACACCAAAGTCCTGAACTAGGAGGATGATTGCAATGATACCACATCCGTGCTACATTCAACATTGTACTTTTCATGAGTTATCCTTTCTATTTTTCAATTAATTTGATCCAAATAATGTGTTACCCTCTCAATATTCTTCAAAGTTAACATGTACTTATACTAATTGATCTAACGATGAATGTGGTGCGATGTAAATGAGTATACAAGATTAAACGTATGGAAGATAGGACTTTTGAGGACTACAAAACATGTTTGGTGGCCAAAGGCTACTATCGACAAAAAAAGAGTTTGATTTTCAAGAGACATTTAGTCTAGTGGTGAAGCCTCGCACTATTCAGACAATGCTCGATATTGGTGATACTTGAGGTTGGTCGGCTTATTAGATTAATATAAAAATATTTTTTTTAATGGATTTCTTGATATAGATGTGTTTATAACCCGAGCCTCCGGCTTTATTGATCCTCAATCCCCAAACCATATTCACAAACTAAAACATTTTCTTTATGCTATAAAACAAGCATCTCGTGCATGGATTGATCGCTTAATGAATTCTTAGTTTCTCAATGGATTTCATATTCGCAAATTTTTAAGTCAATCTAGATTATATAATCGTGTTAACTCTAAAAAAGAAAAGCTAAATTTATTTATAAAATGAGCATCGCATATTTAAAACCACTAAAAATTCCCATAGAAAGATTAGCACCTGATGACAATGTTTTGAAATTGAATTCGACACTAGGTCTACTTAGCAGTTGAAGGATTGCTACCTTGACCAATGAACTGAAAATATCGTCCATCTCTAATGAATGGCATACAGTTTTACCACATCAAGAGCATGAAAATTGATAATCGATCCTTTGGGATATGTCAATCCCAAATCTATTATTCCATTTCTTTATTAATTATCATAAGAACATTTATTAAATGTGTTGTCCTCCAACTCTTTCCATAAAAAGAAAGAGTTGTGAACCACCACATTTGATCATGGACAAAAGGTAATCAAATAGTTGCCTCCACTAGGACAAGTAAACGTGCTCGATTTATCATCATAAGCATAACTATAAGCTTGAGGACACTGCTGCTTGAAAGTCATCGAATATTGGGTAGGAGGACATGTGTCAGCTGTATTATGGTCTCCTGTGCAGCAGTACTGCGGCTGGTTAAATGCCAAACACGCGCTCTTGCAGGCAATCACAGTCCCATCTGCCCCCTTCACTGCTAAACGAGGATCACAAACAGCATTCACGTTAGCTGCACAGCTTGTAGAAGGGCAGCCAGTAGAACCTCCTTGCGGGGTTATCGAAATTGGGATGTTAAAGCCGTCAACAAGGCTTATATCGTAAAAATCTTTCCCACCATCACCTCTTAGAGTGAATTCTGCCAAGGATGCTGGTGGGATCGCACCGGCTCCATTGCATTCTATGACACCGGAGGCACAGTCAGCAGTAGCACAAACAAACTTTCCTGAGGAATCTGTAGAGCATTGTGTTCTGGCCCACAAGCGACCAGACCATGTTGCAGGGACACTTAGCGAAGATGAAGCACCTGTTGCCAATGTGAAGCCAGTTGGAGATATAGTCGGACGGCCAGCAGCCGTTAGAGTTCCTGGCCAGACTGTGTATGGACAGTTGTTTTTGACGACGAAAGTCACAGATTGAGCTCCTGCATGCGTGCAAGCTGCGCAAGATTTATTTTTGTTGATATCAATAATTAAATCTTGGTCGATTCGAAGAAAATTTTAAACAGTCATGGTTCACGAGTAAACTGACTCGAAAATATTTTTATTATCAAATAAAAACACAAACAAGTTTTAAATATATACATCAAACTCTTGTTTCCTGCTAATTTATGTGAATCTATTTTTTTTTTTTCATATAAAAAGAATAGGACTTGAATCTAAGACTTGGCCTTCGTTTTCTCTACGGGACTAGACGTCCGTACATTATTCAATATTTTAAAATCTTGCATTAATTCACTTATTTTTCTTTTAAAAAGATAACATAACCAGATATATTTTTTAATATATTATTTTCTTTTTTTTTTTTATCCGGAAACTCCCTCCTGGATATGTTTATTGGATTCACGAAATCCATTGAATAATGAGAAGTAATTTATATTGCATATGCAAACAGAAGATATATATGTAAGAGCAAGGAGAATAATCAAAGTGAATAATATGCATAATAGAGTTTTCCAAGCAAGAATCTAATATATGAAATATTGTAAAACTACTTGCCATAGAGGAAGATGAAGAGGGTGAAGGTAATTATAGCAATGGGCATACGACTCTCCATTGCTGAGATTTGAGGTAAGCAAGAAACACAGTATTTTAAAAAGACAGTGTGTGCCGCTTAATATATAGTGTTAAATTTGCAGACTAGTAAACAGCCAAACAGAGAAACACGTGAAAATCTAGAAGAGAAAAAAAAAAAGAAGAAAAGTTTGTAACAACCATCTTCCACACGCACCGTGTCATCCAATGAACGTCAAATTATAAAATTATAATTTATTTATATTTATAAAAAATAAATTATAAAATTGGGTCTGTCGCTTGAAATGCGCGAATACCGTACATGCACTGACCTGCACTCATTAACTATTATTTATATTTATTAAATTATAAAATTGGAAATAAACCACCCTGATAAAAAAAGAAACCCAATGAAATATACAAATGCCCTTGGTTTGAACCACAAGTGACTAACTAGATATCTCAATTGATGAGAAAGCAGACTAGTAAACAGCCACCAGTGGCAGTAAGCAGACTAGTAAACAGCCACCAGTGGCAGTTCTCCTCCAGCATTACACCGTGATGAGTGCGAGACTCTTCAAAATTATCACACCGTGATGAGTGCGAGACTCTTCAAAATTGATGAGAAAGCAGAGAAGTCCCTGCCCTTGGTTTGAACCGCAAGCGACTAACTAGATATCTCAATTAATGAGAAAGCAGACTATTAAACAGGCAATTAGAGGAACGCCCTGCTTCTCACGTCTAATGAAAGCAACACCCAATTGAGTAACGAATGTAACTCTGGTCCCTTGGTTTGAACCACAAGTGACTAACTAGCAGACTAGTCAACAGCCTATTAGAGGAATTGAATGAAAGCAATTGAATGCAGGAAGAGGGCCAGGCTAGTAAACAGCCAACAGTGGCAGTTCTCCTCCAGCATGTGCAACTGAGGAGCCGTGACGAAGGCGACACTCTTCGAAATAAATCTTGAATCGATTGACTGATGCTCTTTTCTTTTTTGTCGGTGTATAAATTAGTGGTTAGCTAATTAATTATGTCCCACGGCCGGGCTATCGATACCATCCATTACCAGGTTCCCTGAAAAAAATAAAAAAAATAAAACAAGGGATTGATTAGTAGAGCGTTTACGTTTTCACTCTTCAAAATTATCACACCGTGATGAGTGCGAGACTCTTCAAATCCAATTGTCGAATGAATGTAACTCTGGAATTATTCCAAATCCACAAGTTTGATAGTGTTGTGTTGATTGTGAGATATTATTTTAAAAACTGAAGGGGAAAAATTGTTAAAGAATTCTAATTTTATAAATTATTCTAAATAAAACAAGTAATAATCAAAAGAATACGAAGAAATAACAAATTGAAAGCGCGTTTAAAATTTTAATGCCAATAAAACGTTGTCTACCCAATACAATTTTTTTATTTATTTTGTATTTCAAAATATTATGAAATCAGCATCACATGCATGTATTTAATTAATTAAATTAAATGAAAAAAATGTCTACAAAAAAGAGAAATTAAAAAAAAACAACAAATAAAAATACTCGAGATATCCCGAGTCATTAAAAAACTGAAAGCGGATGAAATTGTCAAAGAATTCCAATTTAATAAATTATTCCAAATAAAACAAAATATTATTAAAAAAAACATCACCAAATCCGTAGGAATAACAAATTGAAGGCGTGCTTTGAAATTTTGAAGGGGCATACGTGAAAATCAAGGAGAGAGGAAAGAAGAGAAAGAAAAGGTTGTCTGCACAAAACCAAACAACCAGTTCACTTGGTCTTACCAAACGGTCGACCAGATCAACTTAAATACTAGATTTTGATAATTTGAACCTGCTGAATCTAGAACCGATACTAATCCTATATGCATGTAGAGTGAAGTGTTTGACTTCATTTTAATTGTGCTGTTAAGCTAAGATATAAAGATTTATATAATCAATGAAATGAACAATTAATTCTAAGATATAAAGATTTATATAATCAATGAAATGAACAATTAATTCTTAGTCTTTACTCGTTTTGCATCCTGGACATCTTCATTGATTTTTTCATGACATCCTTAAGGCTTGTTGATGTCAAAACTCATTTTTTGGGTATTCCCAAAAAAAATTTACTTTATTCCTTTTCAAAATAAAAATAAAATAATAAAAGCAAGAAGACTAGCGACGTGGAAAAAGCTCGTTGAGGAAGGATTTCGAAAATAAAAATTAAAGTTTTGTGGTCAATTAAGGATTGTATTAATGGAATTTTCAACCAAGGACCATTTAAAAAAAAAGGCAATTAGGGACTTGATTGAAGAATCCAAAACCAAGAACCAAACTGGAAAAGTCGCATGAATATAGGGGTTGAAATTGACCGAGTCAGGGATCAAATTGAAGAAATTGGAAGTTTGTTGATCAATCAAGGTCAAAATGCACAAATTCAAAACCAATGATCAAAGTGAAAAGGCAACCAAATTCAGGGTTGACATTTGAATTTGACAAAGATGCAATTGAATTAATTCTTAAAATCAAAATCTGAATTGAGCACTTTGTTGTTGCCCAATTTTGGACACACCTCTTAGATAAAATTTTTGAAAAAATTCAAAAAATAGCGAAAAACAACAAAAATCCAAAAAAATTATATTTTTAATATATTTGCATCGTTTTTTAGCATTTTGAGCCTCGTCTCAACATAATTTAAATTTTCAATTGTCTTTCGAATGCATTCGAAGTTTTCACATGTCATTTTTAAAATCATTTATTTTCCTCATTGAGTCAACGTTGATATTGCTCCTTTTCAAAATTTACAAAAAATAAAGAAGTTAAGGGACCAAAGAAGAATTTATTTTCCTCATTCAGTCTAGGTTACGGGGATGAACTGAAGGGGAAAAGGGATGAGTTGAGATCCATTTCGGAGGGCCCGGGAAGAAGAAAAAGAAAGGGTGGGGGGGGTAGTATAGGGTTCGTCACCCCCTTTTCTCTTATTTTTTTATGTTTCTCTCTTATAGGGTTTCTGATTATGGCCACCCTCTATGGTTTCTTGTAATTGTCTCCCCCTTTTTGCATGCACTAAGATCTGTATTTATAGTGCAAGAGTCTCATCGCGTGTAAGAAATAAAGTTTCAATCAAACTCATTCTCTTTTTTAAAGTTTGAATTTGATTAAGAATCAAATTCGAAAGCGGATAACTATCCTTATCTTGAAGATAAGGATAGAATGACAAAAGCACATTGTAGTCCCTAGTTTTCGTGCAAGCTGACAAATCATATTTTTCATCGAAATAAATCTCTGATCTTTTAATTTTACGTTTTAAATCCTGTAAAATTAAATCAAAAGCCAACAGACCAAAATTGGATTATAACAGTTACCTCCTCTTTACAATGCTTATAGTGCAAAGGCATCGGAAAATTCATTTTCTTTTGACTTTGCATAGTAAGTTTTGTAAAGAAAAATAAGCATGAAAACCCTTCCTCTTTTCTTTTGATTGATTTTTTTTTGTTTCCGTTTTTTTTTGAAAAAAATGGTCTAATTGTTTCAGGTGACCTACCCGATGATAAAAGGATAGCAAACTTGCAAGTGGTCTAATTGTTTCAGGCGACTTGCCGGATGAAAAGAAGAAAACGCGAAAAGGATTCACGAGTGGTCTAATTGTTCCAAGTGACCTGCCCCATAGGAAGAAGAAATGCGAAGGATTTTGCGAGTGGTCTAATTGTTTCGCATCGACGCCCGATGAAGAATAAAACGTGAAAAGGATTTCGCGAGTGGCCTCATTGTTCCAAGTGACCTGCCTGATAGGAAGAAGAAATGCAAAGGTTTTCTAAGAGTGGTCTAATTGTTCCGGGCGCCCTGCCTGATGAAGAATAAAACGTGTAAAGGATTTCACGAGTGGTCTCATTGTTCCAAGCGACCTGCCCGATAGGAAGAATAAAACGCAAAAAGGTTTTCACGAGTGGTCTAATTATTCTAGGCGACCTGCCCGATGAAGAATAAAATGCGAAAATGATTTCGTGAGTGGTCTCATTGTTCCAGACGACCTGCCCAATAGGAAGAGTAAAACGCGAAAAGGATTTTGCAAGTGATCTAATTGTTATAGGTGACCTATCCGATGAAGAATAAAACGCGGAAAGGATTTAATGAGTGGTCTAATTGTTCCAAGTGACCTGCCCTATGAAGAAAAAAATGTGAAGGATTTCATGAGTGACCTAATTGTTCTTCGTAAACTGCCCGATGGGAAGAATAATACGCGAAAAGGATTTTGCGAGTGGTCTCATTGTTCTAGGCGACCTGCCCGATGATAAAATACGAGGAAGCTCGCAAGTGGTCTCATCGTTCTAGGAGACTTGCTTGCTAGATATTTTCTGTCTCGTCGGATAATTTGAGAAGATTATTCATTACTCCTCGTCCCACTACTAAAAACACTCGGTGTCACTTGTTGAAAGGATCAAGCTGCCTTTTTATAAACTAAATTGCCCCCTTATGTTGTTTTAGGAAATGTTCCTCTCTTTTCCTATTTTTTTTTTTTTTTTTTTATAGAAGGGATTGATTTTCCTTCTAAACACAATGTTGCCCCTTTATACTGGCTATTGCTCCTAGATGTGCTCTGTCAACGATTTAAACAAATAATGATTTCAAGTCACCATTCTCTCATTTTGAGATAACCCAAATTATTTTTAAAACTAGTGAAAAACCCTATAAAAAGATTATCACCTGATGACAAGTTAACTCCCGAAAAGAAAGGTAATAACAATGTTTTGAAATTGAATTCGACACTACATCTACTTAGTACATATAAGTTGAAGGATTGCTACGTACTATGTAAAAATTGATAATCGACAGTTTTACCAAACATTTACAACAGCATAAAAATTGATAATCGATCCTTTAGGGATATTATTCCATTTCTTTATTAATTATCATAAGAACATTTATTAAATGTGTTGTCCTCCAACTCTCTTTCCTTAAAAAGAAAGAGTTGTGAACCACCACAATTTGATCATGGACAAAAGGTAATCAAATAGTTGCCTCCACTAGATTTATCATCATAAGCATAACTATAAGCTTGAGGACACTGCTCCTTGAAAGTCGTCGAATATTGGTTAGCAGGGCATTTGTCATATCAAGGAAAACCACACTGCCACCTCATGTAAGTCATTATTGCAGGATTCATGACAGTATCAAGGAAAATCACACTGCCAACTCACGTGAGGATTCAGTAAATTATTATTGCATGATCAACTCATGCAACGACAGGATTCATAACAGTGCAAATCACTGCAAGCTACAATCAAGGATTAGTTACTGTAAAGCTAGGATCAGTATCTTGTATTTTCCTTATTACTATAGCTAGAATCAAGTATCAGCTAGAATCAGGGATTCGTTTTTGTATCCTTTCCTTTACAAGCTTTCCATACTCAGCACTCTGTATTTTGTATATAATAAGTTCTGCAGAATGAATAAAGTGTGCAAAATTCAAAACATTGTTTTATTCTTTATGTCAGGTTTATTATACTCTCCTGAGCAGCAGAACTGCGGCTGGTTAAATGCCAAACTCGCACTCTTGCAGGCAATCACAATCCCATCTGGCCTTCTCACTGCTAAACTAGGATCACAAACAGCATTCACGTCAGGTGCACAGCTTGTGGAACGGCAGCCAGTAGAACGTCCTTGCGGGGTTACCAAAATTGGGATGTTAAAGCCATCAACAAGGCTTATATCGTAATAATCTCGCCCACCATCACCTCTTTTAGAGTGAATTCTGCCATGGATGCTGGTGGGATCGCACCGGCTCCATTGCATTCTATGACACCGGAGGCACAGTCAGCAGTAGCACAAACAAACTTTCCTGAGGAATCTGTAGAGCATTGTGTTCTGGCCCACAAGCGACCAGACCATGTTGCAGGGACACTTAGCGAAGATGAAGCACCTGTTGCCAATGTGAAGCCAGTTGAAGATATAGTCGGACGGCCAGCAGCCGTTAGAGTTCCTGGCCAGACTGTGTATGGACAGTTGTTTTTGACGAAGAAAGTCACAGATTAAGCTCCTGCATGCGTGCTAGCTGCGCAAGATTTATTTTTGTTGATATCACAATTAAATCTAACGTCAAATGAAAATTGAAAGCAATTGAATGCAGGAAGAGGGCCATACTCACAAGAAAATTGATTTACACCAGACATAATTAATATTTTCTAAGTGTAAATATCACCGATAGATTTTTTCATGGAAATATGTTGTCAATAAATATCTTGTTAGAAATCAATAAATCGAATTCAATTAATAATTTAAATATCAATAAATAGACTGATAAAATATTTATATCAAATACTGCCAAGAAAGATCAATTATACGAAGAATTTAACAGTGAATGAACAATTTTTTAATGTAGATTTCACGACTTAACTCACCAATCAAATGTTAAAATATTTGTTTGAAATTGTAATAACATTATAGAAAGTGAATAAAAATAAAATTACAACCAAACTATTTCAGAAACAGTAAAATAATGAAAGTGAAATTAAAAAGATATAAAAAAGATGAAATTGAAAAAAAAAAAAAAAAAAAGATCCGTCTAAACCCTAACTTTTTTTAAAAATAAAAATCAATAAAGTTATGTTATTTCCACTAACATAACTCAAATCTTTTTTACTAAAATGTTTAGGTTGTGAACAATATAACCTATGTAATTTCTTGAGATTGCACTGTTTCCAACAACAAAACTTGCATATTTAACTTTTTTTCGTTGTATTGTTGGGAACAATTATTATACATAAAGCTAAATTATGTGAGGAAAGTCTTGTTCATCAAGACTCATTACACTATGGATTGGAGTAGTGCTAATAAAATTGGAGCAGTGTAATGGCAGAGCTGTCCTTGCCACTAAGAGTTGCAAAAATTGCAGGAGAAGGGTGGGGTTGTTTTTTTATTGGGATGCATTTGGCATTGAAGAGATAGTTTGAGAGAAAACGGTCAGTGCAAATTTTAGTGGGGCATGGTGAGGCTGCAGACACCTAGCGCCGGGGCTGTCATGCTCTGCCATAGAGAGTTCATGTAGGGGGTGGGGTTGTACCCCAGGCTGCAGACACTTAGCGTTGGGGCTGCCATGCCCTAGGTGCTAAGACCAGACCCGCGTGCCTGGCTGCAGACTTAGGCGAGCGGGGTTGTAGGTCCCAGGCTGTAGACACGTGACGCTGGGGCTGCCATGCCTTGCCATAGAGAGTTCTAAAGGCTGTAGGGGGGTGTGTGTGGTTTTGCCCCAAGCTGAAGACACTTGGTCTTTGGGCTGCCATACCCTAGGTGCTAGGGCGGACCCACGCATTGGATCTGCAAAACCATGCACCTGGCTGGGTGCAGACCAGCACGCGAGTCTGCAAACCCCAAGCTCGTGGGTCTGTGACACGATCAAAAAGTTGATGTCTTATCCCAAGTGCAGGAGTGTCGAAGTAATAAATAACCCGGCAAGACCAGGGTCAAACCACAAGAAGGTGAACTCTATAGAATTATAAATAAAAGAAAAGATTTGAAGAGAGTTTTGAGATGTGATAATGATGTAAGGATTTAAACAAAGATAAAATAATTGTCAAGGTTAGAGGATCCATTAATGGTATTTCAAATAAGTATAGTATAAACTCTTTTTATCACTTGACTGGAAACCACACACAAAGGAGGTTCCACTCGGATTATAAATTGTTAACATGATTACATTAATTATCTTATTCGAGTAATGCCAATACTTTTAAATATTATCGGTATTCATGGTGATAACTTATGCTAACAAAAATCAAGTTCCTTTCATAGCATAAGTGTCGGTTATACCATACTGATTGGGCTATGAAAGTGCCAAGTATTTGTTGTACCAAGGTTTGTTCAACACAAATCTAGATTAACAATTTAACAAGCGAGGTATTAAGAGTGAGTAAGATAATAAATATAAAACATGTTAGTATCAAACATTAAAGTCCATGTTGAGTTTATAGTATACTTATTCTTACACCATTAGTGTAACTTTTTCACCTTGACATAATAAACTTGGCTAAACATTAAGAATAAGAGAAACACAGATAATAAACAAGAGGAGAACATGATTATATAAGTATAATAAAGGAAATGAAATGCATAAATAAGAGATTAATGAAAACAAAACTTAAGCATTGCAAAAATATAAAGAGAGAGAGAGCGAGAACATGATCTTGATCTGAAAACGAAGATGCCTAAATGCATGGCAAATGCCTCCTTTTATAGGCCAAAATCCAGAACAATTGATTTGATGACTAATTGTTGAGTGGGTGGCCACCTCTTGACTTGGTAACCATCCTTATCTTCTTGTCAGCGAAAACGTCATTTATAACATCAGACTTTGAACAGATACTCTTCATGAAAGTTCTGGAGAATTGTCTCAGCTTTCCAACAAAACAAGAATGAGGTCATTTGGATATCTAGAACTCGAGATATGGGCTGAACACTAAAGCGATTGTCGGGCTCCAAGGACAAATTCCGACTTCTCTATTGTTGCTACAATTTGAACTTGAAAATGGTCCTTTTGAAACTTGGACTCTCATGAAAGTTTTAGGCCTATGTCTTAGCTTTCTATCCATATAAACCAGACCTAAATCCAAGTTCTACGACTCGGTTATGTTCCAATTTAAATTCAACCAAAGCATCTCTTTTCTAAGCTTAGCCCTCTCTTTGTCTTCTCAATTTTAGTAGTTAAACTCATCAATCAATCCTTTGATTTATGTGATAGGCCTGCATTTAAAATGAACATTTACCATAAATTGAAGGTATCTTATATTATCATACTTGTTATTATAAAACATGCTATAGTTAAGGAGTTATTGATACTTCAAGTGTAAAATGATGATATAAAACCTAGATAAAAATACACTTTTAAGTACTAATCGGTTTGGCCCCTGACACCCAGGGCATGACAGCCCCAACACTCGGTGTCTTTAGCTTGGGGCACAGACCAGCTCCCCTGGGTCCGAACCCATTGGTAATGTATCCGTGTCCGGACCCAATTCTCTTGGGTCCCATGTCGAGTCCCAATCCTCTTAGGTCCGGTGTTAGGACCCAAGATTCTAGGGTCTTAGGTTTCTAAATATTATTATTTGTATAATAAATATTGTTATTTTTATTATAATTAAAACTATTAATATTAAAAATAGTATTATTTGTGTTCCAAATATTATTATTTTTATTATAATTAATATTATTAATAAAATAATTAATAAATTTGAAAACAATTATTATCAATATTGAAAGAAACCATAGATTTGATTTGAAGGGTAAATTTAAAAATTATTGTTGTTGTTGTTGTTGTTGTTGTTGTTACCATTAATAAATTTTAAAAAACACTTGGGACCCAATTCTCTTGGGTCTCGCCGTAACCCAAGCCTAATGGGTCTTGCATCACCATCCAATGCTCTTGGGTCCGGCATCAAGATTGAATTCTCTTAGGTCTGGCGTCAGAACCGAAGGGTAATGGATCCTGCATCAGGACCTAAGGCTAATGGGTACTGGAGAGGACCCAATTCTCATGAGTCTGCATCAAGACCCAATTCTCTTGGGTCCGACGTCGAGACCCAATGTTCTAGGGTCTTAAGTTTCTAAATATTATTATTTGTATTATAAATATTGTTATTTTTTATTATAATTAAAAGTATTAATATAAAAAATATTATTGTTTTCATTATAATTAAAACTATTAATATTAAAAATAGTATTATTGGTGTTACAAATATTATTATTTTTATTATAATTAATAGTATTAATATAAAAAATATTATTATTTTATTATAATTAAAAATATTATTATTTGTATTAAAAATATTATTATTTTTATTATAATTAATATTATTAATAAAATAATTAATAAATTTGAAAATTTTTTTATTAATATTGAAAAACAACCATAGATTTGATTTGAATGGTAAAATTAAAAATTATTATTGTTATTGTTATTATTAATAAATTTTAAAAATACTATTATTACTATTGAAGAAAAACCATAATTGTTTTTAAAAGATTAAAAAATATAAGAATTTGGACAGACAAGTGAAATATTATTATTTATATTATAAATATTATTGTTAAGTCTAGCGTTGCAGTCAGACTCAACACTTTTAAATCTTAGATTTTTTTAGTATTTTTTATGAAAATAAACAATTGACTCGTGATGAAGCACAATACTCCTAACTGGTGCAAGCTAAAGATCGTGTTGTTATCAATAATCTTATAGGATATGCTAGTTTTTAAAACTTATGTTTTGGAACGTTCTCTTTGAAAAAACTCCAAGTTGTGCTGCTTAATTATTTGTTGTCAACTTTGTTAAGAAATATATGGTCTTTCAAAGAGAATATATCTTATTTAATGTTATTGTATTTAGTTTTCTTTTACACTTCAACTGCTTGAAATATAATAGTGTAATTATAACAACTCCTTTGTATAAAGTAAATGTCTCTTATTGCAATACAACTCAATAAAGAAAAGATTTCTATTCTATTTTCTTTACATGGTATCACGGAACAATACCCTAGCTTTTATATTCCTTTCCTTTTTGCTGCTACCGCTGCTCATCATCATCATCATCATCATCAAGGAACAAACTTGAAGGATAAAGTTCGAACAAAGTTTTTCTGTACCACTAGAATGTTTTGTTTGTCATATAAACTTCGTGTGTTTTTTGCAGTTCAGATTTGGAAACTTCATAACATATTTATATACACTATAACTTTTCTAGAAGTGTTTGGATGAAAGTTTTGAATTGATAAGATATCTGATGTTATTTACTGAACACAGTAGACTTGCTGCTTCTGCAATAATCCGGAAAATTAGTGCCAGACAAATTTCAAAGATTAGCTTGGAGACTAATCTTTAGTAGTATTTACTACTTGGAGTATTTGGTTATTGAGGAACAAAATTGTTTTTGAGGAGGGAACTATAAGCTTGTTTGATTGTTTCTCCAGTATCCTTCATCGAGTTACTATTTAGTTGCATACTCTGGATTCAAACTTCACTTATACAAGAAATAACATTTTAAGATCTTCTGATGATATTAAATTATGATATTAAATTATGATGTCACATTTTAACATTTCAAATAAGTTTTCCCTGGTGCCTGTGTGACTTAAGGCCCTGTTGATTCTTCATGCCCTGCTTGAGTCGATATTGCTGGTGCATGTGAAGCAGTATTTTCCAAAGGGCTTCTTGCCCCTCATAAAGTCTATATCTTTGTCCCCCCTCCCTGTAGAGGATAGATCTGTTCTAATCTCTTGACGGGTACGTACCATCCTATAATAAATTAACAAACATCAACAACCTCTTTTGAATTCTTCCCAGAATCCATACCAAGGCTCTGATACCAACTGTAACAGACCCGATTGTATGATTTGATCAACGCTAAAAGATCCAAACATATGCTCTTAATTTGAGGGTAATTTTTTCTGGAAAGAATTCTACCAAAATTTCAGTAGAGTTTCATTTGTATTTAGGACATCCCAAGTTATCGACTACTATCAATTTACTCAATCAACCCATCATCACAAGGTCCCATAATTCTAGATCTTATTTCAATCATCAATATTCAACACCCAATACAATCCACACAATATATATATATATATACACACCCTACGAATAAGTTCAATATGAACATAGCCAACAAATCATATGATAAAATATATAAAAAAAGGGATACTAACATGTAAAGAGAGAATTTAAAACATAATAAGTATTCTTAAACATTTCAAAATGGTTAATTATAGGATAACTAATATATTATATGCTGAGCTAAGACTTTTATATAAACATCAAGGTTTACACAAAAATATACTACATAATCACGTTAATTCCATTATGCTTAATGTTGTAACCCATTTTTGGGTCTCCACAAATAAAAAATAAATATATAATAATAAAAAAATTGAACAGTGTCGTTTTGACACTGTTCCTCTTCCCGTATGCTACTAGAGCCCCACGCCCCTTTAAACAAGAAACAATTAATGACTGCTTGTTGCTCCCAAAACTTAAAGCCCCACGCCCCGTGCTTGAAGATCTCGCCCGGTGTCCCCTGCTCCCCATGCGCAGCAACGTCCCCGCTCCCCCTTCACCTATAAATACTGCTCTTAGTAGCTGCAACAGGGGGGGTTTTTAGAGGGAAGGCCGAGAGTTCAGTTTTTGAACGGGAAAGAGCGAACACCCAAAACCAGTTCCCCCCTTGGCCATTCCCCTCTCCCGGCCATTTTTTCCCTGCACCTGAAGCAGCCTTCTCTGTCAACGGAGCCCCAGACCAGCCTCCCCTGAACCGCTGACAGAAGGAAACACCAGAGACAAAGGAAAGAAAGCAAAAAACAGAAGGGAGGGAGTCGCTGCAGAGAGGAAAGAACAGCTGCTGTCACCGGGCTCCCTCAGCCACCAACCACCGTCATAGCGGCACTGCCCACGCCACCACCATCCTTCCTCAGCTCATCATCTTCCAGCCACACGCCGTGTCACCATCGAAGAAAAACAGGAACCTGCACCTCTACGCAGGCGAAGAAAACAGTTGCAAGGCACTGCCCAACACTGAGGACAGCTCACCATCTTCTTCCCAGCCGCAGCAACACCACCAGGAACAGAGCACTTCCTCTCCACCGCCACCAGCTGCCATTGCCATCTCAGTCAACAACAGCCCCGTGAAAAATAGAAGGAGGAAACGAAAACAGAGGAGAACAGAACTAAAGAAAAAAAACGGGCAGAGAGGGAGGAGGGAAAACAATGAGACAGTGAGGGGACGACCCAGAGGGGAGACCATTGTAAACAGAGGAGGACAAACAGCTGACAAAAGAAAACACCCGAGATCAAGAGGAGAAGAACCAGAGGGAAGCAAAAGGGAGGAAGGAAAAATAGAGCCACCGCAGCACCGCTAGCGAGCCGACAGACCAGCGATGCACAGCCTCCTCCGTGCCAGGTAATTCTTCTTCCCCCTTCATTGTTGCGTTTTGTTTTGTTCCCTGCATGCAGAACGAATAGCGTTCTACATGTAGGAGGGTGGGGGGAAAATAATCCCCCCCCGCCAGTTTTGTTGTTGGGCCAGGCTGGTCCTGGCCCAGCCCTGCCTTTCTGGGCTGGGTCTGGCGCAGAAGAGAATATCAGACTTTGTTGGGCCGAGATCGGCCTAATCTATTTTGGGCCGAGATCGGCCCAACATCTTTGGGGCTGAGTCCGGCCCGGCCCAGCCCATTTAATATTATATATTATATATTATATTGTTTTGTACTATTTATATATGTATACATGTTTTAAAACCAGAAAAAAATCAAAAAGATTCTTCAAAACTCATTTAAAAAATATGCGATTTTTCTGTAATTTTATTATTGTATTTTGATCAATATCGGTTTGTATTTTTATAATGTAAAGATACAAATCCGGTATTAAAATACCCGGTTTTCGTCAAGACATAAAAAAATGTTTTGTTTTCATGCATACGGCCTAGTCTCTCCAATATATATAAACGTATTCCTGATATTAAAAATATGTTTTTTTTTTACATAGACGTTAGAACGGTTAGGTTTTACCCGATAAGATAAGGACCTCCTTATTGAGGAGGACTTTTTTTTAATCATAGATGGACCAACAACTAGAAATACAATAACACCTTAGCTTTTTATCAGACAATCAAACAATGCAGCTTACCTTAGGTAAGGCGTATTTGGGGTGCTAATACCTTCCCTTTACGCAACCAGTCCCCGTGCCCGATCTCTGAGACCAGTTAGGGTTCCTAGTGACCAAAATACTAGGTGGCGACTCCCATTCCACTTTCCACCGATAAAAGACTAGATTTTCTTGTCCCCCCCTATTTGACCAGCTAGGGGCGACAATACACCCACACACACAAATATAACCAAAATCTGCCCCAAGAAAAAGGACAACAGAAGAGAATAAAACAAAAAGCAAACATTCAAAATGTGCATTAAGTGGCTAAGACTTTTATATAACACAAGGTTTACACAGCATACCGCATAATCCGTTAATTCCATTATGCTTAGTGATCCGATATTCAACACCCAATACAATCCACACATATATATATATTAATATATATATATACACCCTACTTAATAAGTTCAATATGAACATAGCCCACAAATCATATGATAAAATATATAAAAAAGGGATACTAACATGTAAAGAGAGAATTTAAAACATAATAAGTATTCTTAAACATTTCAAAATGGTTAATTACAGGATAACTAATATATTATATGTTGAGCTAAGACTTTTATATAAACATCAAGGTTTACACAAAAGCATACTGCATAATCACGTTAATTCCATTATGCTTAAGTTAAATATTCAACACCTAATACAATCCACACAATATATATATACACCCTACGAATAAGTTCAATATGAACATAGCCCACAAATCATATGATAATATATATAAAAAAAGGGATACTAACATGTAAAGAGAGAATTTAAAACATAATAACTATTCTTAAACATTTCAAAATGGTTAATTACAGGATAACTAATATATTATATGCTGAGCTAAGACTTTTACATAAACATCAAGGTTTACACAAAAGCATACTGCATAATCACGTTAATTCCATTATGCTTAAGTTAAATTTTTATTTCCCTCAAATTCATTTAAGAACCCTAACTTTCCAAATTTCAAAAATTCAATCAATTAAGGACTTTAAGCCATTAAAAATCAGATCAAAAGTCTTTAGAATGTCTTACCAAGCAAGTAATTAAACTCTAAACACTACCCAATTCAAGCTTCCAACTCCTCTTCTTATTTAATCTTGGTCGAACTTCCCTTCTCCTTTTCTATTCACCTTCACTAGATTTTTCTTCCTTCCAATTAATGCTCACTAAGCTTGGTTAATGTTCCCTCAAGATCTCCTCTTAAGATTTTATGTTTCCTTTACCACTTTTTTCTCACTCATTCTCTCTTTTTTCTTCTTGCTCGTGCACACACATATGCACACTTATATTTATTAACTTTTTACCAAATTTCCTTTATATCCCAAATAGTAAATTTCTTGTTCTCGAGATAAAATTCCTGGATCCTGGTATTTGTCTATATAAACTTTTTATCCGGATGAATTCGAATTTCATTTAGTTACATATTGATAATTTTATTTCAAGGTAACTCACTCTTAGTAATATTTTATTCACTTTTCTGTATTTTTTTTTGTACTTGGTTTGTTCTAATACTTATTTGGTACTTCTGATAAATCTATTCTATAAGCATTTAGATTGCTTTTCTACCTAATTTTCAACTGGGGTTTACAAATATAATACACACACACACACGTATAGTATTATTCATTTTATCATTTAATACATGTATACATATTTCAAATATATCTATTACTATTTTATTTTTTGTTGAATATTAAATAACAGTAAAACAATGGATACCAATATGGATATATACTCGAAATCCAATGAATAAAGTATGAATATCTGAATTTTTTACTCGAATAATAATGAGTAGGGTATAGATATAGAAAAACCAAACTCGTAGATATCCATTGCGATCCTTATACATAATCTCAATATATAAAATCAATGCATTAATTCACTTATTTTTATTTTACAAAGATAAAATGATGATAATTGCAAAATATACATATGTTTTTATTCATTTTACATTATGCTTTTAATGTGTTTTAAGCTTATTTGAGCTCATTGAAAATAATTGTATGAGTTTGGCATGCGTAAGAGACTTGGTGAATTAATTGCTAAAAGATAAGAAATTCTACATTTTATGTTTGAATCTTGGTTTTTTTGATAGGTTTTTCACCAAGTTGGAGTTCTGGAATAAGAACGGTGGCTTAATCAAAGTTGAACTACACATATCCGACTTTTCGGGAAGGTATTATGGGCGGAAATCTAATCTCATTGGAACCGTTAATCAGTGCAAAATCGGGCGTAATCTTACTTGCAGCAAAATTCTCTACTTTCACACTAGATATTCAAACGGGCATATCTTGAGTTTCAGATATCGATATCAAGAAATTCAAAAGCCCATATTCATCTAAACATCTAGGGATATAACTTTTATAAAGGGCTCCGTGTCGGATAAAATTGTTTTCAAGATGAAAATCTTGATGCAAGCCGGATGACGGGTTTTGTCTCCTAATCTAATGGGAAACTAATAAGATGGGAATCCTATCGTTTAAAGAAAATCTAATAGGATCATATAGATATTGTCTATAGCCTGTAACCTTCTAGTATTTAGCCTTGATATCTTATCATGAAGGCTGCCACTTAAGATTAAAAAAAAATAAGGAGATCAACGTGACAAAGCATAAAGGAAAAAAATGTTCTTTTCCACTGAAATTTTCAGAGAGTTCATCTTTGCTGTTGGAATTTTCAAAGACCACGAGCAACTAATTATCAATTTCGATTCAAGGGGAATAAACACCTTCTCCATTATCAAGTTGTGAGAAGTAACATTATCATTGTAATTCTTTGAGACACAAGTACTTATTTTTTCTTATTTCAGAATTATGCTATTGATTTCTGCTCAACATAATTTAATTGTTTTGAGATGACATGTATGCTTTCTAGTTTCTTTCAATCTATAGTTGTTGTTACAGACTGGATTTAGAAGCAAAAGAATTAATTTGATTGTTGCGCTCTCATCTTAATTTATCAGGGAAGAATAAGTTAAGTTAAATTGTCAAGCTTTTAAACGGTTGCTTAGTATAAATTTGATAAACTTCGCTCTTATGGTTACTTTTGAAATAATAAGAATTGATTTTCAGTATTAAATTTTTTTGATGGTAAGAAATTGATTAGAAAGCTTTGTCTAATTAATTTACTAATAGTCTCCTCGATTCCACTTAACTTTAAGAGATATCAAATTTATTTACATGACTTGAAAGAACATTTACTTTTATTTTGATGATCAACAAATTTATAAGAACGAATGTATGGACCTTTTGAATTGAATTAACAACATATTAATTTTTCAATTTTATTTCTAGAATTTCATTTCTTTAATTATTCAAATCCCCTCATTTTATTTATTTTAGTTTCTTGTAGGAAGATTAAACAAAATTTTCCAAATAAAAACATGCAAAGTGAGATATTTGTTTTCGGAAGTTAGTTGAATGAATATTATAAGATGGTTGAATATAACCATAAAATTTGAAATTTGAGAATTTTTAGATCATTGTTAAAAATCTTGCAATGAATATTATATGTAACGATCATTTTTATAAAAATAACGATTGACTAATAAACCCAAGATTGTGTAGTCTAACCTTAGGCTTTGTCTTTCGGATATTGATTAATAAAGAAAAATAAAAATAAAAATAAAAATAAAATTGTCCTTGTATTAATTGTTCCTATCAATTGATTAATTAATCCAAGATAGAATGGTCTTATACCGAGTCCGTCTTTTCGTGTGTCGTTTATCGAGTAACAGGATCAATTAATATTTGATCGATGAATTAATTGTTTCTATCAATTACTAATTGACTCATGATGATATGATCTATTATTGGGCTATGTTCTCTTGGTGTCGATAAGTGAATAATCGTACCGATTAATACATGATTTCTAGGATATTAACCAATAAAATTTGGCCCAAGATGGAATGGTTCAATAGTGGCCCTATTCTTTGGATGCTATGTAATGTATAATTTGAATTTAATTTGCAACCCGCAATAAGCCTCATATATAGATGTGCTCATCATTTCCAAATAACCGAGGATTGAAAGGTCAATAGTATAACTTGTTCTTTAAATCATGTTTAATAAATAATAAGAACAATACATCAAATAACATATATAATAGTTTAGGTGAACCATAAAAAAACACATTTATCATTGAAAACAAACAACAATGCAGCCTACCTTAAGTATGATGTAATGTCTATCTTATTTATTACATAACCAACTCTTTACTAAAACCTCTAAAGACCTGTTAGGGTTTCTAGTTACCATAAATCTAGGCAACGACTCATTTTTCTTGTTTTACCTTTCTTTCACATAGCTCGCCTCGATGTCCACATGCAATACAAGTTTGACCAAGTGAACCGGGTTGCAAGTTGACCTTTTAAGTCACTTGGGTTTGACTGGATCATTGTCCACTTCTGTTCAGAAGAAAATCAAACCAAAACAAGGTTTTGGGTTAGCAAATCACGAACGCATCCTATCGGACTAAACCAAGTTTAATGACTATGACTTACATAACCTCTCATAGAAATTGCACTTGGATCTAAGTTTTTTGAGGTATTTTTTTATATAAAAATAGCACAATTAATTAGTTGCATTGGTAGTAACGACTCAACCATATAAATTACGTTATTCTCAACAATACAATTCAATATGTTACACTGTTAAGAATATCATAAACCGAATGAAATATATATATATATATATATATATATATATATATATATATATTAATTTAGAATTTTAAATAATTTTTTTCCTCTACAAATCAAAATAACTAATTTATTGATGTTATTTTGTTCTCAATAATTATGATAATTATTAATGAAAATAATTGGTTATAATCAATTTATATTTCAATAGGATTCCTTAACTTATAATTAATTAATAATTATGATAATTATCAATGAAAATGATCGGTTGTGGTCAATTTAAATTTCAACAAGATTTCTTAATAGGTTAGTTGTAGTCAAATTAAATTTCAATAGAATTCTTTAACTTTGTAGGTTAATGAATAATTATCAATGAAAATAATTAGTTGTAGTTGATATAAATTTTCTTAACTTAGTTAATTAATAATAATCATAATTATCACACCGTGATGAATGCGAGACTCTTCAAAATTAGAGGAAAACAATAATGAAGTCACCACCTAGTAATAAAAAAACTAGGAATCATAAAATAGACACTGGTAAAAGATTTAGATATTGAGTTAGTTATGCCTAAGGAAAGATCAATGTCACCCTTATTGTATCCTTTCAAACAAAAGGTTACCTCTAGAATGTTTTTTTTCCAAATTTATTCTATGCATGCTATTAATTATCTAAATCTATTTCTATTTCTATTTGTGATTTATATTATTAAAAAATTGATGTCCCCTCAAAAAATTAACCTCAATTTTTTTCTTGGTGATGTTCCCTCACAAATACCAAGAGTTTTATCCTAATTCTCAAAGGATTACAAGAATGATTTTACTCACAACAAAACTCTTTCAAAGTGTAGATAATACAATTTAAACTCTAGTATCTCCATAGCTCACTTAATAGATAGATGATTTGAAAGTGTTTAAATGTAGTGAGTATAAGAACAAATACTCTAGTGCTAGAATATGAAGGCTCAATTTAACACAAACTTGAAATATGATAGGATTGATGATTTTGTGTTGGTTTTTTCTAAAAACAACTTTTATAATATGTATATTTGGAATCCTCTTTTACTTTAACTAGAATGAGAGTTATTTAAAAGTTTCCAAAACAAACTACCCATTTCTAGCCATTGTAACCCCATTGACAGCTAAAGCGATCGACTAATTTAGATTGGTCAAGCCAATTGGTCGTCTGGTTCCTATAGATTCTTAGATGTTCATCACGAATGAACAAGTGGTACACCAGTTTACTTGGTATTACCAAGTGGTCGACTGGTTCAACTTAAATACTAGATTTTGACAATTTGAACCTGCTGAATTTTGAACCGATACTAATCCTATATTTATGCAGAGTGATGTGTTTAAGTTAATTTTAATTGTGCTATTAAGCTAAGATATAAAGATTTATATAATCACTATAATGAACAATTAATTATTGGATTCTCAAATGTTCTTCACTTGCTTTGGTGGCTAGGTTTCAAAGAAAAAGAAGACTAAGAAATGAACAATTAATAATTAAAATGAACAATTAATTATTAGATTCTCGGTCCAACGTGGTGGGTTCAACCCACATCATTAGGCTGGGCCCAACCCAATATATTTTTATAATATAATAATAATATTATATATTAAACAAAAAGTTTCAATTTTTTTTAAAAAAACCTTTTAAAAAATTTATGATTTTCTCACGTATTTTTATATCAATTTTGATTAATATTGGTTTGTATTTTTATATTGTAAAAATACACAATTTTCTTTGAAATGTTGCATATATATATATATATATATAAATTTCATATTGTATTTTCATGAAAAATAAAATTAAAAAAAAAAGTGTTAGCATGCATTTTGAGCTTTAATAACCAGTTTATTAAAGTCATGAGAACTAGGCCTATATTTTAAAAATACAAAAAAATATATTTAGTTTTCTTTTAGTATCTGAGATTACAAACTTTTATTCATAGAAATTAGAATGATTAGGTTTTTATCGATATTAAAAATATAGTTCTTTTATATATAGATATTAGAACGGTTATGTTTTTACTCGATAAGATTATGATCTTCTTACTGAGGAGGATATTTTTTAAACCTTTGATAGACCAACAATTAGAAAACACAACAATACTCTAGTTATATCAGACAATCAAACCATGTTAAAAACAGAGTTTACAATTCCTATCATTATTAGTGTATGTCATTAGCAGCTGCTATTAGTAGTCGGAGGGAGTAGTTGTTGTTGTCCTAGGATTCAAGCAACAATACACCTAAAAAAGAGAGGTGAATTAAGTGTTCCACTAATAATAACAAATATTGAAATTAATTTAATTTAACACAATTGACGAGCAATATAATTAAATTGCGTAAAGTAGAGAGTAAAGAGATAGGAATTGTAAACTCTATTTTTAACATGGTTTCACAAGTCTATATCCACATCTCAAGCACCCAAATTGGTCTTGTGTATTTTGTTCTTTCACTAGTCCAAGTTGAAGATTACAATTGTCACTTGATGAATCCACACCAAGATTTTACACCACTTGAAGATATATTGTTTTTGACAGTTTGAACCTATTGAATCTTGAATCGATACTAATTCTATATATATACAGAGTGAAGTATTTGAATTCATTTTAATTGTGCCATTAAATTAAAATATAAATATTTACACAATTACTAAAATAATCAATTAATTCTTAGATTCTAATTTGATCTTCATTTGCTTCGGTGGCTAGGTTTTAGAGAAGAAGAAGGCTATTTTTTATTTCTACACTTTCACTCCATTTTTTTCCTTTCTCTATCTTAAATTTTTCTTCAAGGGTTGCTAGGGTTCCTTACCCACTCCTCTTCTTTTCCTTCTAATTTTTCTATGGAGGCTAGAGTTTTTTTTTTAACACCTTCTTTTTCTTACCTTGCCTTTCTATTTATAGGCAATGGGGTAGGTTCTAGAATTTTAATAGGGAAACAATCATATCCTTTGATTTCTTTGGGTCGATTTTGACCCTTCATCATTGTTGTATATTTGGGACAAAATGCTCGTCTTCTATAAAGCTCACACCAAATCTTAATCATAAAGAGAGAAAAGAAGAAGAAGAAGAAAATGGGGCTGAAAAACTTCACTGCCATTTTTCAAAATCAGACGACCCGTTTCCTTTCAAAGGGTAGCCAAAAAGTTCCCATACACACCCATTAGCGAGCTTCTTCTTTACCAAAAAAAAAAAAACCCTAAAATAATTAGATCATCATTTTCAAACCACCTTCTAGCTATAACTGGAAACAAAAAAAACAATACAGCCTCTCTCATCAGCGCTGTCTCTTTTCGCCACCCTCGAGTTACTATCTTGCCCCACGTTGACTCCAGGAACCATAGCCGCTGCTTCCACAGTACGATTAACCTGAGGTGTTCATTACCGGAATCATAACCCAAGGCAGGCCAGGAGCCCACTCACATCGTCCATGTGCATCTTCAGCGTGCTCGTTCTACTTTCTTGCCTCTGACCTCTCTGGACTTAGCTTTATTCAAGCACTAGCCACTCAAAAAAAAGAGTGAAGAAGAGGTACGGGATATCAATTGGAGCTATCTCCGTCATAATCACTCAAGGTATAAAGCTTCTACCTATTCTCATTTAGTTGTAATCTTTTACATGTGCATGCTACTGCAAAGGCAAGCTCCCGTTTTTCCTTTATGTGCTATGAAGTTAACATATAGTGTTGTAAGGTGTGTGGATCTTTTAAGTCCTAACCTGGTCACGGGTGTTCTTTCACTTGCTACGGGTACTGAAGGGGGTGGGGTGTGATTTTTGCTTCAAACGCATATGGTCTTGAAAACTTGATTGCATGTCCTAAGGTCATGTTAAGACCTTGCCTAGTTAATTAAGAATGCTCTTACCCAAGGTCATAGGTTTTTTTTTTTTTTTTTTTTGTCTTTAGAAAATAAAAATACATAGGACTGTCAGGGAGTTTTTCCATACCATGCTTGGGCTTTGGATGTATGTTTCCTTGACATGAGATGATGGCTACCTTGCTTTAGATCCCTTGTTAACGATGATGCATGAACCAGGCATGGAAATCTTCAATGACTATCGTGCATGATTTTTATGTTCAAAAGATCCAGTCCTCTAGCTGTGCATAATTATTGGCCAAGCCGTAAATAAAATGATTTTTGGTTGAAGAAGAATATTATGTACGTGGAAGGGTTTTTGGTTCATTTCTTCTTACTGTCCCATGCCGTGTTCTAAAACTCGGACCGGCCCGGTGGGTTGACCCAGGACCCAGCCGACCCAAGCCTAGGACCGGTCCGGATGGAGGCAAAAACCCGGTCAAACCCGGGCTGAGACCCGGTCTATTTTTTTTATACTGATAGATGTTAAACGACGTCGTTTTGGCCTTTGTTTTAAATGCCAAAACGACGAAGAACAATGAAGCAGAATTGGGCATATTGATCACATAGCAAACCTAATTAACAAAAAAATCAATTTCAATCGATGAGGAGCCGAGGAGAGCAGAAGACGTCTTGATCATTGTTGTTTCACTGCGAAAAAAGTTAGACTCTTGTTTCTGTTCACGAATCTTCTTCTTTCACTCTTTCTTTTCTTTATTCTTGGCCGTGTTTTGAACTTGCAGTTCTGGCATCATTTTGGTGTTCGTTGATTCAGTCGCATTGATTCATTCGCAGCCCAGTCATCTCAACCTCAGGTGTGTTTCTCTGTTCTTTCTTTTCTGCAGCGTAATAAATCCTCTGCTATTAGGAAGTGTCGAAAATGGATGAGGAAACTAGTTTTGTTCGATGCATTTGCTTTTGGAACTGTTATAGCCAGAGATTGAAACTATTTTGTTCTAATAACTGTTATAGCCAGAGATTGAAACTGTTGTAAGAATTATTGATTATGGTTAAAATATTTCGGCTAGTAATGTTTGTTTGGTTTTACAGTTGACTGTAAATTTAAGTAAACGTAAGTTGTAGAGATTTTGATATGCTGGTCTGCAAGTTGGTTTGTTTGTTCTACTTTTGCTTCTGCAAATTTTTGCTGGAGTTACTGTGGCATCGATTCTTCCCTAGATTTTTATTTAAGCTGGTTGTGCTTAGTTAACTGTGTTTCATGGAGTTACTGTGACATTGATTAGTTAGTTGATGTTATCAACTTTTGCTAGAGTTACCGTGGCATCAAACTTTCCTTTCTCAATGCTTTCTCATGTTGATTGCTGGCTGATTTTCCACATCTTATTGCTTGTTATTAGTTCAGGATATGAAAATAGCTTTGACAAAATTTACTGGGAAGCATAATCTTTTTTTTTTTGGGTTGACCCGAGTCAACCCATTCGACCCGTGACCCGATCACTTGGACTGGTCGATAACCGGGTCGGGTTTCAAAACTATGGTCCCATGGCTTTTCGTTAATGCTAGTACACCTATATTTCTCTTTTCTAAAGTTAAGTAGGTTGATATCTAGAAATAGGTTTATCACGGGTTCAAGAGTATCAACGAAAAGAAAAGAAAAGAAGCTAAAAAAATAAATTAATTTTAATTATTTTTCATGTTTTGAAGAGCGTTTTTTCAATTAATTTTTCATTATTTACCCTTTTATATTTAAAAACAAGTTTATTAAAGCCACATGAATCTGGTCTTAGTTTGAAAAACACTAAAAACATTAATTTGTTTATTTTAATACAATGAATTATAAGTTTATATGTAAGATGTATTCTCAATATTAAAAGAAACAAATGCAAAATATATTTTGGCTCTAGAATGATCATGATTGTCCCATAAAGCCATGGTTCTCTCTACTCGGATAGACCTTTTTTAACCAATAGACAAATCAATGAGTAGAAAAAGAAAACAGTGCCTTAGTAATAATCAGAAAAATAAACAATATAACTTATCTTAGGTATGATGTACTAGAGGTGATGATAATGTCCATCCTATACACAACTTGTCCCTTGTCCAAACTCTGAAGACTAGTTATGGTTTTTAGTGATCAAAATACAAGATGATGACTTCAAGTATTTTTTATTTATAAAGGACAAGAAGTCCATGTTCTTTCCACACCACACCAAAGTCCTGAACTAGGAGGATGATTGCAATGATACCACATCCGTGCTACATTCAACATTGTACTTTTCATGAGTTATCCTTTCTATTTTTCAATTAATTTGATCCAAATAATGTGTTACCCTCTCAATATTCTTCAAAGTTAACATGTACTTATACTAATTGATCTAACGATGAATGTGGTGCGATGTAAATGAGTATACAAGATTAAACGTATGGAAGATAGGACTTTTGAGGACTACAAAACATGTTTGGTGGCCAAAGGCTACTATCGACAAAAAAAAGAGTTTGATTTTCAAGAGACATTTAGTCTAGTGGTGAAGCCTCGCACTATTCAGACAATGCTCGATATTGGTGATACTTGAGGTTGGTCGGCTTATTAGATTAATATAAAAATATTTTTTTTAATGGATTTCTTGATATAGATGTGTTTATAACCCAGCCTCCCGGCTTTATTGATCCTCAATCCCCAAACCATATTCACAAACTAAAACATTTTCTTTATGCTATAAAACAAGCATCTCGTGCATGGATTGATCGCTTAATGAATTCTTAGTTTCTCAATGGATTTCATATTCGCAAATTTTTAAGTCAATCTAGATTATATAATCGTGTTAACTCTAAAAAAGAAAAGCTAAATTTATTTATAAAATGAGCATCGCATATTTAAAACCACTAAAAATTCCCATAGAAAGATTAGCACCTGATGACAATGTTTTGAAATTGAATTCGACACTAGGTCTACTTAGCAGTTGAAGGATGCTACCTTGACCAATGAACTGAAAATATCGTCCATCTCTAATGAATGGCATACAGTTTTACCACATCAAGAGCATGAAAATTGATAATCGATCCTTTGGGATATGTCAATCCCAAATCTATTATTCCATTTCTTTATTAATTATCATAAGAACATTTATTAAATGTGTTGTCCTCCAACTCTTTCCATAAAAAGAAAGAGTTGTGAACCACCACATTTGATCATGGACAAAAGGTAATCAAATAGTTGCCTCCACTAGGACAAGTAAACGTGCTCGATTTATCATCATAAGCATAACTATAAGCTTGAGGACACTGCTGCTTGAAAGTCATCGAATATTGGGTAGGAGGACATGTGTCAGCTGTATTATGGTCTCCTGTGCAGCAGTACTGCGGCTGGTTAAATGCCAAACACGCGCTCTTGCAGGCAATCACAGTCCCATCTGCCCCCTTCACTGCTAAACGAGGATCACAAACAGCATTCACGTTAGCTGCACAGCTTGTAGAAGGGCAGCCAGTAGAACCTCCTTGCGGGGTTATCGAAATTGGGATGTTAAAGCCGTCAACAAGGCTTATATCGTAAAAATCTTTCCCACCATCACCTCTTAGAGTGAATTCTGCCAAGGATGCTGGTGGGATCGCACCGGCTCCATTGCATTCTATGACACCGGAGGCACAGTCAGCAGTAGCACAAACAAACTTTCCTGAGGAATCTGTAGAGCATTGTGTTCTGGCCCACAAGCGACCAGACCATGTTGCAGGGACACTTAGCGAAGATGAAGCACCTGTTGCCAATGTGAAGCCAGTTGGAGATATAGTCGGACGGCCAGCAGCCGTTAGAGTTCCTGGCCAGACTGTGTATGGACAGTTGTTTTTGACGACGAAAGTCACAGATTGAGCTCCTGCATGCGTGCAAGCTGCGCAAGATTTATTTTTGTTGATATCAATAATTAAATCTTGGTCGATTCGAAGAAAATTTTAAACAGTCATGGTTCACGAGTAAACTGACTCGAAAATATTTTTATTATCAAATAAAAACACAAACAAGTTTTAAATATATACATCAAACTCTTGTTTCCTGCTAATTTATGTGAATCTATTTTTTTTTTTTTCATATAAAAAGAATAGGACTTGAATCTAAGACTTGGCCTTCGTTTTCTCTACGGGACTAGACGTCCGTACATTATTCAATATTTTAAAATCTTGCATTAATTCACTTATTTTTCTTTTAAAAAGATAACATAACCAGATATATTTTTTAATATATTATTTTCTTTTTTTTTTTTTATCCGGAAACTCCCTCCTGGATATGTTTATTGGATTCACGAAATCCATTGAATAATGAGAAGTAATTTATATTGCATATGCAAACAGAAGATATATATGTAAGAGCAAGGAGAATAATCAAAGTGAATAATATGCATAATAGAGTTTTCCAAGCAAGAATCTAATATATGAAATATTGTAAAACTACTTGCCATAGAGGAAGATGAAGAGGGTGAAGGTAATTATAGCAATGGGCATACGACTCTCCATTGCTGAGATTTGAGGTAAGCAAGAAACACAGTATTTTAAAAAGACAGTGTGTGCCGCTTAATATATAGTGTTAAATTTGCAGACTAGTAAACAGCCAAACAGAGAAACACGTGAAAATCTAGAAGAGGAAAAAAAAGAAGAAAAGTTTGTAACAACCATCTTCCACACGCACCGTGTCATCCAATGAACGTCAAATTATAAAATTATAATTTATTTATATTTATAAAAAATAAATTATAAAATTGGGTCTGTCGCTTGAAATGCGCGAATACCGTACATGCACTGACCTGCACTCATTAACTATTATTTATATTTATTAAATTATAAAATTGGAAATAAACCACCCTGATAAAAAAAGAAACCCAATGAAATATACAAATGCCCTTGGTTTGAACCACAAGTGACTAACTAGATATCTCAATTGATGAGAAAGCAGACTAGTAAACAGCCACCAGTGGCAGTAAGCAGACTAGTAAACAGCCACCAGTGGCAGTTCTCCTCCAGCATTACACCGTGATGAGTGCGAGACTCTTCAAAATTATCACACCGTGATGAGTGCGAGACTCTTCAAAATTGATGAGAAAGCAGAGAAGTCCCTGCCCTTGGTTTGAACCGCAAGCGACTAACTAGATATCTCAATTAATGAGAAAGCAGACTATTAAACAGGCAATTAGAGGAACGCCCTGCTTCTCACGTCTAATGAAAGCAACACCCAATTGAGTAACGAATGTAACTCTGGTCCCTTGGTTTGAACCACAAGTGACTAACTAGCAGACTAGTCAACAGCCTATTAGAGGAATTGAATGAAAGCAATTGAATGCAGGAAGAGGGCCAGGCTAGTAAACAGCCAACAGTGGCAGTTCTCCTCCAGCATGTGCAACTGAGGAGCCGTGACGAAGGCGACACTCTTCGAAATAAATCTTGAATCGATTGACTGATGCTCTTTTCTTTTTTGTCGGTGTATAAATTAGTGGTTAGCTAATTAATTATGTCCCACGGCCGGGCTATCGATACCATCCATTACCAGGTTCCCTGAAAAAAATAAAAAAAAATAAAACAAGGGATTGATTAGTAGAGCGTTTACGTTTTCACTCTTCAAAATTATCACACCGTGATGAGTGCGAGACTCTTCAAATCCAATTGTCGAATGAATGTAACTCTGGAATTATTCCAAATCCACAAGTTTGATAGTGTTGTGTTGATTGTGAGATATTATTTTAAAAACTGAAGGGGAAAAATTGTTAAAGAATTCTAATTTTATAAATTATTCTAAATAAAACAAGTAATAATCAAAAGAATACGAAGAAATAACAAATTGAAAGCGTTTAAAATTTTAATGCCAATAAAACGTTGTCTACCCAATACAATTTTTTATTTATTTTGTATTTCAAAATATTATGAAATCAGCATCACATGCATGTATTTAATTAATTAAATTAAATGAAAAAAATGTCTACAAAAAAGAGAAATTAAAAAAAAACAACAAATAAAAATACTCGAGATATCCCGAGTCATTAAAAAACTGAAAGCGGATGAAATTGTCAAAGAATTCCAATTTAATAAATTATTCCAAATAAAACAAAATATTATTAAAAAAAACATCACCAAATCCAGTAGGGAATAACAAATTGAAGGCGTGCTTTGAAATTTTGAAGGGGCATACATGAAAATCAAGGAGAGAGGAAAGAAGAAGAGAAAGAAAAGGTTGTCTGCACAAAACCAAACAACCAGTTCACTTGGTCTTACCAAACGGTCGACCAGATCAACTTAAATACTAGATTTTGATAATTTGAACCTGCTGAATCTAGAACCGATACTAATCCTATATGCATGTAGAGTGAAGTGTTTGAGTTCATTTTAATTGTGTTGTTAAGCTAAGATATAAAGATTTATATAATCAATGAAATGAACAATTAATTCTTAGTCTTTACTCGTTTTGCATCCTGGACATCTTCATTGATTTTTTCATGACATCCTTAAGGCTTGTTGATGTCAAAACTCATTTTTTGGGTTATTCCCAAAAAAAATTTACTTTATTCCTTTTCAAAATAAAAATAAAATAATAAAAGCAAGAAGACTAGCGACATGGAAAAAGCTTGTTGAGGAAGGATTTCGAAAATAAAAAATTAAAGTTTTGTGGTCAATTAAGGATTGTATTAATGGAATTTTCAACCAAAGGACCATTTAAAAAAAAAGGCAATTAGGGACTTGATTGAAGAATCCAAAACCAAGAACCAAACTGGAAAAGTCGCATGAATATAGGGGTTGAAATTGACCGTGTCAGGGATCAAATTGAAGAAATTGGAAGTTTGTTGATCAACTGAGAGTCAAAATGCACAAATTCAAAACCAAGGATCAAAGTGAAAAGGCAACAACATTCAGGGTTGACATTTGAATTTGACAAAGATGCAATTG
Organism: Populus deltoides; assembly: GCA_015852605.2. Lineage (NCBI taxonomy): Eukaryota > Viridiplantae > Streptophyta > Magnoliopsida > Malpighiales > Salicaceae > Populus > Populus deltoides. The sequence continues at coordinate 30,359,086 of CM027570.2, read as the reverse complement.
AATTAATTCTTAAAATCAAAATCTGAATTGGGCACTTTGTTGTTGCCCAATTTTGGACGCACCTTTTAGATAAAATTTTTGAAAAAATTCAAAAAATAGCGAAAAACAACAAAAATCCAAAAAAATTATATTTTTAATATATTTGCATCGTTTTTAGCATTTTGAGCCTCGTCTCAACAAAATTTAAATTTTCAATTGTCTTTCGAACGCATTCGAGTTTTCACACGTCATTTTTAAAATCATTGATTTTCCTCAATGAGTCGACGTTGATATAGCTCCTTTTCAAAATTTACAAAAAATAAAGAAGTTAAGGGACCAAAGAAGAATTTAATGTTTCGATTTGCTCACAGTTAAGGATTATGAACTTACATGTAAGTCGTATTTCTAATATATATCCGATGAAAAGACAATTTTTAAAACTTCTTTAACACATCAAAACCACGAAGCAGCTTACCTCAGGTAGGGTGCGCTAAGGGTGCTAATACCTTTCCTAGTCACAACCAGTCCCTTACCTTCGAATCTCTGACAAAGACCAGTTCACTCGGGTTTCCTAGTAACCTTGAATCGAATACTAGGTGGTGACTCCCAAAGAACCATCAAACAACGAACGAAAATCGCCAACTGGGGAAGGTACTATTTTTGACAATATTGGACTAAGCTTTATGTACTTGATGTGTTTAAGTTTTTGCATTTTTTCTTATTTTGTTAATTTTTTTTCCATGCATTTTATAGAATTGTGTCATGCATCACATGTCTTTATTTTTTGAAAGCACACACAAACTTTTAAGTTAGTTGGGGAATTAGCGATCTTTCCTATGACTATTGATCAGGGTTCAGATGCATGAAACACCGAACTCATATCTGAGTGTCTGCTTGGTAATGGTGAATATAGGTGCCTTAACTGTTTCTCGCAACCTCCCTATGGTGTCTCTACGAAGATCATCACTGGGTAGATATGAGACCATTTTGAGACCAGGTAGAAAACCTATCCATGTTCACATAATGAATAGAACATGTCCTTAGATTATATGTGCTATCTTTATTTCTATTAGGGCAACCCCTCCTTGAAGCATCTTGAACTCAAGACTTGTGGGAAGATGCAGTCTGGAATCACTAGAATTGCTGGACAGGAACAACATTAACAAAACTCAACTGCATTGATTAGTCACCTCATGGATTTTCTAGCAGAGACAGATATAAACATCAGCCAAGGTATTCTGACTACTTTTAAGACTGTATTAGAACTTGATAATATGCATGATCTTTGGATTGTTGATTCTAGAGCCACTGATAATATGTCAAACAAGATGATAAATTTCTCTAACCTTCAAAAATTTGTTTCTCCTGCCTTTGTTTTGATAGCAAATAGGAAGGGGTCTCCTCTGAAGGGTAAGGGAAAAATTATGATTGTCTCTGAAATCATGTCTGATGTTCTATATGTTCCTTCTTTTCCTTTTCAATTACTCTCGGTCACTAAAATAACTTCTACTTTTAATTGTGATGTAATTTTCACTCATCACAAGATTATATTTCAGGATTGGTTAACCAAGAAGACGATTGGTGAAGGTTTTTTTCTACATGGTCTCTACTATTTTTTTTAGGATAATCGCGTTCCCAAAAGCCTTCAGACTAGATTCAAAACATCATATGAGCCACTCTTATGGCATCGTCGTTTAGGACATCCGTCAGATTATGTACTTAGCAAAATAAATTCAGTTTCCATCTCGAAACCTCTTAAATGTGAGATTTGCCATTTTTCCAAATCATCTAAACTTTCGTTTAATAATTCTATTACACATGTATCTCATGTGTTTGAACTTATCCACTCAGATGTACGGGGACCTTTCAATACGTCTTTTGATGGTTACAAATATTTTGTATCCTTTATTGAAGATTTTTCTAGAGTCACATGGGTGTATCTATTAAAGACTAAGAGTGATGTTTTTTCCTGCTTTCAGGATTTTCATATGTTAATTAACAATCAATTATTTGGTCATCTTAAAACATTCCGATGAGATAATGACTCAGAATACATGTCCAAAGACATGACACATTATTTGCATTCTAATGGTATATTGCATCAGACTAGTTGTGTTGGTACACCACAAAATCATGATCTGCTTGAAAAAATTCGTGCTATAATGTTACAAATGCATGTTCCAAAGGGGTCTTGGTCATACGTGATCTTACACGGCTGTCTATCTCATAAATCGCTCACCCAGCCGCGTGCTGGATTTTAAATCTTCTTTTGAAGTTTTGCAGGTTACAAGTCCTAAATTGGCACATCTAAAGGTATTTGGATGCTCATGTTTTGTGCACTTACCCTCATCAAAATGGGACAAGCTTGATTCCAGAGCTGTCAAATGCATTTTCTTGGGGTATTCTCAAACATAAAAGGGATACAAATGTTATGATCATTCACAAAAGAAAATGTACGTTTTAAGAGATCTTAGATTTTCTAAAGATACCCCTTATTACCCCGCCACAAGTCAAGAAGAAGATGATTTTAACTTGTTTCCGCTGCCTAGCTCCAGTTATTATGATCAGAATGTATGTTCTTTGCCACAACAGGTTCCTGAAGTTCCAGAGTTCAGCCTGTTGTTGATCAATCTCCTTCCACCACTGCTGTGGATCTTCTGGGTGCATGTCCAGCACCTGATGTTCTTCAGCCCAGTATAGAAGCCCCTGTTATTCAAGGTGATGAAGTCCCTAAAAGAATGTCTCACAGAACACGCCAGCCTCCTCCCAAATTACAAGAGTATGTAACATATACTATCAAGCATCGAGTCTATAAAGTTCTATCATATGATAAATTGTCCTCAGATCACCGAGCCTTCCTTACCTCTATCTCTGAAGAACATGAACCCAAGTCATTTCAAGAAGCTTGATCCCAAGATGTATAGTAGCAAGCTATGATAGAAGAATTGAGTGCACTTAATGATAATAAAACATGGAGCTTCATGCCTCTTCCTGCAGGTAAACATGCAATTGGTTGCAGCTGGATTTTCAAGAAAAAATTCAACTCAGATGGAATAATTGAAAGGCATAAAGCCTAGCTTGTAGCTCAAGGGTTCTTGCAGAAATTTGGAATCGACTATAAGGAAACCTTTGCTCTAGTTGCGAAAAATGACTATTGTCCGTGTCTTGTTATCTGTGGCAGTTAATCAAGGCTGGTCATTATATCAAATGAATGTACACAATGCATTCTTGCATGGAGAACTTGAAGAGGAAGTATTCATGAACCCAGGACATCCACAAAGTCACTCTACTAACCTGGTCTGCAAACTTCACAAATCCATTTATGGATTGAAACACAACCCATAAGCATGGCAAGCCAAATTAAGTGTTGCTTTACAAACACTTGGTTTCACAAGAAGTAATGCTGACTCTTCACTGTTTATTCAACAGAATTCTGCAGACAAGTTGATTGTGCTTGTATATGTAGATGACTTAATTATCACGGGAAGTAATGAAACCTTTTTTACAAAATTAAAGGTTGATTTACAGCGACAATTCTCAATTAAAGATCTTGGAAAGCTGAAGTATTTCTTGGGGATAGAAATGGCTACTTCCAGCAAGGGTGTGTTTTGTAACCAATGAAAGTATATCCTAGACATACTACAGGATGTTGAAATATTGCATACCAAGCCAACTATTGCTCCTCCGGACAGTAAGCTACGGTTGGGTTCATCAAGCAAACCTCTCCCAACATTCACTACTTATCAAAGGATTGTTGGAAAATTGATTTACTTGACAATCATTAGACCAGACATTACATTTGCTGTTAGCTTATTGAGCCAATATATGCATGCTCCTACAGCTCAACATCTTGACTGATGAAGCGTATTCTGCGATACTTAAAAGGAACTATTGGTCAAGACATTGTTATGACACGCAATGGACATACATATATTACAAGATACATAGATTCTGATTGGGCAGGAAATGCATTAGATAGACGTTCTAACATTGGATATTGCATGTTTGTTAGAGGTAATGTAGTGTCTTGGAAGAGAAAAAAACTATAAGTGGTCGCGTGTTCAAGTGCTGAAGCTGAATATCGCGCAATGACATCTGCTTTATGTGAATTAATTTGGCTCAAGAATCTACTTGCAGATCTCGATTATGTCTCTCATACACATATGATCTTATTTTATGACAATCAAGCTGCCATGCATAATGCCTCTAATCCAGTGTTTCATGAACACACAAAACATCTCGAAGTAGATTGCCATTACATTTGTCAGCAGGTTCAAGCCAAACTTATTCAAACATCCTAAGTACGCACCCATGATCAACTTGCTGATGTATTTACCAAAATCCTGCCATCTAGTCAGTTTCATCGTTTTCTCAGTAAGCTTGGATAAGTTAATCCACTATATCCAGCTTGAGAGGGAGTCTTGAAGATTATAGTATAAGTGGTAGATCCTTGCAGATATTGCAGATACTGAAGATTAATGGAGTAGATACTGCAGCATCAAAAGACAATATACAAGATCCTGTAATTATTATATTTCCTATATGTTATGTTATTATATATTGCTATGGAATTTTGCCATTTTGCATTTTTTTTGGGATCATATCTCATCCTTTTAACGAAACATGGCTTTTTATTTGTCTCTTTTGTTGTTTTGAAATAACGAGATGTTTCTTTGAAAGTTTATTTTTGCAAAATATTTTGATCAAACTCGAACACGTGATTAAGGCTACAATCCTGAAAGTTTAAAAGTATTTGAATTGCAAAAATGACTCAATGTTTGTTAAAATGATATGGGGTGACCAAACAAATTTTGAGCTCACATATGAAACTGAATCACCCACCATGTAGCTAAGTTTTAGCAATATGCATAATGACATATAGTGGATTCGGTAGTTATGGACTCGCAAATCAAGATTCTTGCAAGTCCAAATCATTACACTAGACGAGGTCAAAATTTATTAGTTCTAACAGATTTTGCTTGAAATGAGAAAAAGCCATCTTTGATATCCCCTCGCTTTCTTGAAATATATCCTTTACAATCCCATTTTGAGCCTGGTAGAATATTTTCTTTCAAAAAAAGAAACCCTGACTAGGATCACACCCCATACTAGGAGAAAATGAGGATGTTTGGTTGAAAATATGAAGACAATGTTAGAATCAATGGAGAAGGCTAATAATAAAAGTCTAACGTTTGAGAGAGAGAGCTAAAAGAAAGAAACCATAGATTGGGGGCATGTGAGAAAACATTAAGCTATGAAAATAAAAAGAGTGGAAATTGCCTACACTTAAATGCAAGTCAAAAATAAAGGAAGGTTAATGCCTATCAAGTCTAGGAAGAGCAAAAGAAGTTTCAATCAAAGAAAGACACAACAAACGCCAAAAGTCAATACTAGAAAAAATACTGAGCTACAAACGTGACTTTTAGTGTCCATGATAAAGCCTCTAATGTCTTTAAATGATTAGACTGATTATTCATCAAAGAAAAAGTTGGGTCTGCATTATGACCTATATTAAGAGAATTCTGAGGGTTACATGTCATTTCCTCTATAATGTTATCAAGAGAAAGAGAATTGATGAATAAATGATGTTGGTCCTAGGTCTTTGCAACCTTCAAACACCTTTTAAGCTTGTAAAATTCCTTTATTTCATAGCCACGAACCATAGTCTGCATTATGTGTTTTTAAAAGCCCTTTTTGATCAAGTAAGCAATTTGAACTGATAGATAACACTCTCAAAACTTGAAGAGCTTTTTCATAAGAGTTATGACTTCATGAATTAAGCTACTTCTTATTATGCATGTTGATAAAACTGGTGCTAAAAAGGAAAGCAACCATTTCTTGATAAGACCTCGAGTTTTGACTTGAGTACCTTGTTTTTCTTGAAATTCACAGAAGGTCATCTCATAACATGCCATCCAATGATACACCCAAGATCAAAGATTAAAATTGACACAAAGAACCATAGAAAAAGCTTTTTCTAATCTTACACCGGATCAATTTCTGTTTTCAAAATACAAGACAATCAAAGGACTACATTGAATAGTGTGTGTTGGATCTTTGACCGAAGAAGCTTGATTTTCAAAATACTTTCAAAAATTGACATCTCTTTGATTTCATTTCAACAATTAGACTTGAATAGTCATGACCTTTGAAATATGAGAGTTGATTCCCGAACAAGAAAGATTGTCAAACAAGAAGAACATCGATCGAATTTGCAAAACCCTTGACATAAATGACATCAACACTTCTCGACACTCCTTGAAAAGTTGACCACGTAGGGGCAATACAATGGACCCTGTGAAGGAAAATAAAAAGTATTCAGATCAGCTGGGGGCAAAGAAAGAGGATCACATGATGAATTAGTAAACGAGCATACTCAGATCAATTGAGGGCAAAAACAGTTCATGATATATTGAACTCAACAACAATTAAAAGTGGTGCTGCACATGAATGACATCTTCATCTAGGTTTAACCTCTAAAACATGGCTATAATTGCCAACAGATGTTATCTTGTAGTTGCATTTGAATGAATGTCGGAAAGATGCATACCACCAAGACTGATTGTGCGACCATCTGTTTTGAAACCCAAAGGCACACTTCACCACATGAATATGGGTGATGAACATTATTGATAGTGTCAATGCATTTCTTTTCATGATTTGATTTGACAAGCTGGGAGGAATCCATTGAGAAGAACACTGAGCATACAACCATGAGTCTTTTACTACAAGTTATGAGATGCATGTCTAGATGACTGGATAGTGTCCAAGAAGGCTGATGATAACATATACTTGAAAAGTATTATTTCAACTAGAGGCAAGTCCGTGGATGATTGAGAATCTAGGATGAGGTCGATAATAGAAAACCTTTTGATGAGTGTTAGCACGATGCGCACAATCAATGAGAGAACAATTCTCAGAAGAATCCAGAAGATGAATGATTGGTTAAGCTCATTCATGATGAATCAAACAACACCACACTTGAAGGCATGTTCATGTTTGATAAACAACGAGAGCAGTAATCATCACAAACAGCCCAGGATAGGCATGGCACTTACAGGAGTGGAAGGTTGGCACATAAATGAGCCATAAAATCAGAAGGACAAAGAAGGCTTTGGAATGCAAACAAAGGCACCTTATGACGATGAAGCATCGAAGAGGGGCGACCTACATTTCAAACCAGGTAAGGATGTATGAATGTCATTTAACCTCAAAACATTGCACATATTTTTTATTTGTTACAGGAAAATCTGCAATGAGGTCCAGCAATATTATGGATAAAGAAAGAGTCATTGAGTTGATGATAACAAAGAAATCACAATTTTGACCCTGGAACGGGAAAGAGATATGATGAACCCTACCATTAGGAATATCTCAAGGAAATGAGAAGATCAACCTTGTCATCAAGAAGAGTCTTCATGTCAACCCTGCTATCAAGAAGACCACACAGATTTGAGCTTTGGTTAAAGAGAGTTGCTAGATGGGATTTTAGGTTGACCAAGCTACACACACACAAACTTTGGTTTTGGTTAAAAGGGATCGCTAAACGGGATCTCAGGTTAGCCCAACTACATATAGACTTTGGTTCTGGTTAAAGGGGATCGTTAGATGGGATCTCAGGTTAGCCTAACCATACACATGATTTTGGTTCTGATTAAAGGGGATCGCCAGAAGGGATCTCAGGTTAGCCCAACCACACAAACTTTGGTTCTGGTTAAAAGGGATCGCCGGATGGGATCTCAGGTTAGCCCAACCACACATAGGATTTTAGTTCTGGTTAAAGGGGATCGCAAGAAGGGATCTCAGGTTAGCCCAACCACGCAGACTTTGGTTTAGGTTAAAGGGGATCGCCAGATGGGATCTCAAGTTAGCCCAACCACACATAGGATTTTGGTTCTGCTTAAAGTGGATTGTTTGAATGGATCTCAGGTTAACCCAACCACATAGACTTTGGTTCTGGTTAAAAGGGATCGCCAAAAGGTATCTCAGGTTAGTTCAACCACACAGACTTTGGTTCTAGTTAAAGGGGATCGCCAGATGGGATCTTAGGTTAGTTTAACCACACACAGACTTTGGTTTTGGTTAAAGGGGAGGTTTTGGTTAAAGGGGATCGCTAGATGGGATCTCAGGTTAGCCTAACCACACACAAACTTTGGTTCTAGTTAAAGGGGATTGCCAAATGGGATCCCAAGTTAGCCTAACCACATACAGGATTTTGGTTCTGATTAAAGGGGATCGCCAAAAGGGATCTCAGGTTAGCCCAACCATGCAGATTTTAGTTCTGGTTAAAGGGGATCGTCAGAAGGGATCTTAGGTTAGCCCAACCACATAGACTTTGGTTTTGGTTAAAGGGGATCGCCAGATGGGATCTCAGGTTAACCCAACCGCAACACAGATTTTTGATTTGGTTAAAGGAAGTCGCCAGACGGGATCTCATGTTGACCGAGCCATCAATATTAACTTAGCATTAGAAGAAAAATGAGAGGAACCCTACCATTAGAAAATTCTAAAAAAAAAAGATGAGAGAAAAAAGAGAGAAAGAAAGAAAAAAAGTAGAAAAAAGAAAAGATAAGATGTCTTTAGAAGAGTGGATCATCTAGTAAGTTAGGAAGACAGAAAGACAAGTTCTGCTTCGTAAGCACTATAAAGAGGGGGCATATGTTGTTACCCAATTTTGGACCCACCTTTTTGATAAAATTTTGAAAAAATTCAAAAAATAGCGAAAAACAACAAAAATCCAAAAAAACAATTATATTTTTAATATATTTGCATCATTTTTAGCATTTTGAGCCTCGTCTCAACATAATTTAAATTTTCAAAGGTCTTTCGAATGCGTTCGAGTTTTCACGCGTCATTTTTAAAATTATTGATTTTCCTCGTTGACTCAACATTGATATTGCTCGTTTTCAAAAAAATAAGAAAAATCAAAACTTACAAAAAATAAAGAAGTTGAGGGACCAATGTGTTTTGGAGACCAAGCCACTTTGCCTATAAATAGAGGTTACAACACACACAATAGGGGGAGGCAATTTTCCAAAAAAGGGAGCCGAACGCAAAAAACCCTAAAGATAAAAAACCTTAAACCCATCTTTACCGAAACTAGCCGGCGGTCTCCCTCTCTATTGGCCAAAACCAGAGAAACAAAGCCAAACACCCCACATACCCACAATTTCCTCTCTTTCCTTATTGAGGCCGGCCGACCCCCTCCCTTTGTAAACAAAACCAGCGATTCTCAGTCTCGACTCTCATCAGCCAAAGCTTTCCCCACCCCTCTCAGCCAACAGATCTACACCTCTCTTAGCCTCCTAGCACACCACATAGTTGTTCCCCCGTCTCCACCGGCCCCCTTGATTATCAGCCACAGCAGCGCCGTCCTCATTGGAGATCCAGCAGCCCACACACGGCAGCGCCTGGGCAACACTCTCTTCTCCACAACGAAGCAAGCTTGACAGACGACAACAACGAGAGCCCCATGGATGACAGCAGCAAGGCCAACCACCGCTGCCACTAACAGGAGTGAAGACCCTCAACGCAGTGACCACCACCGACAGTTCCCTCCACAACTGCCAGCTACTTGGAACAAAGGAGAAGAAGACAAAAAAAATCTACAGTACAGATCTAAAAAAAAGGAAGAGAATAGATATGAAAAAAGCAGAAAGAACCAAAAAGTTTGGAGGTCACCGCCGACAAGGAAAGGAAGAAGGGAGTAAGTCGTTCCAGATCCCATTGTTTCCCGGTTCTTCCTCACGGCAGCACGTGAATCCACACGCCGCTAGTGGTGGTGGCGCGTGGAGCAAATGCTCGACCACTGTTCCCTTCGTTCAAGGGGTTCTTAAGCACTGTTCCTGCATATTTCAGAAGGCTTTGGATTTTTTAGGGTTTATTTTGTAATTTTTTTGAATTGTATTTGATTTATTTTGAATTTTGTTATTTTGGAACATGGTTGAATGTGTAAAATAGAGTAAAAGTGAATGTGTGTGTTTGTATTTTTTTATGAATGTTTTTTTATGATAAAGCCACAAAAAAAAGAAGAATTTAATGTTTTGATTTGCTCATAGTTAAGGATTATGAACTTACATGTAAGTCGTATTTCTAATATCCGATGAAAAGATAAAATTTTTAAAACTTCTTTAAGACATCAAAACCACGAAGCAGCTTACCTTATGTAGGGTGCACTAGGGGAGCTAATACCTTCCCTAGTCACAACCAGTCCCTTACCTTTGAATCTCTGACAAAGACCAGTACACTTGGGTTTCCTAGTAACCCTAAATCGAATACTAGGTGGCGACTCCTAAAGAACCATCAAACAATGAACGAAAATCACCAATAGACGTCGCGCAGAGACGTGCGACACACTTAATTGAACAAATAAAAATTTTAGGATTGATTTGGAAAAAAAGGACTTCTTACGCGCCATTTTCATTTATATGAAATGGCGTGTGTTGTACAAAATGACGTCGTTTCATGCATTGTTATTTAAAAAAGGAAAAAAAAACCAGCTCAAAACAATGTCACTGTACATCATCTACTTCCCCTAGACGCGTTGTAGGCAAGGGAAGAAGGTTTTTTTCCCCTCCTTTGCAACGCCTCTCTCTCTCTCTCTCTCTCTCTCCCACTTGCCCAAAAACCCCGACACAACCCACACTCCCTCGTGGCCTACCACCATGATGAATGGGGCTGAGGGGACAAGCCTTGCGGGTGACTCTAGGGTGGCTGCACAGGGGCCACCCTAGCTACCTACCCCTTCGCCATGACTAGACAGTGGTAGGGAAGCTCCCCCCCCCCACCCCTTATAAATACCACCCTTTCCAGGAGGTTAGGGGGTGAAAAAAAAAGAAAGAAAGAAAACAAAAAGGCAAAAGGAAAAAGGAACGAAACAAAAGAGGAAAGGATAGAAAGAAAACAAGGGAAAAAAAAAGGAAAGAAAGGGAAGAAAAAGAAAAACAAAGAAGAAAAAGGAAAGAAAAGGAAGGAACACTATTTGGCCTCTATTTGGAGAAGAAAAGGAACCTCCTCTCCTCCTCTCTCTTGCTAGTTAGTAGTAGCAGCCACCATTCCTCCTAGCCGCCACCACAACAATGTCACCAACCACACTTCCCTCACTCAAAGTAATCTTCTTCCCATATATGTTCCATCTTCTTACCTTCTTTCCTTCTCCATTTCATTTGCACCACCATAATTCATGTTCTACATAGTAACTAGCTACTGTGCTAAGCAGAGTAACCAGTTCATGGTTTCTTGGGCTGAGTCCAGCCTTATAAAAAATGAAAAATAATATGTTGGGTCGACATCGGCCAAACTCTTTTGGGCCGACCTCGACCCAATTTCTTTTGGTTTGTATTTTTACACTATAAAGATACAAATTTGTTATTAAAATACCTATTTTTTCTCTGAAATGTTGCAAAAACAATATATAGAAAAACAACAACAAAAATGTTTTGTTTCATGCATATGACCAAGTCTCTAAAAAATATAAGAAATTTCATATCATATTTTCATACAAAATAAAAAGTGTTAGCATGCATTTTAGGTTTTAATAACCAGTTTATTAAAGCAATGAGAACTAGGTCTATATTTCAAAAATACCAAAAAAATTATATTGTTTTCTTTTAGTATCTAGGATTACAAACTTATACGTAAGACGTATTCTAGATATTAAATAAAAAGGTAGTTCTTTTTTTTGTATTGACATTAGAACAATTAGGTTTTTACCTGATAAGATAAGGATCTCCTTACCGAGGAAGACTTTTCTTAAACCTTAGACTGACCAACAATTAGAAAACACAATAATACATTAGTTATATCAGACAATTAAATAATGCGGCTTACCTTAGGTAAGACGTATTAGGGGTGCTAATACCTTCCCTTTACACAACCATTCCCAGTGCCCGATTTTTAAGACAAGTTAGGGTTCCTAGTGACCAAAATACTAGGTGGCGACTCCTATTCCCTCTTTCCACTAATAAAGGACAAGAATTCCTTGTCTTTCCCATTTCCTAATCTGAGAGGATGTTCACCATGATGTCACACACATGCGACAACCATTAGCAACTCTTGTGAGACACCAGGAATCTCCATCGTGTATAGCAATCAACCACATAACTCAGGAAGCTCTGATTAGTACTAGCAACTTCAATCCAACCACTTACCCTCTCCCATGGTGACAGTTGCACCTATAACCAGTAGAGAGAAGAACTAAAGAGGAAGAGGAATTACAATAGAAATAGAACAAAGTAGAAATTTCAACTCAGCCGATCTTCTTTCTCTGGTAGCCGGGGGCCTCATCATTGGGGTCAGTAGTAAAAGGAAGGACTGATCTACCATGTGGAGGTCTTAACACGATCTCAGGTCTCGTCGACATGACGCGCCAACAATGGCAGTTCTCTTCCAAGGCGTGCAACAGACACAATGCCATTGATCAACCTACTTCCAATAGATTCCAAACATCTCCATCCATTCTCGAAGGTGAAATACTAATGATAAGAATGGAATTTGTTAATGTTGTTTGGTTGTATGAACATAATTTTGAGGTGATGAGAAAGTTGTTTGATTTGGAGTTTTGTTATAAATATAATATGATATAAGTATCATGTGAAAATAATAAATGAGCATTATTGATTTTGATTGTTTGATTAAAAAATAATTGACAAGTCTAAATTGTGATTTTGAAGATATGATAGACAATTTGTGCATTTTTTTTTATAAAAAGAAATGTTGATTAGAAATTGTTTGTTAAATGGTTATGTGTATATAAGAAATAAAAACATGCAGAATGTGTGAGATATTTGTTTTTGAAAGTTAGTTGGATGACTATTATAAGATGGTTGAATATGATGGAATGGTCCAATATGGAATGGTCTTATACTAGGTCCTGTCTTTCGGATGTCGGTTATCGAGTAACAAGTTCAATTAATATTTGATCGATGAATTAATTGTTTCTATTAATTACTAATTGACCCATGATGATATGATATGATATTGGGTTATGTTCTTCAGGTGTCAATAAGTGAATAATAGTACCAATTAATACATGATCTTTAGGATATTAACCAATAAAATTAAGTAACCCAAGATGGAAAGGTCTCATAGTGGCAGGGTATCTCGTTTGTTTTTTTTTTTTCCTTTCAAAGAAAAAAAGAAGAGACGAAGTGTGGAGAGAAATAATAAGAAGATATTGGAACATTAATTTAAAAGAGATGTTGGAAACAGGAGTTCGTTTTGGTCATGCTACTAGAAAATGGAAAAAGAATGAATAATATGATTTTTTCAACCCACAATAAGCCTCATATATAGGTGTGCTCATTATTTCCAAATAACTGAGGATAGAAAGGTCCAATAGTAGAACATGTTCTTTAAATGTTGTTTAATAGATAATAAGAACTATACATCGAATAACATACATACCAGTTTCGGTGAACAAAAAAAAATATTTATAATTGAAAACAAACAACAATGCAGCTTACCTCAAGTATGATGTATAGAGTTATGTTTATCTTACCCATTACATAACCAATCTCTTACCTAGAACTTGTAAAGATTAGTTAGGGTTTCTAGTTACTATAAATCTAGGTGGTGACCTTTTTTCCCCGTTTTACCTTTTTTCACATAGCTCGCTCAATTATCCACATGCAACACAAGTTTGACCAAGTGAACTAAGTTACAGGTTGACCCTTTAAGTCACTCGGGTTTGACTAGATCATTGTCCACTTCTGTTCAAAAGAAAATCAAACCAAAACAAGGTTTTGGGTCAACAAATCACAAACGCATCCTATTGGACTAGACCAAGTTTAATGACTACGACTTACATAACCTCTCATAGAAATTGCACTTGGATCTAAGTTTTTTGAGGTAAAAAAATATTATAAAAATAGCACAATTAATTAGTTGCATTGTTAGGAATGACTCATCCATATAAATTACGTTACAAATCAACAAATCAATATGTTACACTGTTAAGAATATCATAAACCTATTGAAATATATATTTTTTATTTTAATTTAGAATTTTAAATAATTTTTTTTTGCTACAAATCAAAATAAGTAATTTATTGATGTCATTTTATTCTCAATAATTATGATAATTATCAATGAAAATGATTGGTTATAATCAATTTATATTTCAATAGGATTCCTTAACTTATTAATTAATAATTATGATAATTAACAAAGAAAATGATCAGTTGTATTCAATTTAAATTTCAACAAGATTTCTTAATTGGTTAGTTGAAGTCAAATTAAATTTGAATAGAATTCTTTAACTTCGTAGGTTAATTAATAATTATCAAAGAAAATAATTAGTTGTAGTCGATATCAAAGAAAAAACCCAATGAAATATACAAATGCCCTTGGTTTGAACCACAAGTGACTAACTAGATATCTCAATTAATGAGAAAGCAGAATAGTAAACAGGGAATTAGAGGAACGAATTGCTTCTCACGTCAAATGAAAGCAACACCCAATTGACTAACGAATGTAACTCTGGTCCCTTGGTTTGAACCACAAGTGACTAACTAGCAGACTAGTCAACAGCCTATTAGAGGAATTGAATGAAAGCAATTGAATGCACGAAGAGGACCAGACTAGTAATATGCGGAATATGAAGAACGTTAGACAAAGTGAAAGTATGATGTGGTGTATATAGTTTAGTATGATTGATATGAGATATGAGAAGTCTCTTATTATCACCAACATGCAAATTATCATTACCGAGATATGATTCTGAAACATCCAATTTTTCAAGATCAGATGTAACGTGTTGATTAGCGTTAGTGTCCGAAAACCAATCGACAATACCTGTTAAGGAGACATTACTCAATACCAGATTTGAACTAGGTTGCTATCCACATCCACGGTGCTGAGTTGAGGACAATGAAGGGCTGTATGGCCAAATGTTTGGCACAATTGGCAACGTGTATTCTGCCACTGTTGCGCTACTAATTTCCCTGCCAATTACCTTGATTGTCATCATTGTTAGAGGGTTCATGGAAGCTATGAAAATCTGGTCTGGACACAGCAGACATGTTCCCTCTGCTGCTAAACTGGTTGGGACACCATCCTCCATGGAAACGGGCCTTGTTTTGCCCAAAATTTCCAGAGGACCGGTGTTGAGAGACAAAGGATGAAGGGAGGGTGTTAGGCATGGGCAACAGAGGTGCTTTGATGGCAGCAGACCCCATGGATGTGCAGAGAGGGAGGTAGCAGGCGACTGGGATGAAGAGTCCATTACAGAGGGGAGAGAGAGTTTTTTAATTTATTTAGGGATCTGATACCAAGTTGAGAATAATAGAATGACTTAAGTTGTGTCTTAGCCAACCTTTTCTATTTATAAATATGTGGTAGTATATGATAGTAACTGTAGGAATCACAATATTGGAATAATCCTACATTAATTCCTATACATATATATACGTGCTATACATTATATAATAATCAAGAATTATCTGTGCTAATAAATATAAAAGAAACTCGTTAATAATAAGTAAAGACTAAACAAGAAAAATCAAGAGATAAATATAAAACAAAATATTTGATATCGCAACACGGAGCATGTACCTAGTTGTGTTTAATAATTTTTTTATTTGAATAAATTTGTATTTAATCAAAGGATTATCTGTGCTAATAAAAGGATGTCTACCCAATACAATTTTATTTATTTATTTTGTATTTCAAAATATTATGAAATGAGCATCACATGATTATATTTAATTAATTAATTAAATTAAATGAAAAAAATAAATATCTATAAAAAAACAACAAATAAAAAATACTCAAGATATCCCGAGTCATTTTTAAAATAAGTGAAAAATCCAATAGAAAGAAAAAAAACTTCTAGAGGATCATATTGTAAAAAAAATCAAATTAAAAATTACTTCAAATAAAAAAATAGCAATTAAAAGAACATGGACAAAATTTGAAAGATGAAATAACAAAAGGGGAATGAAATTGTCAAGGAATTTCAATTTTATAAATTATTCCAAACAAAACAAACAATAATCAAAAGAATAGGGACCAAATTCAAAAGAATAACAAATTGAAGGCGTGCTTTGAAATTTTGAAAGGGCACACATGAAAATCAAGGGGAGAGAGAGAAGAAAAGGAAAAAGAAAAGGTTGTCGGCACAAAACTGAACAACTATCTGTCACACGCACAACCTCATCCACGACAGTCTTTGGTCAACGAACGACCCTACACCTGCCACCTGAAATGCGCGGAGACCACCCTTGCACTGACCTGTACTCATCAACCATTTTTTTAATATTATTTATATTTATTAAATTACAAAATTGGAAAAAAACCCCCAAGATAAAAAAAAAAAAAAAAAACCCAATGAAATATACAAATGCCCTTGGTTTCAACCTTAAGTGACCAACTAGATATCTCAATTAATGAGAAAGCAGAATAGTAAACAGGAAATTAGAGGAACGCCCTGCTTCTCACGTCAAATGAAAGCAACACCCAATTGAGTAACGAATGTAACTCTGGTCCCTTGGTTTGAACCACAAGTGACTAACTAGCAGTTCCTGGCCAGACTGTGTATGGACAGTTGTTTTTGACGACGAAAGTCACAGATTGAGCTCCTGCATGCGTGCAAGCTGCGCAAGATTTATTTTTGTTCATATCAATAATTAAATCTTGGTCGATTCAAAGAAAATATATATGCAAGCTGCGCAATATTGCATATGCAAACAGAAAGTATGTATGTAAGAGCAAGGAGAATAATCAAAGTGAATAATATGCATAATAGAGTTTTCCAAGCAAGAATCTAATATATGAAATATTGTAAAACTACTTGCCATAGAGGAAGATGAAGAGGGTGAAGGTAATTATAGCAAAGGGCATGCAACTCCCCATTGCCGAGATGCGTCGAATTAACTCTTTTTCAGTATCTTTTAAAAAGATTGTGTTTGCCACTTAATAAATAGTGTTAAATTTGCAGACTAGTAAACAGTCAAATAGAGGAACACGTGAAAATCAAGAAGAGAGAAAAGAAAAGGAAAAAGAAAAAGAAAAGTTTGTCACTGCCAAACCAAACAACCATACGTAACACGCATCGTCTCATTCAACTTAAACTGTTAGGTGAGGTTTTCAGATATAATTTATATTATTTTTTAACACACTCCTTCAAGTGAAAGCCTTTTAGACTTGAAACTTGTATAGATTCATATTACCTTTTACTTAATTTTTATCAAATAAATAGGGATGGTGAGATTCGAACTCGTGACCGCTTGGTAATCAAGACTCTGATACAATGTCAAAAAATCAATTCAACTCAAAATTTTAAACTGTTAGGTAAGACCCCCAATATAATTTATTCCAAATCCATTTGTCTAATGAATGTAACTCTGGAATTATTCCAAATCCACAAGTTTCATAATGTTGTGTTGATTGTGAGACATTATTTCAAAAATTGAAGGGGGATAAAATTGTAAAGAATTCTAATTTTATAAATTATTTAAAATAAAAAAACTAATAATTAAAATAATAAAAACCAAATCCAAATGAATAACAAATTGAAGTTATGCTTAAATTATAAATCCAAATTGTGAGACATTATAATTTCAAAAATAGAAACCAAATCCAAATGAATAATAAATTATATTTATTAAATTATAAAATTAAAAATAAACCACCCTGATAAAAAAAAAAAACCCCAATGAAAATATACAAATGCCCTTGGTTTGAACCACAAGTGACTAACTAGATATCTCAATTAATGAGAAAGCAGACTAGTAAACAGCCAATTAGAGGAACGCCCTGCTTCTCACGTCTAATGAAAGCAATTGAATGCAGGAATAGGGCCATACTCACAAGAAAATTGATTTACACCCGACATAGTACTTTGTTAGTGTAAAAGCTATATTTCTGTGTCTATAAATATCAGGTAGATTTTTTTATGGAAATATCTTTTCAATAAATATCAAAATATTTGATATCGCAATACGGAGCATATACTAATTGTATTTAATAATTTCTTTATTTGAATAAATTTGTATTTAACCAAATGATTATTCGTGCCAATAAAACAATGTCTACCCAATAAAATTTTATTTATTTATTTTGTATTTTAAAATATTATGAAATGAGCATCACTTGCCTATATTTATTTAATTAATTAATTAAATTAAATTAAATTAAATGAAAAAATGTCTATAAAAATGAGAAATTAAAAAAAATAACAAATAAAAATACTCGAGATATCCTGAGTTATAAAAAAAAATCAATGGAGCCCAATATTTAATTAAATAAATATTGAAGGATGAAACTGAAATAAGCATGAGCTTAAAAAAAGAGAAAAAACCAAGTAAACTCGGGTGAACCTCTTAAACCTAAGTTAATCTCTAAAACTCACAACTTATAAAATCCTAGACTTGAAATTGATTAAGAAGCACAATTCGCAACTAATTTAATGTTGAATAACAAAAATAGGAAACAAATCAATTTAAAAAAATTGCCAAAGTGAAAAAAAAATAGCAATCAAAAGAATGAGGGATTAAATTTGATAGGAAAAAAAAAACTTATGGAGGATGATATTGTAAAAAAAAATCAAAATAAAAAATAGCAATCAAAAGAATATGAAAAAAATTTGAAAGATAAAAAAAATGAAAGGGAATGAAATTGTCAAAGAATTCCAATTTAATTAATTATTCAAAACAAAACAAACAATGATCAAAAGAATAGGTACCAAATCTGAATGAATAACAAATTAAAGATGTGCTTTGAAATTTTGAAGGGGCATAAGCGAGAATCAAGGAGAGAGGAAAGAAGAAGAGAAAGAAAAGGTTGTCGGCACCAAACCGAACAACCAGTTCACTTGGTATTACCAAACGGTCGACCGGATCAACTTAAATACCGGATTTTGATAATTTGAACCTGCTGAAACTTGAACCGATACTAATCCTATATACATGTAGAGTGAAGTGTTTGAGTTCATTTTAATTATGCTATTAAGCTAAGATATAAAGATGTACATAATCACTAAAATGAACAATTAATTCTTAGTCTTCACTTATTTTTAATCTTGGACATCTTCATTGATTTTTTCATAACATCTTTCATACTTGTTGATGTCAAAACTCATTTTTAGGTTATTCCCCAAAATTTTTTACCTTATTCCTTTTCAAAATAAAAATAAAATAATAATAGCAAGGAGACTAGCGATGCAGAAAATGTTGGTTGAGGAAGGATTTCAAATATAGAAAAATTAAAGTTTTGGGGTCAATTAAGAGTTGCATTAATGAAATTTTCAGCCAAGGATCAATTTGACAAAGGAATCGAATTCTAGGGACCCAATTGGCTAAAATCAGGGGTAAAATTGAATCGACTTAAAATTTTAATGGTCAATGAAGGGTAAATTGAAGAAATCTAAGACCATGGATCAAAATGAAAATCACTACCAGAAAATCTATGAATACAAACGAAATCACCAACAGAAATATTTCGTCGGTATTTTGGCGTGGTATTTACCGACTAAATTGATCCCATCGTCATTTCTATCTATGTTTACCGATGAAATATTTTTATTGGTAAATATTGAAGGAATCCTAGTCGAAATAAAAGGAATTTTAAAAAATTACAAAGCACGTTGATGTGTAATTTTTTGTGGATGCAACATTACTTCGTAAGCCTTCAAACCTCCTCTTATGCTTCTAAACATAAACATAACCAAAACAAATAATAAAAACAATAAAAGCAGGCCACAAAGGACCTACTTTTGGGTCTGCAATGTAAATCTAGAACAAACTATTCTCTCTTAGTTTTTCTTTGAAATGTTTTGCCTCTCACAAACTTACAAAGCTTAAGAAAAACTTGGCTTTCACTTTTGGACCTCTAAACTTATATATATTTTTTACTGTTATTACTCTCCTTTTTCTTATCTTTTTTTTATCCTTTTTTTTTCATTTTCCTCTTTACTCTTCAACCCTAAGCATGCTTGAGGGGTATTTATAGGATTTTAGGAAGTTTTGAATCCATTCTTAACATCTTGATCTTAAGAGGAGTGTTTTGAACCCTTGATAAGGACTCATTGACGAGCCTTTTTGTGTGAAAACATGAAAACCAAATCGTTTTTTGCAAGATAGTTGCACTGTCAGGGCTAGTTGAGTTGCCCACTTTTGAGGCTTTGTTAGAGTTTCTGATGTCATTGGAGCTATTCTATAGAAGGAGTGCACAACTTTCATTTGGATCCATTCTTACTTAATTTGAAGGTTTGTAGCTTCACATTCATTCGTTCAAATGTACTAACCACACCTAGCCTAAATCTCAAAATTGAGTGATGACTCATCAGAGACAAGATGTTAGGAACTTCAATGGAAAAATTAGGATGTAAACGTCTAATTTCATGGAAATAGGGTTGTAGAGGGGATGTTCCTCTTCCATTTGCAAAAACCCTCATGTCATTTGGAGGTCTAGAACTCTAGAATGAGCTCTTGGAAGGTGTCAACCTGATCATCGTGAACTGCCAAGGAAGAAAATGAGCAGAGGCTGAACAACGTGTTGTCTGGGTTAAAACCCTAGAAATTAGGGTTTTTAATTTGGGATTTGGCAAATTTTAAATTTAGTCCCTATTCTTCCAATTGTGGCACATACACCTTTAATTGACACAAAAAACCTTTTACTTCCATGCAATTTAACCCCCGCCAAACTTAAATACCAGCCCTTAAGTTGGCCACCATTTTCATTTTGGTCATTGGTTCTTAATTTGTGTATTTTGACCGTCAATTGATCAACAAACTTTCAATTTCTTCAATTTGGTTCCTGATTTGATTAATCTCAACCCTATATTCATCACACGTCTTTTCCAGTTTGATTCTTGGTTTTTGATTTTTTCAATCAAGTCCTTATTTTCCTATCAAAATTCAATATTTATGTAATTAATCTCCTAATTAGACCAAATTAACTCCTAAAAATTGCAATTTGACCCCAAACTTTAATTTCTTCAAATTAAAGTTTCAATTGACTTTTAAAAATAATTTTTTCTTGCAATTAAACCCTCAATAAATTCAAATAAACCTTGAAAAATTCTAATTGAGTCCTTAAACATTCAATTTTGAATTTTCCTCATCGAATTGAATTTTCTTTGTTAATAGAGCTTTCATCAGTCGAAAATGCACTGTAAAGTCTTTTCAATTTTGTATATTTGATCTTTCTCATTCAGTCTTTGATAATTTTCTAAGTATTCTGGTATACTCTTCTCACTGATTTATCTTTTTTATTTTCTCCTATAATTTTTAATTTTTTTTTTGTATTTTCTCTCTTACCTTTTCTTTTCGATTTTTTTATACGAGATCAAAAAAATGGATAACAACAATTGCATAGAGATTATAAGCAATTAAAATCAATACAAAAATTTTAATGATCTTAAATAAGTTTTTAAAAGGTATCTTGTTAATCAAAACTTCTCTCTCTTATTAATGCGTTCCCTTTTGTTTTAAAAAATAATTATGTATCATAAACTTGATTTATTTTTATTTAAAATCTTATGATAATATGAAAAGAAAGTTTTAATAAAATAAAATAATGAAATAATAAATTGATAATTTTGACGGGAATCTATTAAAAAAATAATGTAACAATAATAATTTTGAAAACATTATTTAAAAACTTACAATAATTTTTTTGAAAAATAGATATTTTATCCATATTTAGAAAAGTATGCATATTAAGTTTATAAATAACCACGTAGAATGAAATTGTTAATATTACTATGAAAGATCGATGCTAATATTATTTAAAAATAATGGCATAATTAATCAATTATTTAAGCATCATTTAAATTAATTTCTTTTAAAATAATTCAATTACAAATGTGTAAAAAGAAAAAAAACAATGAGATAAGAAAATGAAGGGCCCTAGCCCACACGAAAAAAAACACAAGCGTGCGTTGACGACATATTATCTGCTTGATTCATATGAAACACGAGTGCTTCGAAACCAAAGCCCACACGCCTACTGTTTTTTAATGGGGTGGATGTTGTCTACACCAGTTCGTTTTGTTTTAAAAAAAGCGATTGAAAAACACTTCCAGGGCGTGACACGCCAACAATGACAGTTCTCTTCCAGGGCGCGTGCAACAGACACGACGCCACCGATCAACCTACTTCCAGCAGATTCCAAACGTCTCCAGCCATTCCCGAAGGTGAAATATTAATTATAAGATTGAAATTTGTTAATGTTGTTTGGTTGGATGAACATAATTTTGAGGTGATGAGAGAATGGTTTGATTTGGAGTTTTGTTATAA
Source organism: Populus deltoides (assembly GCA_015852605.2). Taxonomy (NCBI): domain Eukaryota; kingdom Viridiplantae; phylum Streptophyta; class Magnoliopsida; order Malpighiales; family Salicaceae; genus Populus; species Populus deltoides. Next base: position 30,336,869 of record CM027570.2, on the reverse strand, counting down.
ATATAATATGATATAAGTATCATGTGAAAATAACAAATGAGCATTATTGATTTTGATTGTTTGATTAAAAAATAATTTACAGTTTTTATAAAAAGAAATGTTGATTAGAAATTGTTTGTTAATTGGTTTTTGGTTATGTGCATATAGAAAATAAAAATATGCAAAATGTGTGAGATACTTGTTTCTTGAAGTTAGCTGGATGAATATTATGAGATGGTTGAATATAACCATAGAATTTAAAATTTAATTAGAATTTTGTTAGATCATTGTGAAAAATCTTGCCATGAATATTATATGGAATTATTATTTTTATAAAAAAATAACGATTGATTATTTAACTCAAGATTGTATGCTCTAACCTTAGGCTTTGTCTTTCAGATGTTGATTAATAAAGAAAAATAAAAAATAAAAATAAAATTGTTCTTGTATTAATTGTTCCTATCAATTGATTAATTAATCCAAAATGGAATGGTCTTATACTAGGTCTTGTTTTTTGGATGTTGGTTATCGAGTAATAAGATCAATTAATATTTGATTGATGAATTAATTATTTTTATTAATTACTAATTGACCCATGATGATATGATCTCATATTGGGCTATGTTCTTCAAGTGTTGATATGTGAATAATAATACTAATTAATACATGATCTCTAAGGATATTAACTAATAAAATTAAGTAGCCCAAGATGGAATAGTCCAATAGCGGATCCTGTTCTTTGGACACTACATAATGAATAATATCAATTTTTCAACCCGTAATAAGCCTTGTATATAGGTGTGCTCATTATTTCCAAATAACCGAGGATAGAAAGGTCTAATAGTAGAATATGTTCTTTAAATGTTGTTTAATAGATAATACGAATAATACATTGAATAACATACATATCAATTTAGGTGAACTGTAAAAAAACACATTTATCATTCAAAACAAACAACAAAGTAGCTTATCTTAGATAGGATGTATAGAGTTATGTCTATCTTGATTATTACATAGCCAGCTCTTTACCTAGAACCTCTAAAGACAAATTAGGGTTTCTAGTTACCATAAATCTAGATAGCGACTCATTTTTCTTGTTTTATCTTTTTTTTTTTACATAGCTCGCCCCAATGTTCACATGCAACACAAGTTTGAACAAGTGAACTAAGTCACAAGTTAACCCTTTAAGTCATTTGGGTTTGACTGGATCATTGTTCACTTCATTAAGTAGAAAATCAAACCATAACAAGGTTGTTCTCAACAATACAATTCAATAGGTTACACTGTTATAAACATCATAAATCTATTGAAATATAATTTTTATTATTTTAATTTAGAATTTTAAATAATATTTTTCCTTTGCAAATCAAAATAACTAATTTATTGATGTACTTTTATTCTCAATAATTATGATAATTATTAATGAAAATGATTAGTTATAATCAATTTATATTTCAATAGGATTCCTTAACTTATTAATTAATAATTATAATAATTATCAATGAAAATAATCATGTGTAGTCAATTTAAATTTCAAGGATTTCTTAATTAATAGGTTAGTTGTAGTCGAATTAAATTTCAATAGAATGCTTTTACTTTGTACGTTAATTAATAATTATCAATGAAAATAATTAGTTGTAGTCGATATAAATTTTCTTAACTTGGTTAATTAATAATTATCATAATTATCACACCATGACGAATGCGAGACTCTTCAAAATTGAAGGAAAAAAAATAACGAAGTTACCACCTAGTAATAAAAAAAAAACCAGGAATCCTAAATTAGACATTAGTTTGAGATTTTAGGTATTGAGTTAGTTAGGTCTAAGAGAAGATCAATGTTACTCTTATCGCATCCTTTCAAATGAAAGGTTACCTCTACAATGTTTTTTCTAAATTTATTCTATGAATGCTATTAATTATCTAAATCTATTTCTATTTTTATTTGTGATTTATTTTAATAAAAAATTGACTTTGGTCCTTAAAAAAAAGAAGACTCATTAATAAAGAAAAATCTTGACGTTAATCCCTAAAAATAGATAATTTTATCGATTTAGAAAAAAAGTAATGTTAATCTCTAATGTATGTTTTTTAAAACACATCCACACGCAAAACCCATCATTCTAAAAAACTAAACATATAAGAAAAATCAAACATCCACATTAAAATTTCATAAACGGGGCATCATATCCTAGAGGTTGCCACACCACAGTGTAAATCCCAACACTTTAAATACCACAAACATTCATAGTTATATGCAATCGGTCTCAACCGATAAGCATTTCATCATAATATCTAACAACATAGTAAAAAATTATTCAAAAAATTAATTTAGAACTCGACAACCTTTTAGAGTAGCTGAAGTTAATCAAAGCAATGGAAATTAGGTGAAGAAGTTGTTGGACTGTTGAGGGCAATATTGGAACATGATAGCCACGCGCTAGTGTGTGATAACAATTGTTGGTGGTATCTGGTCCCACACGCCAATGATGGTCACAAAGGTGGTTAGCTGGACTGGGAGCACCATTATATTCTCTTCCCTTCCATTGCTTCCACTATTACTGCCTTTGCTACTACTGGTTAGGAAGTTGTTGTGATGATGTTGGAAAGAGATAACAACGTTAATAGTGGTGTTTTGTTATGGTAAGTGAGATTGAGAAAGAGAATGGTTGGATTTTGGTATCGATATGAGTTGTTTTGGTTGTGTTATTTGTGATCAATGTTGCTGCTAATGTTATTAGTGTATGTCATTGGCAGCTGCGATTAGTGGTTGGACGGAGTAGTTGTTGTTCTAGGGTTCAAGCAACAATATACTTAAGGGGAGGTGAATTAGATGTTTCATTAATAATAATAAATATTGAAATTAATTCAATTAACCAACAATATAATTAAATTATGTAAAGTAAAGAGTAAAGGGATAAGAATTGTAAACTTGGTTTTTAACGTGATTTGACAAGTCTATATTCACACCTCAAACACTAAATCGGTCTTGTCTATTTTATTCTTTCATTAGTCCAAGTTGAAGATTACAATTGTCACTTGATGAATCCTCACCAAGATTTTACACCACTAGAAGATATTCGCTTTTCAAAATTTTTCATCACTTAATGAATCCACACCAAAAATTTTCCCTCTTGAAGATATGCTCGCTTTAAAATTTTTTCCTTGGTGATGTTCCCTCACCAATACCAAGAGTTTTATCCTAACTCTTAAAGGATTATAAGGATGATTTTACTCACAACAAAACCCTCTCATATAGTAGATGATACAATTTAAACTTTAGAATCTCCATAGCTCAATCAATAACATTTAGATGATTTGAAAGTGTTTAAGTGTAGTGAGGATAAGAATAAATACTCTAATGTTCTATATAAATGCTCAATTTAACACAACCTTAGAGTATGATAGGATTGATGATTTTTTGTTGTTTTTTTTCTTAAAATAGCTTATATAATATGTATATTCATAATCCTCTTTTATTTTATTTTAACAAGAATGAGAGCTAATATATAAATATTTAAATAATTACTAAAATGAACTAATATATTCAGAATCCTCGTGTTCTATAAAGCTCACACCAAATCTTATAATCATAAAGAGTGGGCAGGGGAGAGAGAGAAAAAAAAAGAAGAAGAAGAAAATGGGGCTGAAAAACTTCACTGCCATTTTTCAAAATCAGACGACCCGTTTCCTTTCTAAGGGTAGCCAAAAAAGTTCCCGTACACACTCTTTAGCGAGCTTCTTCTTTACCAAAAAAAAACAAAAAACAAAAAACAATACAGCCTCTCTCATCAGCACTGTCTCTTTTCGCCACCCTCGAGTTACTATCTTGCCCCACGTTGACTCAGGAACCATAGCCGCTGCTTCCACAGTACCATTGACCTGAGGTGTCCATGTGAATCTTCAGCGTGCTCGTTCTACATTCTTGTCTCTGACCTCCCTGGACTTTGCTTTATTCAAGCACTAGCCACTCAAAAAAAGAGTGAAGAAGAGGTACGGATATCCAGTGGAGCTGTTTTCCATGCAAGAATCTAATATATGTAATATTGTAAAACTACTTGCCATAGAGGAAGATGACGAGGGTGAAGGTAATTATAGCAAAGGGCATACGATTCTCCATTGCCGAGATGCGTCGAATTAAGACCTTTTCAGTCTTTTTCAAGAGATTTGAGGTAAGCAAGAAACACTCTATATTTTAAAAAGATTGTGTGTGGCGCTTAATAAATAGTGTTATTGGCAGACTAGTAAACAGGCAATTAGAGGAACGCCCTGCTTCTCACGTCAAATGAAAGCAACACCTAAGTGAATATTGAATGTAACTCTGGTCCAGCAGACGAGCCGTGATAAATGTGACACTCTTCAAAATTATTTCACCGTGATGAATGCGAGATTCTTCAAAATTGAAGGAAAAAAAAAGTCACAACCTATTAATTAAAAAGTTAGGAATTCAAAAATAGATCGACTTTGGTTAGAGATTTAGGCATTAAGTAAGTTAAGTCTAAGATCGATGTCACCCTTACCGTATTCTTTGAAGCGAAAGGTTACCTCCACAATACAATTTAAAAAATTTATTCCATGCATAATATTAATTATTTAAATTTATTTATAATCTTATTCATAATTTATTTTAATAAAAAATTGGCAATTTATTTCAAAATTTATATTGCATACATATAATTAAATAAATCAAAGTTGAGAATAATAGAATGGCTTAAGTCACTATAAGATTTAACAGTTTTACCGACGAAATTTTTTCGTCAGCGTAAAACACATATTCCGTCGGTAATTAATTTACCGGCGGAATCATCGACGGCAATGCTCCATCGTTGAATCGTTCATCGGTAATTTTTTGTCCGTCGGTAAATCCATCGAAAATAAAAAAATAAAATTACCCGCTTCATTTCGACGGTATATCCCTTGGTAATAATTTTTTTATTACCAACGGATTTACCGACAGAATTACCGATGGAAATTCCATCGGCAATTCCGTCGGTAATTATTTAAAAACATTTTAAAAAAATTCATTTTATAAAATTATAAAATAATTAAATTAACATAAATCAACACTGTATAATATATACTCAAAATGCTTGAAATAAAAATAAGAAAATCAACTCAAACAAATTTGCAACAAATAAATAAAACAAAAAAATAAATTCAACTAAAAAAATTCATATGCAAAAAATGAAGTTGGAATTGCTAAAAATTTAAAAATCCTATAAATAAATCAACTAAAAATTGATCTCATGTGAAAAAACAAATCTCACAACAACATTTATACAATTATTAAGAACAAAACAATTAAAAATAAAATAAAAAACAAATATAGTGAAAAAAATCATGAAAAAAAAAGAAAAATCTTACCTTAATGTAGTTGCAAGTGAAGCTAAGGAGAGAAAAAAAATTTTGTAAAGCATATTAATTAAAAAAAACTAAGAGGATAAAAGAAGAGAAAGAAATAGATATTGATGTTTTTTACATATAGTGAAGAAGAAGAAGTAGAAGTAGAATAAAAAGACGAAGAAGAAGTAGTAGTAGAAGAAGAAATAAGTCTGTCTCTTGTGAAATAAAGGGACTCATGCTTTTTATTGGGGCGCGTTAGCGACGGATTTACCGACAGATAATTGAATATTAATATTTTTTAATTATTCCATCAGTAATATTTAATTTAAATTTTCAATTTAGTAAAATTTTTTCAGAAACCACCAACAATTACCGATGATTTTTTCAGTCCGTTGGTGATTCTGTTTATAATATTTAAATGAAAATTTTAAATCAATTGAATTTTTTCAGAAAACTGCCAAATAACACCGACAACTTTTCATTCCATCGGTGATTTTGTCCGTAAAGAACAACAATTAACAGTGCAATTGGAAAGTGAACAATTCTGAGCTCTCTGGAAAATACCGACGAATTTTGTTCGTCGGTGATTCCCTTTGTAATTGATATGATGAACAGTGTAAACAAGTTTATCGACAGATTTACCGACGGAATAAATTTCATCGGTAATTCTGTTGGTAAATCCTGACACGTCATCATTTTTTTTTGCTTTGTTTTAATTTTTTTTCCCATCGTAATTCCCTCGGTATATACCGAGGGAATATTTTCGTCGGTAAAATCCCTCGGAAATTTACCGATGAAAATATTCCCTCAGTATTTCCGTTTGTATTTATCAGTTTTCTGGTAGTGAGTTGTGTCTTAGCCAACCTTTCATATTTATATATATGCAACAGTATATGATATTAACTGTAGGAATCACAACATTGGAATAATCCTACATTAATTCCTATATATATATATGCCCCCTCAAGCGGAGGGTGAAGGATCGATTCGAAGCTTGTAATGAAAAGCAGTAAATGAAGTAGCGGAAAGTGGCTTAGTAAAGGCATCTGCAAGTTGATCCTGAGAGGAGATAAAATGAATTTGAATCTCTTTCTTCGCAACCCAGTCTTGTACAAAATGAGAATCCACCTCAACATGTTTAGTACGAGCATGAAAAATAGGATTCGCTGAGAGATAAGTGACTCCAAGGTTATCACATCAAATGGTAGGAGCAGAGACATAGGGAACCTGCAGATCTGTTAACAAATATTGAAGTTAGATGACCTCAGTAGTACCGTCAGCTAACCTCAGTAGAGGAGCGAGCAATTATGCGTTGCTTGCCTGACTTCCATGAGATTGGCGTCTGACTAAAGAAGACAAGGTAACCACCCAAAGATTTTTGATCATCAATACTACCAGTCCAATCAGCATCTGTAAAACCATATAGAGCAAAGGAGGAACCTCAAGTGATATGGAAACCATAAGATGTTGTACCTTTAAGGTAGTGTAGAATATGTTTAACGGTGGCCCAATGAGAATCTGTAGGAACATGCATAAATTGACAAACTTTGTTAACAACAAAATAGATATCTGGGCGAGTGAAGGTAAGATATTGAAGAGCACCCATGATTTGACGAAACCATGTAGGATTAGAGAAGAGATAATATGGCAATATGGTAACTTTCCAAGTAGAGACTAAAGTATCAACGAGTTTGCAGGAATTCATACCAGCCCGAGTAAGGATGTCAAGAATAAATTTGTGGTGTCGCAGCATCAAACCTAAACCTGTGGACTAAACTTTAATACCCAGAAAGTAATGAATTACGCCTAAGTCATGAAGCTTGAATTCGAAGCTTAGTAATTGTATTAGGCGATGAAGTATAGCATAGATGCTACCTGTAAGCAGGATATCATCAACATACACTAAAAGATAAAAGATATTAGTATCATCAGACAAGATAAACAAGGAGGTGTCAACCTTGGAGGCTTGAAAACCAATGGACAACAAAAAATCACTCAAACAAGTGTACCATGCCCTCGGTACCTGTTTTAAACCATACAACGACTTGTGCAATTGGCACACATGAGATGAAATAGTAGAGTCAACAAAACCTAGAGGTTGTTTCATGACCTCTTCAGTAAGAACGCCATTGAGAAAAGCATTATAAATATCAAGTTGTTGAATCATCCAATTACGCGAACCGCAATGGAAAAGACTAATCTGATAGTGACCTGCTTAATAACTGGACTAAAAGTTTCAGAATAATCAATGCCTTCTTAATAGGTAAAACCTCTAGCAAACAGGCATGCCTTATAATGCTCAATGCTGCCATCAACAAGATGTTTTATCCTATACACCCATCGACTGCCAACAACATTCATTGAAGGATGAAAGGGAACTAAAGACCAAGTCTGATTAGAGCGCAAAGCCTTTATTTCATCACACATAACATCATGCCAAACCGCATACCTGTTAGCATCAGAGAATTCAATGGGTTTAGAGGTTGGAGAGAATATTACCTGAAATGAAGTAGGAGCAGCGGCAGCGGCAACGGAAGCAACCAAATTCACTGTCTTCGGTTGTCGCGGTCAAAGAACCATAGGAAGTCTACTAACTAAGGGTGGTGATGCATGAGAAGATGGTGGCAAAGCAGTGCCCTGCTGTAATGGATAAGAGGAGAAATCAACTACCAGATTCAGGCTAATAGAAAGAGTAAAGGATGAATTTGCCATAAGCAGAGGACTGGCAGTTGATGTAGGATTGATAGCAAAAGTGAAGTTTGTAGCAATTTTAGCGCTAGCAGAACAAGGAGAAACTGAAGAGGAACAGGGGATTGTCCTAACATCAGCAGAGGTGTCATGTTGGAAACCAAAGGAAACTGCTCTACATCCTGTACCTGTAGTATAATGGTTAGATAAATATGCATGTGGTGATGGGGAAGGGAAGGGATGAGGCTGTTGTGGGGGAGCATAAAGTGGTGGTTGAGTACAGGTAGAAGAGTGACAGTGAGGGGTTGTAGGGGTGTAAAACAATGGGGAATGGAGCAGATTTGGGAGGAGGGTAGTGGTGGGTTGTATTGGGGAAGGAGAGGAGGATTGTGCAATCTATTTAGATCTGTCAAACGAAAACACATGTTTATAAAAACATACATGACGAGAGATATAAATGCATTGAGATGTAATGTCAAGACATCGATAACCAAAGTGAGAGGAGCTGTAACAAAAAAACACACATGTAGAGGAATAAAAATTTAATTTATGATTGTGATAGGGACGCAAAAAAGAAAAGCAAAGACTCCCAAAAGTACGCAAAAATGATAATCTGGAGACCATTAAAACAAAAAATCAAATGGGGATCTATTTTCAAGGACAAGAATAGGCATGCAATTTATAAGATGAATAGAGGTTTCAGAAGCATAATTCCAAAATTGTAATGATGTTTTACACTGTCCTAGAAAAGTAAGTCTGGTTTCCACAATATGCCTATAACGACGTTCTACTGTGTCATTTTGTTCATGAGTGTGAGGACAAATCAGACGATAATGAACGCTAATGGTCTGAAAGAAAATGGATAGTTTGCGGTATTCACCGCCCCAATTAGTTTGAATGGATTTTATTTTTAGTGAAAATTGACAATCAGCGAGAGTCTGAAATTGATGAAAGACAGAATAAATATTAGACTTGGCAACAAGAGAGTAATAATATATATCTTTTGTGTACGATAACAAAAAAATAACGATAACCATCTGAAGAAAAAATGGGAGCAGGACCACATACATCACTAAGAATTAATTCAAGCGGAGCAGAAATTTAGTGACCCGTAGGTCCTAAAAACAGATGTGACAATTTTCCTAATGGACAACTTTGACATTGAAAATGAAGACGTTTGTTATTACAAATAATCTTATTTTTTGAGACTAACAGTTGAAAAATACGAGAAGTAGGATGACCTAGTTGATTATGCCATAAATCAATAGAAGTAAAGATGCAAAGAGACCAATAGGCTTAAGGAACTAATATGACAGAAGACCTAGTCAAAGCATAGAGACCATCTTTACTCTGACCTGAGAGGAGTACTTCATTGGTGTTGAGATCCTCGACATAAAATACAATCGAGTGAAATTCAAAATAAACATTGCTATCAAGACAGAATTTCTGAACAGAAAGCAAAGGTTTTGTAATATGCGGAACATGAAGAACGTTAGACAAAGTGAAGTACAATGTGGTATATATAGTTTAGTATGACCGATATGAGAAATGGGAAGTCCTTTACCATCACCAACATGCATGTTATCATTACCAAGATATGATTCTGAAGCATCCAAATTTTTAAGATCAGGTGTAACGTGTTGATTAGCGCCGGTGTCCAAAAACCAATCAGCAGTACCTGTTGAGGAGACATTACTCAGCGCCAGATTTGAACTAGGTTGCTATCCACATCCACAGTGCTGAAGTTGAGGACAGTGAAGGGTTGTATGGCCAAATGTTTGGCACAATTGGCAATGTTTATTCTGCCCCCAGTTGCGCTACTAATTTCCCTGCCAATTACGTTGCCTGTTATCATTGTTAGAGGGTTCATGGAAGCTACGAAAATCTGATCTGGACACAGCAGACATGTTCCATCTGCTGTTGAACTGGTTAGGACGCCATCCTCTATGGAAACGAGCCCTGTTTCGCCCAAAATTTCCAAAGGACTGGTGTTAGGAGACAAAGGATGAATGGGGGGGTGTTAGGCATGTGCAACAGAGGTGCATTAATGCCAGCAGACCCCATGAATGTAAGAGATGTCTTGTGAAGAAATTCATACGTTAGAAGATGACTATGAAGATCGGCATACGAGAGGGGTTCTATCATGGTCACAATGTTTGTTACTATGTCCTTAAACTCTCCTTGAAGGCCATGAAACACATATAAGTTGAAATCCTCCAGCAAAACAGGCCGACCAGCAGCGGCTAACTCATCAAATAATGCCTTATCTTTTTGCATAAATTGAGTTACCGACTCATCTCCTTGTTGAAGATCTTGAAGGGAGCCATGAAGTTGCATAATATGAGAATTTGATGTGGAAGCTAGAGCGTGCTCAAGTGTGCACTAGATAGAACTTGAAGTTTGGAAGTCAACAACAAGATGGAGAACTTCCATTGACAGTGAAAAAAGCAAAGCACTTGGAATGAATTGGTCTACTGTTTCCAATGAAGAGAAGACTGATTTACCTGAAGAGAGGTACCAACGGTAGCAAGTACATGTGAAGAAGGACAAGAATTTGAGCCATCAACAAACCCGAAAACTCCTTGGTCTAAGAGATACAGCTTCATCTGCATTCACCAATATAGATAATTGGTGTTTGTTTATTTGATAGAGATGACTTCGTGAGTGTGGGAGAGGGAGACAATGGTAGTGGCAGTGGCAGCAGCAACAATAGCAGTAGAAAGCTGCAACAGAGGAGTATTGTTGGGTATGAAAAGGGTGTGACCACCATTTGTGGGCTGTGGTCATGGCAGAACAGAAGTAGAGGAGGAAGCTGGTGCTGCGGCAAAGGAGGAAATCAGCATCGCTGGTGCTGCAGAGGGGGAGGCAGTAAGTGACTGGAATGAAGAGTCCATTGCAGAGGGGAGAGAGAGTTTTTTAATTTATTTAGGGCTTTGATACCAAGTTGAGAATAATAAAATGACATAAGTTGTGTCATAGTCAACCTTTCTTATTTATATATATATGCAGCAGTACATGATAATAACTGTAGGAATTACAACATTGAAATAATCCTACATTAATTCTTATACATATATATACGTGCTATACATTCTATAATAATCAAGAATTATCTGTGCTAATAAATATAAAAGAAACCCGTTAATGATAAATAAAGACTAAACTAGAAAAATCAAAAGATAAATGTAAAAAAAATATATTTGATATCGCAACACGGAGCATGTTCCTAGCTGTGTTTAATAATTTTTTTTATTTGAATAAATTTGTATTTAATCAAATGATTATCTGTGCCAATAAAACGATGTCTACCCAATACAATTTTTTATTATTTTGTATTTCAAAATATTATGAAATGAGCATCATATGCTCATATTTAATTAATTAATTAAATTATATTAAATGAATATATATATATATATATATATATTTAAACATAAATTATAAAAAAACAACAAATGAAAAATATTCGAGATATCCCGAGTCATTTTTAAAATAAGTGAAAAATCTTATAGAAAGAAAAAAAACTTTTGAAGGATGATATTACAAAAAAAAAAATTAAAAATTATCTCAAATAAAAAAAAAGCAATTAAAAGAACATGGACAAAATTTAAAAGATGAAATAACAAAAGGGGAATGAAATTGTCGAGGAATTCTAATTTTATAAATTATTTTAATCAAAATAAATAATAATTAAAAGAATAGGGACCAAATCCAAAAGAATAACAAATTCAAGGTGTGCTTTGAAATTTTGAAGGGGCACACACGAAAATCAAGGAGAGAGATAGAAGAAAAAGAAAAAGAAAAGGTTGTCAGCACCAAACTAAACAACTATATGTCACACACACTGCCTCATCCATGACGGCCTTTGGTCAACGAACGGCCCTACACCCACCACCTGAAGGGCGCAGAGGCCGCCTATGCACTCATCAACTATTTTTTTAATATTATTTATATTTATTAAATTATAAAATTGTAAATAAACCACCAAGATAATAAAAAAAAATCCCAACGAAATATACAAATGCCCTTGGTTAACCACAAGTGACTATCTAGATATCTCAATTAATGAGCAGAATAGTAAACAGGCAATTAGAGGAACGCCCTGCTTCTCACGTCAAATGAAAGCAACACCCAATTGACTAACGAATGGAACTCTGGTCCCTTGGTTTGAACTACAAGTGACTAACTATCAGACTAGTCAACAGCCTATTAGAGGAATTGAATGAAAACAATTGAATGCAGGAAGAGGGCCAGGCTAGTAAACAGCCAACAGTGGCAGTTCTCCTCCAGCATGTGCAACTGAGGAGCCGTGACGAAGGCGACACTCTTCAAAATAAATCTTGAATCGATTGACTGATGCTCTTTTCTTTTTTGTCGGTGTATAAATTAGTGGTTAGCTAATTAATCGTTCCCTTGTTTGAACCACAATTGACTAACTAGATATCTCAATTAATGAAAAAGCAGACTACTAAAGAGCCAACAGTGGCAGTTCTCCTCCAGCACCAGCAACAGACGAGCCGAATGCGACACTCTTCAAGATTATCACATCGTCATGAATGCGAGACTCTTCAAAATTAAAAAAAAGTATATATATATTCACCATTTAATAATTAAAAAAAATAGGAATTCAAAAATAAACATTGGTTAAAGATTTAGGCATTGAGTTAGTTAAGTCTAAAAAAGATTGATATTATCCTTACCGCATCCTTAAAAAAAAAGGTTTCCTCCACCATGCATTTAAAAAATTTTGACGTCAATTTCTAAATATAAAAAAATTTATTGATTTAGAAATTTTTTTTAGCATTAATCTCTAAAAATATATGACTTCATAGATTCAGAAAAAATTAGACATTAGTCTCTAAAATAGATAATTTTATAGATTTTTGAAAATTATAATGTTAATTCTTAAAAATAAAAGATTTCATTGATTTAGAAAAAAAATAACATTAATCTCTAAAAAGATTTAGGCTGAAATGAAGCTTGTTTAACTCCTTCAAGTGACCCTTCATATGCTTAAGCTTCTTGCAGAGGATAAACATGGGGGAACCGTGAGCATAGCAGTTCCACTTATCAGCAACCAGTGCCAGAAAGCTGTCATGATGAGCCCACATGTTAAAAAATTTAAAACACCTCTTGCTCTTTGTATGGCGTGGCTCCAATCGAATGATGGCTGGAGAATGATCTGAAAAGGCTCCAGGATTGCCAAAATGGACATGCACCTGAGAATGGGCCAAAGACCAGGAAGAGTGGCTTCTCTTCGTCAATTTTACTCCAGACGCTGCCGTTAGAGCAGGTGAAGTGACAACCAGTATAGTTCAACTCATCTAGACCAAGATCTGAACAGCAAATCCTGAAATCTGTAGTTTCATAAGTTGAGACAACTGCACCATTAATGTGCTTGTCCTCTTGAGAAAGAATGGAGTTAAAATCTCCGATAATAAGCCAGGGGGCATTGGGACACCATTGCCGTAAGTCCTCCCAAAGAGTTCGCCTTGCTACAATGGTATGAAGACCATATACAAAAGTAGCATAGAAACTGAATTGATGAATTAAACTATAGATCAGAACATGGATACCTTGAGCCGAGAATTCAAACAGATCAACCTTGACAGACGAGGGATTCCAAAAGACCACAATTCTAGCATTGATGGCCGCAGCAGCATTAGACAAAAACTTTCAATTCTTCAACCTGAATTTATGCAACAAAGAAACTTTGGAAGAGTTAAGCTTGGTTTCCAAAAGACCACAAATATCCATTCTATGCTTCCTCATGAGGTTAGTAACCTCATGCTGCTTCAGAGGGCTGTTAAGCCCTCTGACATTCCAACTATAAATTAACATCAAGAGGTGATAGTGGCAGGTGGCTCCCTGCCACTCCCAGAAGACTTATGAGCATAATTCTTCATCCGCCTCCTAGGTGAAACATCAATTGGACCAGCATCAGGGGACCTTGTTGCATTTGGTCCAGGGGGAACAAGCACTTCTTTTCCTTTAACAGTTCCACCACCATGCGTAGCAGTACCTATACAGATAATGGAAGCATTAGGAAGCTGCACATTACCCTGGAGTTCCCCAGTCACCTCCCGAACCACCAGCAGACATATTCATAGAGTGACTAGATGCGAGATTAGCTCTCGCAGCTCCATTTTGGTTTGTATCTGTAGTTACCTCAACTGGAGCATCCATGACCACAGCCAAACTCCTGGTATGAGGGTTTTGACGCCTGCGACTGGATTTTTTACCCTTGACAGTTTCCCAGCCAGCAGCAGCTGCCACCACCTCAGATTGCATAGGATCTTCAGCAGACAGGGGGTTTTCAAGACATGCCACCCCAGGGGTACTAACATTAGGCCCCAGCCGTTGAAAAACACTCTCACGGTTTACATTGTAGTTAGCAGTAGCAACTGGAGCTGTCACCTTGCTCGGCTCATTGGAAGATTTGGTGCAAGTATTTAGATAATTTAGAGGTACCTGGAACATCAGTAGCATTTGCAGCCAGAGATGTGCTATGAAGAGGCTGAGCACCATCAGGGGAAGTTTCAGGTTGTCCACGGGTAACATCAGGGACAGGACAGCGAAAATGTTTTGAACCACCCGCGTGGTCGTCCTCTGAATCTTCGTAATCCACCTCGTCATCTTCAGAACACTTCTCCACCAAGACTTGTTCCATGCTAGGAGAAGCATGACCAGCTCCATGCGGAATATATTCATCCTCAGCAAATAGGATAGACCGAGTAGGATTTGAGCCACCCTAAACTGGAACAGCCATGGAGGGCACATTTGAAATCGGGGGATCTGGAACAGTAGCAACTGGAATGGAGGATAAGGCTACTAAAGCAGGAACGGCATTATCATGAATCTGCGTAGACTGCTCCAGTAAGCGTTGCTGTTTAGATCGGGCAGAAGGGGAAAGGCGGGAAAGGAAGCAGGTCAAGAGTCGCTAAAACAAAGGAAGTAAAAAAACAAACAGGGAAAGAAGCAAACAGGGGAGGTCGTGAACGTACGTGAGGGAAAATCTTCACACAGAAGGAGAGCATCTCTCTCTAACCTCTAACCCGTTATTTCTCCTCCTTGATTTTTAACAGACAAGTTTGAATTTGATGAAGCCACTAAGTAGCCACTTTGTATTAGAAACTCTTACCATACCACGTCATTTTAGCTTGTTTTTGTTAGAAATATTTGAAGGAAAAAAAGTTAAATTGGGAACATGGGAAGCAAGGTGAAAACAAATTTTATTTATATAAATATTATTATCTTAAAAGAGGAAATCTCTATAGACTTGAATTTACAATACTTTAAATATATATTTATATTAGTTTAGAATAATTAAAGAGATTTAAAAGATAAATATATCTTTAATAGTTATATATATATATATATATATATATATTATTAAAAGAGACCTAAAAAAACTAAAAGATACTTTAAATAAAAATTTTAAAATTAATTTCAACAGTTTTAACCCATTAGCTTTGTTCAGGATAAATTTTACTTTGAAACCCTTGCGGCTGCTCTCTCTCTCTCTCTATATATATGTGTGTGTGTGTGTGTGTGTGGGGTTCACGTCCATATAGGCTTCGACACTAGGTCTCTTGTCTGATTTTCCTTTAGAGCATGGATCTTCATCATCACTTGTAACTTGTGATAGCTGACATGTCCAACTCGCTCGTGCTAGAAATTTGTAATGTCATTACTTTGTGTTGTTTTATCTATGCATGCTGACTCGGCCGACATTATGTAGACAAATTCATGTCCTTTTCCTTTTATAAATGGTGCTCAAATTATCTTGACCTCCATGTAGACTCTGACATCATCAATCCTAAACACCAAAAAAATGTTAAGCAGCTGTCAGTTATATTTATGGACTCAATTAAATTTTATTGGAGGTTTAATTAAATTTATAAAGGGTTTGATTATAAGAAAAAATAATTTTTAAGTCAATTTAGGTTTTAATTAAAAGAAATTAAAGTTCTGGAGTCAAAGTAGAATTTTTTAGAGTTGATTTGGTCAAATCAGGGGCTTAATTGCATAGATATTGAAGTTTGATAGTCAATTAGGAACTTGATTGAAGAAATACAAAACCAATGACCAAATTGAAAAAGGCGCGTAAATAAAGGACTGAAATTGACCAAATTAGGGGTCAAATTGAAGAAATTAGAAGTTTATTGATCAATTAAAGGTCAAATTGCATAAATCCAAAACCTAAGATCAAAGGGAAAAATGCGCTGAAATCTGGAGTTTAAATTGAAGTTCATGGGTAAAATTGAACAAAATTAAAAGTTTGAAGCCAATCAGGGGTGTAGATAAAAATAAATCACAAATTGAAGGACTAAATCATAAGATACTATTCATCTTCTTCTCCAGTGAGGCTAGTTGGGTGGCCACCTTCCCAAGGTATTTGGCGCCTCGTTTCTTCACCAAATTGGATGAAACGTACACGCAAATGATCTTATGATACCTGACTACATGCTAGTGTAACCCGACCAGCTATTTTTCCTGCAAAACTAACAGTTCATCATCGCTACTTTGAGCCAATGGTTGGGATGCTTTCGGGTCGAACCAAGGGCTGAGATTTTGCACTTGAAAAGACAAAGTGTCCCTCTTCCATCGCCTATAAATAGATTTTATCTTCATGCTCCAGGGGCGGAGAAATTTTGGTCCAAAGACACCCAAAAAACCAGCCTCCCTAACCCGGTTTCTGCTGCCAGCAGAACGTCTCGTTTCTCTCTCCACTGCAGCCTCCTGCCACAACCACCACCACCACCGGTCTGTCCACCTCCATATCCACCAACCTAGATCTTTATAGGATGCGGATCAGCCACCGTGACTGTCACCATCATCAGCCTCTGCAGATTTCTTCTCTTTTCTTCCACTTCTTGCAGCAACCACCGTCTTCCACTGCAACAACACCACCGTCACCACCAACCACTGTCAAATCAGCTAATAGAGCGCCTCCATTCCAGGTAATTCTCGTCCTTTCATCTCTATTTTCCTGTTTCATTCCCTTGCATGCAGAACGTGCACTGTGCATGTTTCTGCAATACAAGGCAAAATAATTACCTAGTTACTGTGCATGAACACAGTAACTGGATAATTACATTTGGGTGGTTACTGTGCCATGCACAGTAACCAGCCCGGGTTGGATCATGGTTACTATGCATACACAGTAACTAGTCCGAGTTGGATCATCAGCCTAGTCCACGCAGTTGGGATAAGTCCAGCCCAATATAAGGTAATTTGTGTTTTATTCGATTCGGTCCCAGCCCAATTTTGTTTCGGGTCCAGCCCGTTCAAAAATTTACAAAAAATAAATAAATAAAAAATACATTTTAAAAAACATCCATGATTTCTCGCATATTTTTCTATTCATTTTAATTAATATCGGTTCGTTTTTTATATACCGTAAAAACACAAATGCAGTATTAAAATACCCGGTTTTCGTCAAAACTAAAAAAAAAATGTTTTTTTTTTTTGTTTTCATGCATAGGCCAAGTCTCTCAAAGATAAAATCACATCATATTTTCATACAACAAAAATTAAAAAAAAAAAATATGTATTAGCATGCATCTTGGCTTTAATAACCAGTTTATTAAAGTCACGAGAACTAGGCTAATATTTCAAAAAACACCCAAGAAAATATTTTGTTTTCTTTTAATATTCAGGATTACGAATTTATACGTAAAACATACTCCCGATATTAAAAAGGTAGTTTTTTATTTGATGTTAGCACAATTAGGTTTTTACCCGATATAAAAAAAATTATTTTGTTTTCTTTTAATATCTGGGATTACGACCTTATACGTAAGACGTATTCCAGATATTAAATTCTTTTGTTGACGTTAGAACGATTAGGTTTTACCCGATAAGATAAGGATCTCTTTACTGAAGAAAACTTTTCTTCAACCATAGACGGACCAACAACTAGAAAATACAACAAGACCTTAGATTTTATCAGACAATAAAATAATGCAGCTTACCTTAGGTAGGGCTTATTTGGGGTGCTAATACCTTCCTTTTACGCAACCAGTCCCCGTACCCGATCTCTGAGACCAGTTAGGGTTCCTAGTGACTAAAACACTAGGTCGCGACTCCCATTCTATTTTTCCACTAATAAAAGACAAGAATTCTTTATCTCCTCACATTTTCCAGATTTGCCACATTAGATACTAATTTGAGGGTGGACATTCTCGCCGCCATGCTGCATACGTGCGACAGAATGGCGACTCCACTGGGGACCTTGTGGACTAAGCTTTGTTTTTGTCTGATAATTGTGTTTTGTTTGGTTAGCATGTTTTATGTTAATAAGCTTATTTTATTTATTTATTTTTCCACACTTTAATTTCTGTACATATATGATCATGCATTGTATAGAACTGCCTTATGCATCACTTACTTTAATTTTTAGGGGAGCACACACGATCTTATTAAGTTAGGAGGGGGATTAACGATCTGCCCTATGACTATTGGTCAGGGTTCAGATGCGTGGAACACCCAACTCATATCTGAGTGCCTGCTTGGTAATGGTGGACATACGTGTCTTAACTGTTCCTTGCAACACCCCCACACTATCTTTATGAAGATCGTAATTGGGCATATATGAGACCCTTTTGAGACTAGATAGTCAACCTACCATTTGTCTCACTAAATATAGAATATGTCCTTAGGTTGTGTGTTTTACCTTTTTTTTTGCATCAAAGTAAACCCTTCCTGAAGCATCTTGAACTCAAGACTTGTGGTTGACACAATGGTCGTTACCCAGGAAATTTCTGCTGTGGAGCAAAAATCAAAATGCAAGGGTTACGACCATGTGTCAACCCTGAAAAGGCGAGCTCATCATATAGGAACATACTCATACATTATCATACATTTTACCAGGTTGAAACATAGGTCCCCCACCCAAGATTTGATACACCTAAAAGATGGAAAATGAAGAAAGAGCTTAATTGGAGGCCCATTATCAAAATAAAATTGAAAGCATCAAAGGTGAAGTAGCTAGACTTACAGATCTGCTTGAATAAGTGCTGACCTCAAAAAACAGAAAAGGGATTTTTGCACAACCTCATGTGAAAACACCATCAATCCATGTCCCAGGGACATCTCAAAACTTGGGGGCAGATTCAACGGTAGAACAACATTTTGTGCCTATCGCCCCTATCCCATCAAGTTAAGCTCCCATCACCGTGGATTTAACAGCAGATGAACCCCCTAGCAATAGATTCACTGATTTTGTGAACTATGACAAGTTGTCTGCTTTGGAAGAAATATTAAGAGCAGTTGAGGGTAATGATTGGTTTGATCCCATGCGAGCAGCTGAAGTGTGTTTGGTACCAAACATCATAGTACCAAAGAACTTTAGGATACCAGAGTTCATTAAATACACTAGATTGGAATGTCCAAACACTCACCTTCGATCTTACTGCAATAAAATGGCCGAGGTGATTTATGATGATAGGATGCTGATATACTTTTTCCAAGATAGTCTCACTGGATCTGCTCTGAGCTGGTACATGAGACTAGACAATATTAAGATCATGACATGGAAAGACCTGGTACATGCCTTCTTAAAGTAGTATAAATTTAATCTGGAAATTGCTTATGACAGAACCATCATAATGGCTATGGAGAAGGAAAACCAAGAGTCTGTGAGGGCATACGCGCAAAGATGGCGAGATAAGGTAACATATGTTCAACCTCCACTGATAGATACAGAAATGGTGATGTTGTTTGCCAACACCTTTCAATCCCCTTATTATGAGCATTTAATAAGAAGCTCAGCTCAACATTTCCATAAAGTTGTGAGGATTGCTGAAAGAATTGAACAAGCTATGAAGAGGGAAAAGATTGAAGGTTCTTCCATGAATTCCAGAACAATGATAAGAGATGACTCTGAAGGTGGATGAATAAGAGGCAAGTTGAGTGTGTGATAGGTGATGTCATTAGCTATATTGTCCCCCGAACATCTTTAGAATGACAAGTGATCGAAAATGCTTGGCAAAACACAGATATTGCCAGAAAAGCTAATCTAAGAATAGCAATGAATTGTCAATTGTATTGGAATTTTGCTATTTTGTATTTTGTTTTGAGATCACATCTCATCTTTTTTATGAAACATGTCTCTTTATTTGTCTCTTTGTTGTTTCGAAATAACGAGATGTTTCTTTCAAAGTTTATTTTGGCAAAATATTTTGATCAAACTCCAACATGCAATTAAGGCTAATCAATCCTGAAAGATTAAAAGTATTTTGATTACAAAAATGGCTCGATGCTTGTTAAAATGATATGGGGTGCCCAAACAAATTTTAAGCTCACACATGAAACTGAATCACCCACCATGTAGCTAAGTTTTAACAGTATGCATAATTATATGTAATGGATTCAATAGTTATAGACTCGCGAATCAAGGTTCTTGCAAGTCCAAATCATTACACTAGACGAGGTCAAAATTTATCGGTTCTAACTGACCTTGCTTGAAATGAGAAAAGACCATCTTTGATATCACCTCACTTTCTAAAGATATTTATCCTTTGCAATCCCATTTTGAGCCTGATAGAATATTCTTTTCAAAAGAAACCCTGACCAGGATCACACCCCACACTGAGGCCAAATAAGAGAAGACAAAAGTGAAAGGGAAGGCTTAGAACAAAAGTCCAACGTTTGAGAAAAAGCTAAAAGAAAGAAGACCTAGACTGGGGGCATGTTAGAAAACTATAAGAAAGGCTATGTGAAAGCCATATTAAAAAAAAAATGAAATTGCCTACACTTAAAGGCAGGTCAAAGATAAAGGAAAAAGAATGCCTATTGAGTATAGGAAAGACAAAAGAAGTTTCAATCAAGGAAAAACACAACAAATGTTAAAAGTTCGATACCATAAAAAAAAAAAAACAAGCTACAAACATGATTTTTGGCATCCATGATAAAGCCCCTAATGTTATCATATGATTGAGATTGGTTATTCATCAAAGAAAAAGTTGGATTTGCATTATGACCTATGTTAAGAAAATTCTGATATTTGAGGTTAATAAGGTTATATGTCGCTTTCTCTATAAAGACAACAAGATAAAGAGAAATGATGAATACTTGATGTTGATTCTAGGTTTTTGAAACCCTTAAACACCTTTTAAGCCCGTAAAATTCCATTCTTTCATAGTCATAAACCATTAGCCTACATTACATACTTTTAAAAGCCCTTTTCAATTAAGTAAGCAATTTGAATCGATAAATGACGCTCTCAAAGCTTGAAGAGTTTTTTCTATAAGGGTCGTGGCTTCATGGATTAAGCTACTTGTTATTATGCATGCTGATAAAATAAGTGCTAAAAAAAAACAACCTTGATAAAGCTTGAGTTCTGACTTTAGCATCTTGTTTTTGAAATTCATAAAAAAGGTCACATGATCACAGACTATCAAAAGATATACCCAAGATCAAAGATTAAAATTAACACAAAGAACCATGGAAAAAAGCCATTTTAATCTTTCAACGGGTCAATTTATGTTTTCAAAATACAAGATAATCAAAAGACTACATGTATTGAATGACGCATGTTGGGTCTTTGACCAAAAAAGCTTGAATTTAAAAAAAAAATATTGACATCTCTCTGATTTCATTTCAACAATTAGACTTTGAAATAGACATGATCTTTGAAATATGAGAGTTGATTCCCGAACAAGAAAGATTATCAAACAAAAAGAGCACCGATCGAGTTTGCAAAATCTTGACAAAAGTGACATCAAACTTCTCGACACTTTTTGAAAAACTTGAGCAGCCAGGGGCAATACAGTGGACCCTAAAAAGGAAAAACAAGTAGTATTCAGATCAGCTAAGGGGCAATAAAAAATGATTAAACGATGAATTAGTGAACTGAGGACAATGGAGTTTAAAGAAAGATAATTCAGATCATACTAGAGGTAAGTCGATAGTTGATTAGCAATCTAAGATGAGGACAACACCAGAAAACCTCTTGATGAGTGCTGGTAGGATGTACATTGCTAATCAAAGAACGATTCTCGAAAGAATCCAGGAGATGAAATGATTTGTTGAGCTCTTTCATGACGAATCAAGCAACACCATACTTGGGGGGCATTGTCAAGCTTGACAAATAGTGAAGCCAATAATCATCGAAGACAACCTATGATAGACGCTGCTTTTACAGTGGAGTGGATGACTAGCATATGAATGGGCCAGTACATGGAAAGAGCAAAAGAAGGCCTTTAGATAACATACAAAGGCACCCTACAACAATGGAACATCAAAGAAAGGGGACCTATATTTCAAATCAAGGATGCATACATGTCATCTAACCTTAAAGCATTGCACACATATTTTTTATTCGTTACAGGAAAATCCTCAAAGAAGTCCAGAAAGATTGAGAAAAAAAAAGAGAACAAAAAAAGAATCATTAAGCTGATAATAACAGAGAATCATGGTCGTGACCCTGGAATGGGAAGAAGATGAGATAAACCTTACTTTCAGGAAAATCTCAAAGAAATGAGAAGGTCAATCTTGTCATCATGAGGAGTCTTCAGGTTAACCCTGCAAATAGGAAGCACCAAGTTTTCCAACCCTGTCATCGAGAAAAATCCAGTTAATTTCAGTCATTAGGAAGGACAGATGTCAAACCTACAATTAGGAAGGACAAATGTCAGTCTTGCAAAATCATAAAAATAAAATAATAAAGAAAGCATCAAGTGAAAAGTTTGATCAAACCTTATCATTATGAAGAAAAATGAGAAGAACCCTACCATTAGGAAATTCTCAAAAAATAAAAAAAGAGGAAGAAGAAGAAGAAGAAGAAGAAGGAAGCAAATTCAAACCTTGCCAATAGGATGAACATGTGTGGGCAGGTCACCCGTGAAAATAGACCAATGTGAGTGTGAGGGCAGGTCGCTCATGAAAATAGGCCAGGATGAATATGAGTGGGCAGGTCGCCTGTGAAAATAGACCGTGTGAGTGTGAGGGCAGGTCGCCCATGAAAATAGACCGTGTGAACATGTGGGCTGGTCGCCCCTGAAAATAGACCATGATGAACACGTGTGGGAGGTCGCCAGTGAAAATAGACCAATATGAGTGTGAGGGCAGGTCGCCCATGAAAATAGACTATGTGAGTGTGTGGGCCGGTCACCCCTGAAAATAGACCATGATGAACATGTGTGGGTAGGTCGCCCGTGAAAATAGACCGTGTGAGTATGAGGGCGGGTCGTCCATGAAAATAGACCGTGTGAACATGTGGGCCGGTCGCCCCTGAAAATAGACCAGGATGAAAATGTGTGGGTAGGTCGCCCGTGAAAATAGGCCAATGTGAGTATGAGGGCAGGTTGTAACAGCTAGGCTTTTATAAGCCCAAAACAACAATAATTTTTTTTTTTTACTTGGCACACATCGTGTTGGTAATCGGCGAACATGTTCCCTTCACATCATCAATATATAATCCATACATCAACAACAATTAACATTTCATTTAAAAGTGAAACTTACATAAACTTATAATATTATGTTTGCATGATTAGAAGTTCGCATTTAAAATATACATGCATAGTCATGAGTTTGTATTCTATCCTACAAATAATCATCACGAATTTAATCTAAAAGGATCTAAATATAGTTATACATTCATTACATTGATTCATATAAAATACATCATGATTTAGAATGCAACTACATGATTCCTTGCAAAAGTAGGTTCCCATGTATCGGGTTTCCTAGGCACCTTGTTGGTATGACGTCCCTACTACAGTACAAAACATTTATAAGAATGCAATTACTTAATAATAATAACAACAACAATAAGAAAATGGTATGGCAGTTTAACGAAGCATTAACATTATCTCATGTTTGAAGCGTGACATTTGTAGTTCCTTCATGTTCTTGGTATACATAACTTGCAGTATATATATATACACCAATTCTTGCAATCAACTATAATCTTAAATCCGGCCATTCTTTTAAGACATCATTTGTCGAGGTTAACTATTCACTCACCCCGGCCATCCCCTTCGAATTCCATCAGCCAAAACTAATCAACCGTTTGTCCTGGTCATCACTTTGGATGCCATTAGCCGAAGCTAATCGTTCATTTATTCCGGTCATCCATTCGGATGCTATTAGCCGAAGCTAATCAATTGTTTGTCCCGGTCATCCTTTCAGATGCCATTAACCAAAGCTAATCATTCATTTGTCCTAGTCATCCATTCGGATGTCATTAGTCGAAGCTAATCAATCGTTTGTCCCGGTCATCCCTTCGGATGCCATTAGCCGAAGCTAATCAATCGTTTGTCACCGAAGCTAATTAATTGTTTATCCCGGTTATCCCTTCGGATGCCATTAGCCAAAGCCAATCATTCGTTTGTCCCGGTCATCCCTTCGGATGCCATTAGCCGAAGCTAATCAATCATTTGTCCCGGTCATCCATTCGGATGCCATTAGCCGAAGCTAATCAATCATTTGTCAACATTTAAGCATTTGGCAATCTGATATCTGAATTAACACAATACGACAACGTTCATGATAAGGTATTTCAATGTTCAAGGTCATCTCTTCAGATGCCTTTAGCTGAAGCTAATCGTTCATTTGTTAACATTTAAGCATTTGATAGTCTGGTATCTAAATTAACACAATATGGCAACGTTCATGATAAGGTATTTCAATGTTCAAGGTCATCTCTTCAGATGCCTTTAGCTGAAGCTAATCGTTCATTTGTTAACATTTAAGCATTTGATAGTCTGGTATCTGAATTAACACAATACAGTAATATTCATGATAAAGTATTTTCATTATTCAACATTATTTAAAAGGAAGGTGAAAGTCACCTACCTGCAGTAGAAGCTCTACCTGTGCTCCCCTGTTGCACCACACCGGTGGTCCTTCCTACAATCACAGACTCATCTCATAAATTTTCGTCATTCAAGGATATGTTTTATAATAATCATATTTTTGTCATTTCTTTCAATCATTACTTATATCTTTCTTTCAATCATTTCTTTCTTTATATCTTACGTTTTTCTCATTACACCCATTAATGTTGTCATCCTTTATCCAACCATAGTTATCATTCCTTGAGGCCGATATTATAGAGAATTCATATTCATCCATTACTCATATGTTACTTTCTTATGCATGTTCATTTCCTCATAATAACATACATACATATATCATGTATATTTTCAGAGTTAGTATCTCAATGTGCAAGTGTTCGTATGACTCAATTCCTTTATATAGTATTCACGTGAAAGTCTACTGTTACTGTATAACTTTGAACTGTTGCTGTCCACTTTCCAACTGTTACTGTCTAACTTTGAGCATTCTTGCCCAATTTTCAATCATTCTTGTCTAACTTTGAGATGTTATTGTTTGACTTTGAACTGTTACTGTTTGACTTTTCCAACTGTTACTGTCTGACTTTGAACTGTTACTGTTTGACTTTTCCAATCGTTACTGTTTGACTTTGAACTGTTACTGTTTGACTTTTCCAACCATTACTGTTTTACTTTTCCAACCGTTACTGTTTGACTTTGAACCGTTACTGTTTGATTTTTCCAACCGTTACTGTTTGACTTTTCCAATCGTTACTGTTTGACTTTGAACTGTTACTGTTTAGACATTTGAACTGTTACTGTTTAGACATTTGAACTGTTACTGTCTACACTTTGAACTGTTACTGTCTAGACATTTGAACTGTTACTGTCTACACTTTGAACTGTTACTGTCCAACTATTATTATCTAGACATTGAACTGTTACTGTCTGAACATTAATCAGATTTTTAACTATATCTAGACTTATAGAACTCTGTTTCAAGCAAGATTAGTCTCGTTGGAAAGCTAATACACGAGGCTACAAGTTCTTTGAAGGAAGGAGAGCCCAATTCTGCCTTTGAGATAGTCAACAAACACTACCCTACAGGGTCTGTCAAGACCCAATCTCAGTTGATGACCCATAGCTGGGGTTCTACAGCTCCATATTGAGCAAGACCAATTTCTTAGTTAGCTAACATCTAAAACTACAATTACTATGAGAAACTTGATCTTAATTCTCTCATCCTTCTACTCGAATTCTCTCCAAATGTTAGGAGACGAATCTGTCCAGATTCACCAACCTTTCCATTTACACACAACATTCACAATTTAACTCTTTCTCTATTATCTCAACCCCTGGTCATATCACATATCGTTTAAGACTGTAAAAAAAAAAGAATATCTTTATAAGAGCCAATTTATCTTATTTATTTCAATCTTCCCTCTTAACGTCAAAATAAAAAATTCTTGTCGATTTTACAAACTTTCCGAATAATATTCTTCTACACACAATCCTTGACACAGTTCCTATAAACCATAAATAACAAACGAATAATATTCCAAACAATCTATACTGTCAAGTTATAATGCATTATTATGAGTATAACATATCCAAATATTAACTTCATCAAATGGTGAAATTTCCAGAAATATGGGTTTAACCGAACTGACCTCAAACTTGCAAACCTACTGTGCGAGATAACACAACTTCTATACCAAATGTTTGTTTCAGATCTCCACCGTTCAGAATCTAGAAAACATCAGGAAGAACAACATATCCAAGTTATAGCCTAATCCAACAGTGGCCGAAGAAGAAAACAGACAGCAAAGAAGACTGTCCAGAAGTGTATTTTCCCAAATATTTTCCTCCCTCGATATCTCTCAAACGGGGACTGATATAGAACATCCCTACGGTGACAATGTACATGACATGGATGAGAACAACATATCCGAATATCGTGCTGATCCAACGGTGGAAGGTGGATTTATAGCTGTCGGTTGATTTACCATCAATATATCTTCTCTCCAGCCTCTCTCTAAACTCTCTCCTACTCTTGCCAGTCACTCCAAGAGAGAAAATAGAATGATATTTATATTTCTAACATCTTGTTAATTGCACATTTATCCCCACCTCTTTTTATCATTTATACATAAACTCCCAATCTTCTGTTATTTGAATATTGAGCTCTCTTGATCTTACGTATTCATTTTATCCTCACAAATGTTTTTCTTTTCAATGATTTAGTACTATATTCACTTTTCATTTCGTTAATTTCACTATTTTTATCTTGATTAGGTTTCTTTAATTTAATTTAACCCATTTTACTATTGGTTTAATTTCTCATCTTTTAAATACTCAGAAAAATTATAACCGAGGGTTTACATTCTTCCCTCCTTATAAAATTTCGTCCTCGAAATTTAAAATTCATACCTATCCATGAAGCAATTTCTGCATTCTTTTTCATCATTTTAGACTTCCGTATCCAAGTTTCTTTTGCAATATGGGAACTTATCCATAATTTTATTATCATTATTATTATTATTATTTCGGAAACACTCATGACACCAACCATCATGTTTAATCTTGTTTCCACTTTCAAATTTCTCATCCTTTACTACCGTAACTCAACATGCAGCATAAACAAATAATATTTTAGAATGCATTAAACCCTTCAAAATATAAAGAGGTGAGGTGGTAAACACCTACCTACTTCTCTTAGTGGTCCCGTTCTGCTAGCTTGAGGTCCCACAGTCGATGTCTCTCTTACTCCACACAAGACCAACATTTAATATCATTTACTCCCCTTTTCAATGTTCTCTTATCAACTAGCAAGCATCATTATATGATTTCATGTAAGATTTCCATATCTAAATTAAATCATTATTTCATGACATAGCCACCTGTTAACTCGAATCGTGTAAATTTATATTTTTTTTTCCAACTAATTTCTTACTCAACTTACCTCATCTTAATCATTTTATATGGGACTATAATTTCCCATCATTATTATATTTATTTATTTATTTATTTTATTGTTATTTCCAAGAACTGTCTTGTTCTTTAATTCCTTTACATGTCGATCAAAATTCTCACTGGTGGCACTTCCACGTCAAATCATCTTAGATCTCAATAGGAACTTATTTCAACATCTATGTGGAAACTAACCCAAATTCCACCCTAATCCTAATATATTAATCTTACATGACACATACATAGAAATTTAAAGCAACCCATTCTCAACCGTTCAAATCAATCTCCACACATGCTCATCAAATACCCACACTAACTTTCAGCAAATCATTTTAGTTACCAATCCATCTATTCTATATATTCATTGGTCAGTTCTCTTAGTCACTACTTTAATCACTAACTAACTTATCTCCCCCAAGTATCGTATCCACCTCATGCATATAACTTGCATTTAATTATTCCTTACTTAAATATTTTACATTTCTAAGACATATCAATAATGGTTCAACTATCACTATTCAATTGTATCTTTATTCTTTCATTTAACATCAGACACACATTTTATTTTTTTATCCATCCTTCCTTAAGGGATGTGTGCGTGGGTGTGTATAAAATCATTTTCTCAAAATATAACAATGATCCCTCACATCTTAAATCAATTTATATAATTTCCAATACATAACTTCAACTAAAAATGTAAACTGTAACATCTCCCACTTCTTCCCAACATAAAGGGGTACGACACTTTTAGCCATACAATACTTCAAAAGAGGTCATACCTATGGTGGCCTGATAACTATTATTATACGCGAATTTCACCAGAGGTTAGTTTTCTTCCTAACTACCCCCGAAGTCTAATATACATGTCATCAACAAATTCTCTAAAGTCTGAATGGTCCTCTAAGTCTGCCCGTTTGTCTATGGATGGAATGCAGTGCTCAACCTCAATTTTATCCCTACAACATTTTAAATTCTTGACCATGAGCTAGATGTGAACCTTGGGTCACAGTCACACCTAATAGATATCGGCACCCCATGCAACCTTACAGCCTTTTTTAACATACAATTTGACCAATTTATCTGATGAATCAGTCATCTTTAGTGGTAGGAGAAGGGTTGACTTAGTTAAATGGTCCATAACCACCCATATTGCATCATTCTCCCCTACTTCTTTTTTTCCAACCTTTATGGTTTTACCTTTACACTGTAAGGAACTAGTTTAAATTGTTCCATTATGTATTGTCTAACAGTAACCTTTTATGTTAAATCCCACCATTAAAACTATTACCTTCTGTATACCATTATATTAGCAAAATTTAGCCACCATTCTTACACCATCAAGATGTTGTTATAACCTTTAATCGTGTATCATTTAGTTATCTAGCATGACCTTTGTTTGTCCGTAACTTATTTATCAAAACAACAACTTCATCTCCCCCTTTAGGGCCTTCACTTTAGTTCTCATTCATGAGATTTTATCCTACTTTCACCACCCTTGATTCTTCAGACTTATATAAATTTTAAATTCATCTACGTTCCCCTCACTTTCATTGTACTGTGATTTTCTTAGTTTTATTTGTATGAATTATCTTAAACCATTCTCATCACGTGGCTTCTAGGTGTACTTCATCATCCTTATTGACCATATCACATGATATGTATCATCTTGTGCTACATAAGCAACATCCATTTCTATGCACAACTTTCATTTATCCCAAACATTTTTGGTAAGAATACTATTGGGTATAATACATCATGTGAGTTTTTGCTAAAAATGGTTCGGCCTTCATCATTTCTTTGTAATAAAATGTTCAAAACAAGTACAAAGCGAGCATTTCATTAGAATTCATGTGCAAAACCCCATTTCACCACTTCCTCCTTTTATTTTCTATTTAACTAGATTTTCCATTCAAGAAAATCATACAAAATCCCTTAAATTTTCTTATCAACTTTCTACACATTTACATAGAGTCAACACACATTTTAAACCTTTTCAAAACACGACTTCCAGAATTCTCCATACTATGGATAGTCATTTTCTGTATATTTCCTAGCTAATTTCTACAAATTCAAGAGAATCAAGGGTATAGACAACTTTCCTATCCTTTTGGAACCATTTGGAAAAGGATTATGCATTTTCTCCTCCCCTTTTTCTTCACTCTCTCATGGGTTCTTTCAATTTGTTACCGGCAATTCTGTTCATTATTTTACTAATATAAAATCATACGTGTCATCATGAAGTTGGTCACATAACTGTTCAACATTCAAAACGGATCCATCCTTTGTTGATTCATATATCTCCTTAAAGTTCTCCTTATAATCCATCTAAATCGTAAGGTTTCATCCCTAGCTCTTTATAAGTTAAGGGATCAAGAACCACAAAGTCGTTGACATCTTTATCCTGATTTGCCTAAATCATATAGGCAACTTAATCTCCCACATATCTGAAGAATTTTATTATTATTTTATTACCATCATATAACACTTATCAATACAACAATTTTTTTTTTTTGCGTTACCTCTTGCATCTTTTGCATTTCATAAACCCACTGAACCTTATCCAGTAGCTCTGATACCACCTGTAACAGCTCGGCTTTTACAAGACCAAAACAACAGTAAATTTTTTTTTGTACTTGACACACATCGTGTCGGTAATCGGCGAACATGTTCCCTTCACATCATCAATATATAAACTTATAATATTATGTTTGCATGATTAGAAGTTTGCATTTAAAATATACATGCATAGTCATGAGTTTGTATTCTATCCTACAAATAGTCATCACGAATTTAATCTAAAAGGATCTAAATATAGTTATACATTCATTACATTGATTCATATAAAATACATCATGATTTAGAATGCAACTACATGATTCCTTGCAAAAGTAGGTTCTCATGAATGGGGTTTCCTAGCACCTTGTTGGTATGACGTCCCTACTGCAGTACAAAACATTTACAAGAATGCAATTACTTAATAATAATAATAATAATAACAACAACAATAAGAAAATGGTCTGGCAGTTTAACGAAGCATTAACATTATCTCATGTTTGAAGCGTGACATTTGTAGTTCCTTCATGTTCTTGGTATACATAACTTGCAGTATGTATATATACACCAATTCTTGCAATCAACTATAATCTTAAATCCGACCATTCTTTTAAGACATCATTTGTCGAGGTTAACTATTCACTCACCCCGGCCATCCCCTTCGAATTCCATCAGCCAAAACTAATCAACCGTTTGTCCTGGTCATCCCTTTGGATGCCATTAGCCGAAGCTAATTGTTCATTTATTCCGGTTATCCATTCGGATGCTATTAGCTGAAGCTAATCAATCGTTTGTCCTGGTCATCCCTTCAGATGCCATTAACCAAAGCTAATCATTCATTTGTCCTGTTCATCCATTCGGATGCCATTAGTCGAAGCTAATCAATCGTTTGTCCCGGTCATCCCTTCGGATGCCATTAGCCGAAGCTAATCAATCGTTTGTCGCCGAAGCTAATCAATTGTTTATCCCGGTCATCTCTTTGGATGCCATTAGCCAAAGTTAATCATTCGTTTGTCCCGGTCATCCCTTCGGATGCCATTAGCCGAAGCTAATCATTCGTTTGTCCCGGTCATCCCTTTGGATGCCATTAGCTGAAGCTAATTATTCGTTTGTCTCGGTCATCCATTCAAATGCCATTAACCGAAGCTAATCAATCGTTTGTCCCGGTCATCCCTTTGGATGCCATTAGCCGAAGCTAATCAATCCTTTGTCCCGGTCATCCTTTCAGATGCCATTAGCCGAAGCTAATCAATCATTTGTCAACATTTAAGCATTTGACAATCTGATATCTGAATTAACACAATACGACGACGTTCATGATAAGGTATTTCAATGTTCAAGGTCATCTCTTCAGATCCTTTTAGTTGAAGCTAATCGTTCATTTGTTAACATTTAAGCATTTGATAGTCTGGTATCTGAATTAACACAATACGGCAACGTTCATGATAAGGTATTTCAATGTTCAAGGTCATCTCTTCAGATGCCTTTAGCTGAAGCTAATCGTTCATTTGTTAACATTTAAGCATTTGATAGTCTGGTATCTAAATTAACACAATACAGTAATATTCATGATAAAGTATTTTCATTATTCAACATTATTTAAAAGGAAGGTGAAAGTCACCTACCTGCAGTAGAAGCTCTACTTGTGCTCCCCATTCTTTCTCTGTTGCACCACACCGGTGGTCCCTCCTACAGTCATAGACTCATCTCATAAATTTTCTTCATTCAAGGATATGTTTTATAATAATCATATCAATAGCTAATAAATCTTTCTTTCAATCATTTCTTTATTTATATCTTAAGTTTTTCTCATTACACCCATTAATGTTGTCATCCTTTATCCAACCATAGTTATCATTCCTTGAGGCCGATATTATAGAGAATTCATATTCATCCATTACTCATATGTTACTTTCTTATGCATGTTCATTTCCTCATAATAACATACATACATATATCATGTATATTTTCAGAGTTAGTATCTCAATGTGCAAGTGTTCGTATGACTCAATTCCTTTATATAGTATTCACGTGAAAGTCTACTGTTACTGTCTAACTTTGAACTGTTGCTGTCCACTTTCCAACTGTTACTGTCTAACTTTGAGCTGTTACTGTCCAATTTCCAACTGTTACTGTCTAACTTTGAGATGTTATTGTTTGACTTTGACATTCTTGTTTGACTTTTCCAATCATTCTTGTCTGACTTTGAACTGTTACTGTTTGACTTTTCCAATCGTTACTGTTTGACTTTGAACTGTTACTGTTTTACTTTTCCAACCATTACTGTTTTACTTTTCCAACCGTTACTGTTTGACTTTTCCAATCGTTACTGTTTGACTTTGAATTGTTACTGTTTAGACATTTGAACTGTTACTGTCTACACTTTGAACTGTTACTGTCTAGACATTTGAACTGTTATTGTTTATACATTGAACTGTTACTGTCCAACTGTTATTATCTAGACATTGAACTGTTACTGTCTGAACATTCATCAGATTTTTAACTATATCTAGACTTATAGAACTTTGTTTTAAGCGAGATTAGTCTCGTTGGAAAGCTAATACACGAGGCTACAAGTTCTTTGAAGGAAGGAGAACCCAGTTCTGCCTTTGAGATAGTTAACAAACACTACCCTACAGGGTCTGTCAAGACCCAATCTCCGTTGATGACCCACAGCTGGGGTTCTACAGCTCCATATTGAGCAAGATGAATTTCTTAGTTAGCTAACATCTAAAACTACAATTACTATGAGAAACTTGATCTTAATTCTCTCATCCTTCTACTCGAATTCTCTCCAAATGTTAGGAGACGAATCTGTCCAGATTCATCAACCTTTCCATTTACACACAACATCCACAATTTAACTCTTTCTCTATCATCTCAACCTCTGGTCATATCACATATCGTTTAAGACTGTAAAAAAAAAAGAATATCTTTATAAGAGCCATTTTATCTTATTTATTTCAATCTTCCCTCTTAACGTCAAAATAAAACATTCTTGTTGATTTTACAAACTTTTCGAACAATATTCTTCTAAACACAATCCTTGACACAGTTCCTATAAACCATAAATAACAAACGAATAATATTCCAAACAATCTATACTGTCAAGTTTAATGCATTATTATGAGTATAACATATCCAAATATTAACTTCATCAAATGGTGAAATTTCCAGAAATATGAGTTTAACCGAACTGACCTCAAACTTGCAGACCTACTATGCGAGATAACACAACTTCTATACCAAATGTTTGTTTCAGATCTCCACCGTTCAGAATCTAGAAAAAATCAGGAAGAACAACATATCCAAGTTATAGCCTAATCCAACAGTGGCCGAAGGAGAAAACAGACAGCAAAGAAGACTGTCCAGAAGTGTATTTTCCCAAATATTTTCCTCCCTCGATATCTCTCAAACGGGGATTGATATAGAACATCCCTAAGGTGACAATGTACATGACATGGATGAGAATAACATACCCGAATATCGTGCTGATCCAACGGTGGAAGGTGGAGTTATAGCTGTCGGTTGA
Organism: Populus deltoides; assembly: GCA_015852605.2. Lineage (NCBI taxonomy): Eukaryota > Viridiplantae > Streptophyta > Magnoliopsida > Malpighiales > Salicaceae > Populus > Populus deltoides. The sequence continues at coordinate 30,303,017 of CM027570.2, read as the reverse complement.
TTTACCATCAATATATCTTCTCTCCAGCCTCTCTCTAAACTCTCTCCTACTCTTGCCAGTCACTCCAAGAGAGAAAATAGAATGATATTTATATTTCTAACATCTTGTTAATTGCACATTTATCCCCACCCCTTTTTATCATTTATACATGAACTCCCAACCTTCTGTTATTTGAATATTGAGCTCTCTTGATCTTACGTATTCATTTTGTCCTCACAAATGTTTTTCTTTTCAATGATTTAGTACTATATTCACTTTTCATTTCATTAATTTCACTATTTATCTTGATTAGGTTTCTTTAATTTAATTTAACCCATTTTACTATTGGTTAAATTTCTCATCTTTTAAATACTCAGAAAAATTATAACCGAGGGTTTACACAGGTCGCCCATGAAAATAGACCAGTGAGTGTGTGTGGGTAGGTTGCCCGTGAAAGCAGACCAATTTTCTTCAAAAAGGGCAGATCGCCCAAGATAATGAGATCATTTTCTTTTTTTTTTTCTTTACACGCTTTCTATGCAAGACATTGATGATGTTTTGCTTCGTAAGCATTGTAAAGAGAGGGCATCTGTTGTTATCCATTTTTGGATTCCCACAAAACAAACAAAAAAAATGAAAATGAGAAAATACAAAAAAATATATCCAAAACTATTCGAAAGAAATCAAAAAATAATATGAGTGAGAAAAGGATGCTAGAATGCTGAAAAAAGGAAAGAAATTGATTGAGGAGATTCAAAAATACAAGAATTGAAATTTTGATAATATATTTTTGACTGATAAGAGCCCTGGGACAAGGAAAATTCAATTGGAGAAAGAAAAGTCCAAAATTAGATGTTTATGGACTCAATTAAATTTTATCCAAGGTTTAATTGAATTTATGGAGGGTTTGATTGCAAGAAAAATGATTTTTAAGTCAATTTAGACTTTTATTAGAAGAAATTAAAGTTCTGGGGTCCAATTATAATTTTAAAGAGTTGACTTGGTCAAATTAGGGGCTTAATTGCATAATTCTTGAAGTTTGATGGCCAATTAGGGACTTGATTGAAACAATTCAAAACCAAGGACTAAATTGAAAAAGGTGCTAAAATCAAGGGATCCAATTACAATTCATTCGGGAGCTTGATTATAAATTGTCAGAACAACCAGGGGCCAAATCGGAAATATTCATTTGAATTATGAGACGACGTTGTTTCCTTAGACACTATTCATCACCATCTTCAAAGCAGCCATTTCAGCAGACAGGAACCGTTTTTAGTAACAAATGCCACAGATCATGGGAATGTTTCACAACTACTATTTCTCTACCATTACCACTGCAATAATGGTCTTGAACGTTTTCATTATAAAAAACACATGCAGTTTTGGCTATAAAATGGAGAACAGGGAGGAGCTGAAGGAGGAGGGAGAAAAAAAAAGAGAAAGAGGGGGAGAAGGACCCGATGGAAAGAAAAATAGTAGAGGGGGAACGTAAGGAAGAGAAAAAAAAACAAGATAAAGAGGGAGGGAGAGAGCTGAAGAAAAAAAAAGGCTCACGCCTCTGTACAGAGAGGAGAAGAGCCACCGTCGCCTCCCACAGCAACTCCACCGGCCAGCAACCTCCACCGCAGCACACATGACAACAGCACCATGAGAAACAGAAGAAGAAGACAGAAGCAAAGGAGAACAGAGCAGGAGAAAAAAATGCAGAGAAGAAGAATAAGAAAGGTCGACCACAGTCCAAGCCATTCTCCGATTATCAATCCCAAGCAACACCGCCTTTAGAGCCATCACAGCACACACGGCAACAGCACCGTGAGAAACAGAAGAAGAAAACATAAACAGAGGAGAACAGAGGAGAAGAAAAAAGGATAGAGGAGAAGAAGAAGAAAGGCTGACTACCATCCAAGCCATTCTCCAGTAAGCAATCGCCAGCAACACCGCTTGTAGAGCCACCGCAGGTCAGCCCTCTTCCCCTTCCCTTTCTTCTTCTTCTTCTTCTTCTTCACACCGGTCTCCACTGTTCACATAGCATGTGAACAGTGGAGAGCCACTGTTAATGGCTGGGCCAATTCTGGCCCAGCCAGCATAATTGGGCCGGCTCGGCCCATGTCAAAATAGTGAAGCCGGGTCTAGCCCAATCCAAAAAATTTTGGCAAATTTGTGATTTTCCCGAGTATTTCTCTATTGAGTTTTTATGAATATTGGTTTGTGTTTATGTGTGTGTGTGTGTGTATATATATATATAATATATATATTGTTTTCATACATACGGCCAAGTCTCTCAAAAATAAAAGAAAAAATCATTTTGTATTTTCATATAACAAAGAAAAGTTCAAAAATATGTATTAGCATGCATTTTAGTTTTAATAACCAGTTTATTAAAGTCACGAGAACTAGGCCAATATTTCAAAATTTTCAAAATAAATTATTTTGTTTTCTTTTAATATCTGGGATTACGACCTTATATGTAAGACGTATTCCGGATATTAAATTCTTTTGTTGATGTTAGAACGATTAGGTTTTACCCGATAAGATAAGGATCTCTTTACTGAAGAGAACTTTTCTTCAACCATAGACGGACCAACAATTAGAAAACACAACAAGACCTTAGATTTTATCAGACAATAAAACAATGTTGCTTACCATAGGTAGGGCGTATTTGGGATGCTAATACCTTTTCTTTACGCAACTAGTCCCCGTACCCGATCTCTGAGACCAGTTAGGGTTCCTAGTGACCAAAATACTAGGTTGTGACTCCCATTCCATTTTTCCACTAATAAAAGACAAGAATTCTTTATCTCCCCACATTTTCCAGATTTGCCACATTAGATACTAATTTGAGAGTGGACGTTCTCGCCGCCACGCCGCACACGTGCGACAAAATAGATGATAATAAAGTCAAGTTAAATTAAAAAGGAAAAGAAAAAAAAAAGACACCCTACCAAACTCGTAAACTGAGGCAATTTAGGTTATCCTAGTAAATCCGCAAACCACTTTAACCATATAAAAGTCAAAATAAAAATAAATAAATTAAGAAACTTAATTCTTAATCAATCCAATATTAAAAAATAAAACAAATTTAAAAAAAATACATTCTAGATTACAATTACAATGCAAATGGGTATAAATAAATAGTAAATTCCTCACAACCTTTAGCTTTTTCTGTTAATAATCCTGGGTAGCTCTTAACTAGCTCACTGTCCTGCTAAGAATGGAAGAGTTTCAAGCAAATTGATCACTTTGCTCTGGGCTTAAGGTTGTTATTAATATCTGATGACAGTATTATTAGTTTACGTGCCTTATTTTTGTGCATTTTTAGTTTCCATGAAAACATATTAAAAAGAATATGATGACATCATTTGTTACAAAATGATCATTGCCCCTTCTTTAATTGGCTTTGTTTCCTTTTTTTGGTATGATTGGCTCTCTTTCGTCTAAGGATTTTTCATATCTCAACTCTCCACCTATTAGGTGTGTTAATCGTGTGAGTATAATGCAACAATTAATATTTTAAACATTTTTTTTTAACTTTTATACATATAGCAGCCGGATATCTAGATATTAATTGTTCTCAGCATTTAAATGAGAATTTAATATAATTGAAAGAGGATTTCTCTCAAATATAATGTGAATGGTTTAATAAATATTTTTATAGTTAAGTTGCACAAGTTTACATCTAATAAGAGATATAGTTACGGTTATTAAAATGACAAGAATGAAAAATTCAACCATTATATCGGACTAAATAATTTTCAGGTAATTTTATAAATAGTTTTTTTTGTAAAAAGCAACTTTCTTGCTCATTGAATCTTTCAGAATTAATCCTATAAATTATTAATTGGGATAATTTTATTATTTTTCTTATGATTTTTTGGATTTATTATTTTAATTTAAAATTTATATATATTTTTTTAAGCTTTAAGTTTTAAGCTTTTAGATTTTTAGTTATTTTATAATAGAGGTAGGGGCTTTTTTTTTAGCATATTTAAAGGTTTACTAAACCTCAAATGGAGACAAGTTTCATTACTTATTTTTATAAATAAATTGTGAATTTAAAGTTCATATCAAAAACTTTTATCGCTTATTAATTTTTTTTATGATTTCTATGTTGTTGTTTTTCTTATAGTTTTATTAGTATCAAGTATCCTCAATCTTATTTATACATCAATCGAGATTAAATTTTCTGTCTTTGCGAAATTGACTTGTAAAAAAAATAAATTGAAGTTACCCATATATGGCCGAAAAGAATGGCATTTTTCTTATCTTGAAAGAAAAGGGCATTTATTGAAATACCCTATACGCGACATGATCGTAACATATATTTACACTTCCATAATTTGCTTGCTAGCCTTTGGTGCTGAAGAACTCTCACTTGGTGAAGCAGCAAGAGTTGATTCACTGACAGTGATGACATGGGAGCAATTGACCATCTGAGCTGATTTTACACTCTGAATTTGTTCTGATAAAGGAGACTCTGCACTCTTAAATTGGGCTTTGGAGGCAAGTTCATGTATGGATGCAGCAATTTTTTCAGTGCATGTGACCACATCAACAAGTATTGAACACACTGTAACCCCTGGTATATCTTTCAGCAGGTCAATGTCTTCCCATGTGCCTGATTTGAGTAAAGATTTGATATTTTTGGCCGCAGATTTTGCATTTTCAATGTGAGAATCTGCAGAACATGGCTGCACCATTATTTTGATTGCCGATGCAAGTTCCTTTAGTGCTTTTCCAGATTCTAAGCTCATAGTTGTGCATGCTTCCTGAATTATGGTACTAACTTCTGATGATACCTGCAAGAATAAGCAGCAAATATTTAGAGATAAGCATACCGGAGTGCTTCTTAGCATATTGTTCCTAACTGATATTAATTTTATTATTATTTAACCCGTACATAAAAGCTTGAACTTTACGAATTTTTGTGAGAATGGATCGCAACATATGATATGCCGAAGGCTTAAAGTAGCATATCACGTTGTATTTAGACATCAAAGATAAGATAGCTTCTAGGGAATTGATTTCTTTTCTTATACCTGCATGTCAGCATTTAAGTATCCATTCAATGCTTCAATTCGGTAGGCACATTCTCGAGCCAGAGTCCCAACTTTCAGGTATAGTTTCCATGGATGTCGAAATGGGAACCGACCATGACCTGGCTCCCATGCTGCAAAATTAGCCTGAAAGGCATCAAAACTATTATCAGAAAATAATTCAATTATATTGGGGAAGAGGAGGTTGGTGCGTGAGAGATTTATACGCACCAAGGATCCTTCACTATAGTTTGAATTGAGAAAAATTTTGTATCCTTCCAAAATTTTCTTGTCCTCATTACACTCTTCACCCCCTGTTCTTTTGAAGTATTCATCACCAAATCCTGTAAATTTTATCTTATCTTAGTAAGTTTTTGAGCATCTGCATGTTAAAAAAGAACAATTGGAATGAATGCATCCACTACTGATAGGTTCTACGAGTTAGGGCACTGCTTTGTTGGGGACATGCATACCTTCTAAGAAGTTGCCAAGCTTTTCAATGTTGAGAGCAATCAGATTGTGAAGATCTTCACCAGCCCACACAGGGAAAATCACAATGGAAATGATGACACAAGTAGCACCACCTATGCATATGGTTGACAATCTTCTATGTGCTAACTCTAATATTTCATCGTCTCGATAACCAGATACCGATATCATAGAGAAGGTCAATATGAATATTAAAAGACCATAATCATATCTTGCTTTAAGTTTCGGAAAGAACCTTAAAAATGTTGATATTGTAGCTGCAAACAAAAACCAAAATAATTTTGAATCCATGAGTTCTTTTTACCTTTTCTTTTGACAGTAAGGATCAATATAGTACGAACTTTGAGGTGCAATAATTTTTATTTTGTGTGCATGCATGGTTAAAGATACCTTGTAGAAAGACAAAGAACCCAAGTAGTATGGGTTCTCCAATATGTCCAGAGAGGTTTGCTAGGTGATGTGCTCCAATACCTAGTCCACCAGCCATTAGCGTTGCCATTCCTCTATTCAATCCTTTTCCAAGAGTAGCCCCTGAAAACTAATTTGTCAAAAATCATGAAAGGGAATTTCTGTTCTATTTTTAAAATGACAGAGACTTACCCACAGAGAATTCAAAGACAACAACAACAGTCATAATAGCCCATATTGCAGTTTCATCAAAATTACTGTAAAGTGGCTGACAGTAGTAGAACATTGATACCAATGTAAGTGCAAGTCCTACTTTTAGTGAATGAATAACTCTTCTTGGATCATCTTGTCCAAGCTTCTTTATGTTCCTAGCCAATTCAACCGTCTTAACTTTGAACTGCACAGTCAAGGCCTTGAGCGACCTTCGTCCTTGAGTGAAAAACCCAGTTTTGTCACCGCTTCCATACCCAACTTCCATGGCTAAATGAGGGTAGGAAAGTTCGCATGAACTGAGAAATATCAAAGAGAGCAAAGAATAAAGAGAGTTGGCCGAGAAGGATATTGGAGGAGGGACTCTACACGCTTCTAATTTATAAAAAGTCGCGACACCTATTTGCTTTGGTTCTCCTAGGACTGAGATTCAGGTGAAATAAACATCGAAATCATGATTCATGACTAACCAGGTAGACTTTGAAGTTAATTCTATGGATTGTCACGTGCCCCTGGTTCTTGTACAACGACATTTTGAAGTCAATATGTTTGGAAGATCGTTTCTAAATTTTACTGTATAGCTTTTCTTTTCTTTTCTTTTCTTTTCTTTTCTTTTCTTTTTGTATTTGATCGATACGGACACCACAAATGGGTTGTACTTTTTCTAGTTCAAAGAATTATTGTATCAGTTTATGAAAATGGTTATTTGCTCTCTATTAAAATATATAAACTCTATTTGTGGTATGCTTAATTTTTTTATTGAATATTTACATTTAAAATAATTATTGTTTATTGATAACATAGCAATATTGCTTTACATTTAAAGTCGTTAGAATTAAGAGGTGACAAAGAAGCGAAAGATCTACCATAAGTCTTTCCGTGATGCGCAAATTCTTGAATATATTATCAAAAACTTTTATCATAAAATAAAGATAAATATTTCTACCAATCAATGTTTGAAATAAATTGGAAAACGAAAAGATATATATAAACTTTTCTCACCACTTTATTGAAATCTGTTAATGAAATAATTGAGATCCCAGTATTCTTTTTGTTTACATCTAGAAAAAAGAATATGAATTTATACTTATTCTTGTTGTGAAAATCAAGAGAGAAAAGAAAAGTTTGTCACTACCAAACCAAACAACCATATGTCATTCGCATTGTCTCATTCAATTTAAGTTGTTAGGTGAAATTTCTAGATATGATTTATTTTATTATTTAACGTACCCCCTCAAGTAAAAGGCTTTTAGGCATGAAACTTGCACAGACTCATATTACCTTGTATTTAATTTTTATCAAATAAATGAGGATGGTGAGATTCGAACTCGTGACCGCTTAGTCATCAAGACTCTGATACAATGTCAAAAAATCAATTCAACTCAAAAGTTTAAGCTATTAAGTAAGATCCTCGGATATGATTTATATTATTTTCTAATAGAAATAAACCATCTTGGAAAAAAAAAAAACCAATGAAATATACAAATGCCCTTGGTTTGAACCACAAGTGACTATCTAGATATGTCAATTAATGAGAAAGCAGAATAGTAAACAGGCAATTAGAGGAACGCCCTGACTAAAAATGTAACACCGGTCCCTTGTTTGAACCACAAGTGACTAACTAGATATCTCAATTGATGAGAAAGCAGACTAGTAAACAGCCAACAGTGGCAGTTCTCCTCCAGCATTACACCGTGATGAGTGCGAGACTCTTCAAAATTGATGACAAAGCAGAGAAGTCCCTGCTTCTGGAATGAATGTAACTCTGGAATTATTCCAAATCCACAAGTTTCATAATGTTGTGTTGATTGTGAGACATTATTTCAAAAACTGAAGGGGGACAAAATTGTTAAAGAATTTTAATTTTATAAATTATTTAAAATAAAAAAACAATAATAAAAAAAAATAACAACCAAATTCGAATGAATAATAAATTAAAACTGTGCTTTGAAATTTTAAAGTGCCACGTACGGAAATCAAGGAGGGAGGAATAAGAAAAAAAAAAAAAAAGTTGTCAACAACAAATCAAAAACTATCTGCCATACATGCCGCCTCATCCACGAAAGCAATTGGTCAATGAACATCCCTGCACGCGCCACCTGATGTGTGTGGAACTGCCCACTGGCTAACCTGTACTCATCAACTACTTTTTTTTAATATTATTTATATTTATTAAATTATAAAATTGGAAATAAACCACTCTAATAAAAAAAAATACCCAATGAAGATGTACAAATGCCCTTGGTTTGAACCACAAGTGACTAACTAGATATCTCAATTAATGAGAAAGCAGACTAGTAAACAGCTAATTAGAGGAACGCCCTGCCTCTCACGCCAAATGAAAGCAATTGAATGCAGGAAGAGGGCCATACTCACAAGAAAATTGATTTACACCCGACATAATATTTTGTAAGTGTAAAAGCTATATTTCTGTGTCTACAAATATCAGGTAGATTTGTTTATGGAAATATCAATAAATATCAAAATATTTAATATCACAATATAAAACATATATCTAATTATGTTTAATAATTTTTTTATTTGAATAAATTAATAAAACCTATATATATACATATATATATATATATATATATATATATATTTATTTATTTATTTATTTTTTATTTTAAAATATTATGAAATGAGCATCACTTACTTATATTTATTTATTTAATTAAATGAAATGAAATGAAAAAAATGTCTATAAAATTTTTTTAAAAAAACAACAAAAAAAAATACTCGAGATATCCCGAGAGTCATTTTCAAAATAAGTGAAAATCTTATAGAAAAAATTAAAAAAAAATCAATGGAGCCCAATATCCAATTAAATAAATGTTAGAGGATGAAACTGAAATAAACATGAGCTTAAAAAAAGGGATAAAACCAAGCTAATTCAGGCAAACCTCCTAAACCTGAGTTAATCTGTAAAACTCGCAACTCATGAAATCCTAGACTCGAACTTGATTAAGAAGTACACTTCTCAACTAATTTAATGTTGAATAATGAAAATAGAAAAAAAATCAATTAAAAAAAATTCCAAAGTGAAAAAAAATAGCAATCAAATAATGAGGATCAAATCTGATAGGAAAAAAAACTTATGGAGGATGATATTGTAAAAAAAATAAAATTAAAGAAATATCTCAAATAAAAAAAATAGCAATCAAAAGAAAGGAATAAAATTTGAAAGATAAAAAAATTGAAGGGGGATGGAATTGTCAAAGAATTTCAATTTAATAAATTATTCAAAACAAAACAAACAATGATCAAAAGAATAGTCACCAAATCCAAATGAATAACAAATTAAAGGTGTGCTTTGAAATTTTGAAGGGGCATAAGCGAGAATCAAGAAGAGAGGAAAGAAAAAGAGAAAGAAAAGGTCATCAACACCAAACTGAACAACCAGTTCACTTGGTATTACCAAACGGTCGACCGAATCAACTTAAATATCGGATTTTGATAATTTGAACCTACTGAAACTTAAACCTATACTAATCCTATATACATGTAGAGTGAAGTGTTTAAGTTCATTTTAATTGTGCTATTAAGCTAAGATATAAAGATGTACATAATCACTTAAATGAACAATTAATTCTTAGTCTTCACTTATTTTTCAGCTTGGACATCTTCATTGATTTTTTCATAACATCTTTCATGCTTGTTGATGTCAAAACTCATTTTTAGGTTATTCCCCAATTTTTTTTTTTACCTTATTCCTTTTCAAAATAAAAATAAAATAATAATAGCAAGGAGACTAGCGATGTGGAAAATATTAGTTGAGGAAGGATTTCAAATATAGAAAAATTAAAGTTTTGGGGTCAATTAAGAGTTGCATTAATGAAATTTTCAGCCAAGGATCATTTTGACAAAAGAGTCGAATTCTAAGGACTTAATTGGCTGAAATCAGGGGTAAAATTGAATAGATTTAAAAGTTCAATGGTCAATTAAAGACTAAATTAAAGAAGTCCAAGACCTAGGACCAAAATGAAAATCACTACCAAAAAATCTATGAATACAAACGAAATCACCAACGGAAATATTCTATCGGTATTTTGGCGTGGTATTTACCAAATTGATCCCATCATCATTTCTATCTATGTTTATCGACGGAATATTTTTGTTGGTAAATATCGAAGGAATCCCAGTTGAAATAAAAGGAATTTAAAAAAATCAAAAAGCACGATGATGTGTAATTTTTTGTGGATGCAACATTACTTGTTAAGCATTCAAACCTCATCTTATGCTTCTAAACATAAACATAAACAAAAAAAATAAAATAAAAACAACAAAAGCAGGCCACAAAGGACCTACTTTTGGGTCTAACAAGCTATTTTCTCTTAATTTTTCTTTGGAAAGTTTTGCCTCTCACAAGCTTACAAAGCTTAAGAAAAACTTGGTTTTTACTTTTGGACCTCTAAACTTATATATATATATTTACTGTTATTACTCTCCTTTTTCTTATCTTTTTTTATCCTTTTTTTTTCGTTTCCCTCTTTACTCTTCAACCCTAAGCATGCTTGAGGGGTATTTATAGGATTTTAGGAAGTCTTGAATCCATTCCTAACCTCTTGATCTTAAGAGGAGTGTTTTGAACCCTTAATAAGGACTCATTGACAAACCTTTTTATGTGAAAACATGAAAACCAAATCGTTTTTTGCAAGATAGTTGCACTGTCAGGGCTAGTTGAGTTGCCCACTTTTGAGGCTTTGTCAGAATTTCTGACATTGTTGGAGCTATTCTATAGAGGGAGTGCACAACTTTCATTTGGATCCATTCTTACTTAATTTGGAAGTTTGTAGCTTCATATTCATTTGTTCAAAGGTGCTAACCACACCAACCCTAAATCTCAAAATTGAGTGATGGCTCATCAGAGACAAGATGTTAGAGACTTCAATGGAAAAATTAGGATGTAAACGTCAAATTTCATGGAAATAGGGTTGTAGAGCGGATGTTCCTCTTCCATTTGCAAAAAACTTCATGTCATTTGGAGGTCTAGATCGAACTCTAGAATGAGCTCTTGGAAGGTGTCAACCCGATCATCGTGAACTGCTAAGGAAGAAAATGAACAGAGGCTGAACAACGCGTCTGGGTTAAAACCCTAGAAATTAGGGTTTTTAATTTAGGATTTGGCAAATTTTCCATTTAGTCCCTATTCTTCCGATTGTGGCACATACACCTTAATTTGTCATTGGTTCTTAATTTGTGCATTTTGACCGTCAATTGACCAACAAACTTTCAATTTCTTCAATTTGGCTCCTAATTTGATTAATCTCGGCCCTATATTCACACGTCTTTTCTAGTTTGATCCTTAGTTTTGGATTTTTTCAATCAAGTCCCTATTTTCCCGTCAAAATTCAATATTTATGTAATTAATCCCCTAATTAGACCAAATTAACTCCTAAAAATTGCAATTCGACCCCAAACTTTAATTTCTTCAAATTAAAGCTTCAATTGACTTTTAAAAATAATTTTTTCTTGCAATTAAACCCTCAATAAATTCAAATAAAGCTTGAAAAATTCTAATTGAGTCCTTAAACATTCAATTTTGAATTTTCCTCGTCGAATTGTATTTTCTTTGTTAATAGAGTTTTCATCAGTCGAAAATTGTAAACCCTCGGTTATAATTTTTCTGGGTATTTAAAAGATGAGAAATTTAACCAATAGTAAAATGGGTTAAATTAAATTAAAGAAACCTAATCAAGATAAAAATAGTGAAATTAATGAAATGAAAAGTGAATATAGTACTAAATCATTGAAAAGAAAAACATTTGTGAGGATAAAATGAATACGTAAGGTCAAGAGAGGTCAATATTCAAATAACAGAAGGTTGGGAGTTCATGTATAAATGATAAAAAGGGTGGGGATAAATGTGCAATTAACAAGATGTTAGAACTATAAATATCATTCTATTTTCTCTCGTGGAGTGACTGGCAAGAGTAGGAGAGAGTTTAGAGAGAGGTTGGAGAGAAGATATATTGATGGTAAATCCACCGACAGCTATAACTCCACCTTCCACCGTTGGATCAGCACGATATTCGGATATGTTGTTCTCATCCATATCGTGTACATTGTCACCGTAGGGATTTTCTATATCAGTCCCCGTTTGAGATATATTGAGGGAGGAAAATATTTGGGAAATACACTTCTGGACAGTCTTCTTTGTTGTCTGTTTTCCCCTTCGGCCACTGTTGGATTAGGCTATAACTTGAATATGTTGTTCTTCCTGATTTTGACTAGATTCTGAACGGTGGAGATCTGAAACAAACATTTGGTATAGAAGTTGTATATCTCGCACAGTAGGTCTGCAAGTTTGAGGTCAGTTCGGTTAAACCCATATTTCTGAAAATTTCACCATTTCATGAAGTTAATATTTGGATATGTTATACTCATAATAATGCATTATAACTTGACAGTATAGATTGTTTGGAATATTATTTGTTTGTTATTTATGGTTTATAGGAACTGTGTCAAAGATTGTGTTTAGAAGAATATTGTTCGGAAAGTTTGTAAAATCGACAAGAATGTTTTATTTTGACGTTAAGAGGGAAGATTGAAATAAATAAGATAAATTGGCTCTTATAAAGATATATATTTTTTTTTACAGTCTTAAACGATATGTGATATGACTAGGGGTTGAGATGATAGAGGAAGAGTTAAATTGTGGATGTTGTGTGTAAATGGAAAGGTTGATGAATCTGGACAGATTCGTCTCCTAACATTTGGAGAGAATTCGAGTAGTAGGATAAGAGAATTAAGATCAAGTTTCTCATAGTAATTGTAGTTTTGGATGTTAGCTAACTAAGAAATTGGTCTTGCTCAATATGGAGCTGTAGAACCCCAGCTATGGGTCATCAACCGAGATAGGGTCTTGACAGACCCTGTAGGGTAGTGTTTGTTGATGATCAATTTTGACTATCTCAAAGGCAGAACTGGGTTCTCCTTCCTTTAAAGAACTTATAACCTCGTGTATTAGCTTTCCAATGAGACTAATCTCGCTTGAAACAGAGTTCTATCAGTCTAGATATAGTTAAAAATCTGATGAATGTTCAGACAGTAACAATTCAATGTCTAGATAGTAACAGTTGAACAGTAACAATTCAATGTGTAAACAGTAATAGTTCAATGTGTAAACAATAACAGTTCAAATGTCTAGACAATAATAGTTCAAAGTGTAGATAGTAACAGTTCAAATGTCTAGACAGTAACAGTTCAAAGTGTAGACAGTGACAGTTCAAATGTCTAAACAGTAACAGTTCAAAGTCAAACAGTAACGGTTGGAAAAGTCAAACAGTAACAGTTCAAAGTCAAACAGTAACGGTTGGAAAAGTCAAACAGTAACGGTTGGAAAAGTCAAACAGTAACAATTCAAAGTCAAACAGTAACGGTTGGAAAAGTAAAATAGTAACGGTTGGAAAAGTCAAACAGTAACAATTCATAGTCAAACAGTAACAACTCAAAGTTAGACAATAACAATTGGAAATTGGACAGTAACAGCTCAAAGTTAGACAGTAACAGTTGGAAAGTGGACAACAACAGTTCAAAGTTAGACAGTAACAGTAGACTTTCATATGAATACTATATAAAGGAATTGAGTCATACGAACACTTGCACATTGAGATACTAACTCTGAAAAGATACATGATATATGTATGTATGTTATTATGAGGAAATGAACATGCATAAGAAAGTAACCTATGAGTAATGGATGAATATGGATTCTCTATAATATCGGCTTAAAGGAATGATAACTATGGTTGGATAAAGGATGACAACATTAATGGGTGTAATGAGAAAAACGTAAGATATAAAGAAAGAAATGATTGAAAGAAAGATTTATTAGCTATTGATATGATTATTATAAAACATATCCTTGAATGAGGAAAATTTATGAGATGAGTCTGTGACTGTAGGAGGGACCATCGGTGTGGTGCAACAGCAGCAACATGGGAGTACAAGTAGAGCTTCTACTGCAGGTAGGTGACTTTCACCTTCATTTTAAATAATGTTGAATAATGAAAATACTTTATCATGAATATTACTGTATTGTGTTAATTCAGATACCAAACTATCAAATGCTTAAATGTTAATAAATGAACGATTAGCTTCAGCTAAAGGCATCTGAAGAGATGACCTTGAACATTGAAATACCTTATCATGAACGTTGTCGTATTGTGTTAATTCAGATATCAGATTGCCAAATGCTTAAATGTTGACAAATGATTGATTAGCTTCGACTAATGGCATCTGAAAGGATGACCGGGACAAATGATTGATTAGCTTCGGCTAAAGGCATCCGAATGGATGACTGGGACTGTAAACCCTGGGAAAAATAATAAATAAATAAAAGTGAAGGAATTCATGCATATGACTAAATAAAAACATAAATTCAGAAATTTTTGAATATAAATTTCTGGGCGAAATAATTCGAGACATTATAATAAACTCGGTACTATTGAGGGTTAGATTTAATTGAAGAGAATAATGCACTTAAAGGAAAAAGGGGGTCTAAATGCAAATGAGGGAAAATATAGAGTATAGATACTCTCTCCTCACAAAAAAAAATCTGTAGGAACGATAAGGAGAGAAAATAGAGAGTTTTATACCCATTCTCAAGAAATCAAGAGAGAAACACTAAAATTTTAAGAACCCATCCAAGATTAAGAGCTTAAAGATGGGATAAACACTTGAGAGCAAAGGATTACTAAGAAATTGAACAAGAAGAAAAGACAGGAGGGAAATTGAACAAGAAGAAAAGAAAAGAAGGAGTTGAGAATCTTCAACTGGTTGAAGATCAAAATCTTAATTTATACCGGGTAAGGTATTCTAAACATGATCTTAAAAATAATTATTTTTAAATTCGATGAATAATTGATGCCTTGATATTGAATCATAGGTTAAGGTTCTTAGACATAAATTAGGGAAAAAGTACTTATTGTTGAGATTAAGTTAATTCATGTGTGTGGTATGTAGTTTATGAAAGTATTGTGTGAAGGGAAGAGGGAGACGAATCTGGACAGACTTGTCTCCTAACTGTTGATGAGATTTCGGGTAAGAGGATAAGGGGATTAGGATCCCCATAAAAATTGTAGATTTGAATGTTAGCTAACCAAGGAAACTGGTCTTGCTCAATTTGGAAATGTAGAACTCTAGTTATGGGTTACCAACTGAGACTGAGTCGTGACTAATTATGTAGGGCAGTAGGACTAATTAGTAAATGAACAATTTTGACTATCTTGGAGGCAAAACTGGGTTCTCCTCCCTCAGAGAACTAATAGCCTCGTGTCTTAGCTTTCCAACGAGATCAATCTTAGTTAAAATGGAGTTTTAGAACTTTAGATATAGTTAAAAATCTGATGAGTGTTCAGACAGTAACAGTTGGAAATTGGACAGTAACAGTTCAAAGTCAAACAGTAACAGTTGGAAAAGTCAAACAGTAACGGTTGGAAAGGTCAAACAGTAACAGTTGGGTTGGAAAGGTCAACAAGAATACGATTGGAAAGGTCAAAAGCGAATGATTGAAAAGGTCAAACAGTAACAGTTCAAAGTCAAACAGTAACGGTTGGAAAGGTCAAACAGTAACAGTTGGAAAGGTCAAACAGTAACAGTTGGAAAAGTCAAACAGTAACAGTTCAAAGTCAAATAGTAACGGTTGGAAAGGTCAAACAGTAATAGTTGGAAACGTCAAATAGTAACAGTTGGAAAAGTCAAACAGTAAAGGTTCAAAGTTAGAAAAGACTTGGTTGGAAAAGTTAAACAAGAATGATTGGAAATTTGTGATATGAGTTCAAAGTTAGGCGATAATGATGAGACTTTCACGTGAATACTATAAATAAGAGAATTGAGTCATACGAACACTTGTATATTGAGATATTAACTCCGAAAATATACATGATATATGTATGTATGTTATTATGAGGAAATGAACATGCATAGAAAGTAACATATGAGTAATGGATGAATATGAATTCTCTATAATATCGGCATGAAAGAATCATAACCAAAACAACAAAAACTTCCTTGTGATTCAGGAGGAGCAACCAGGATTGGATCTTCTGTTAGGGGAGGTCGCGAGACAGGCGAAGCAGGTGCGTGATTTTCCCTCCTATTTGCACTTATACAATTTAGAATCCTTTTGGTGAATGCAATTATAATAAATATCGTGTTCAATGTAAATAAAGCCTAGTGTATTTACACGATTAGCTTCGGCTAATGGCATCCGTGATAGGATTGTCGGGATATGATTTACACGATTAGCTTCGGCTAATGACATCCGTGATAGGATTGCCGGGATATGATTTACACGATTAAACCTTGCAATGTCATCCAGTTTATGGAAGTAAATAAAATTATTCAATTAAGAATATACAAATGAGTGTTAATTGGGTTTAAAAGATTTACAAGCAAAATATAAGTTTTTGTTAGAGTTTAAAAGATAATAATTACACTAAGAAACTAGTTATTGGAAGGTTAAGTCAAACAACTTATGATTTTCCTATTATTTGAGAGATTATGACAAGTTGCTAAACATTGTACTTGAGCTTCAAATATAAATCAATTAATTGTTGCATTGATAATAAATTAATTAATTTAATCTTATTTTATTTAGAATTCTGATTTATATTTGGATCAACTTATTAGAAAATCTAATGACTCACACACATAAGAATCATTGGTCAGAAATTAAAATGGGATGATATTAAGTATGACTTGATTGTAAATAAGTTTTATAAATTAACGAATGGAGTGTAATATATATATATATAGGGAATTACAATTCTAGACCTAGAAAAATCAAGTAGGGACTTGATTGAATAAACTTCTAAAATTAGCATAAAATTATATATGTGATATTTACGGGGCAAATTGATATTTTACCATTTATAGGGTTTTTAGATTCCCCTATAAATAAAATGTTATGCCTCTTATTTCCTATGTGAAATGTGAAAAAATGATGAGTGGAGTACAATATGTAAACACCTAAAACACAAAAGAAAATAGCTAACACTTTAAAGTATAACAATCCCTTTCTCCTAAAAGGGTTTAAGAGATTTCTCACTAATAGTTCGTGTAGATTACCATTAAAGGCTGGACACTTGAACGACTTGTATTTTATGACAACTCATCCTTGAAACAAATATTCAAAATTAAAAAGAACATCTGATCTTTAGGTAATCTTCGCATATGTAAAACTTATAGAAAGCAAACTAAAAAAAATAACATGAAGCCCAAATCCTAACCAATCAAATGTTGAAGGATGAAATTGTAAAAAAATCTATTTAAAAAAAAATCCAGGTCAAACAAAGTTAACCCCTAAAATTTGTGAAATGGATAATAAGATCGTGATAACCCTGTAGAAAGAAAATTTAAAAAAACTACAAATCTCAATTCCCAACCAATCTAATATTAAAGGATGAAATTGAAAAAAAAAAGTCAATCTGAGTTATATGATTGTAATAACCCCAAAGAAATATCGAAATGGAAAAAAAATCTTGAATCTCAAATCTCAACCAACACAATAATAAAGAAAAAGAAAGAGAAGAAGAATTGGTTGTTAGAGTCAAACCCAAAGCTTGTTGTTGACACTTACCACATAACAAGGTAGAACACAGTGAGAGGGTTCAAATGACACCAAGGAAGGGCATGATCGGTTGTCTATTAAATGTGACACCTAAGTGCTACGACCTCCCCCACTCGCTGGCGTGTTTGACGCATGCGCCAACCACTTTTATCAATTTTGTCCCTTTTTCGAGCAAATTGGTTCTTGAATTGGCAAGGGTCAATTTCATCCCAAAAACTCTAATTGTTATAAATCAATGAAAACAAATTTGTTTTTCCTAAACCAAGCATTAACCAAGATCTAGATTTTTTTCTCAACACCATGCGCATTTAACACTACAAAATTTAACAGTTTTACAAACGAAATTTTTTCGTTGGCGTAAGACACATATATTAATTTACCGATGAAATCACCGACGAAAATGCTCTGTCGGTGAATCTTTCATCAATAATTTTTTGGCCGTCGGTAATAAAAAATAAAATTACCTGCTTCATTTCGCCGGTATATCCCTCAGTAATAATATTTTTTTATTACCAACGGATTTACCGATGGAAATTCCATCGGTAATTCTGTCAGTAATTATTTAAAAATATTTTTTTAAAAAAATCATTTTATAAAATTATAAAATAATTAAATTAACACTGTATAATATATACTCAAAATGCTTGGAAAAAAAAATAAAAAATCAACTCAAATAAATTTGCAACAAATAAATAAAATGAAAAAATAAATTCAACTAAAAAAATTCATATGAAAAAAATTAAGTTGCAATTGCTAAAAATTTAAAAATCTTATAAATAAATCAACTAAAAATTGATCTCATATGAAAAAAATCTCACAACAACATTTATACAATTATTAAGAACAAAAACAATTAAAAATAAAATAAAAACAAATATAGTGAAAAAAATCATGAAAAAAGAAGAAAAATCTTACCTTAATGTAGTTGCAAGTAAAGCTAAGGAGAGAAAATTTTTTTTTTGTAAAGCATATTAATTAAAAAAATAAGAGGATAAAAGAAGAAAGAAGAAGAAGACATACCCCGAGCATGGAGGAAAAGAGAAGGAGATGAGGAGAGAAAAGAAGAGAAAGAAATAGACATTGATGTTTTTTACATATAATGAAGAAGAAGAAGAAGAACTACAAGTACAAGTAGAAGAAGAAGAAGAAGAAGAAGTAGAAGTAGAAGAAGAACAAGAAGAAGGAATGAGTCTGTCTCTTGTGAAATAAAGGGATTCAGGCACATTAGCGACGGAATTACTGACGGATAATTGAATATTAATATTTTTTAATTATTTCATAGGTAATTATGTCGGTAATATTTAATTTAAATTTTATAAAAAATTTTCAGAAACCACAACAAATATAGTTGACAACAATGATAATATGAGATAGAATTTTGTTATCAAATTCACCATCACATTTAGCTGTCAGCAACTCGTTCTCCTCACTATTCTTAATGTCATTAACTTTGGGCTCATCAATATTTTTCTTAATCCGTACATACACCTCTGAATTATTCGTCATCCAGATGGAGAACTTTTTTTTTTTTTTTGGATTGATACCCATTTTACTATTTTAAGCTATTAAAAAAGCTTTATTTTTTCTTGGATTGACACTCCCTGTATTATCTTTTCTTTTAATTTTAATACATGAAATATGATTGAGGGTCCTGCTATTATGCTTCTATCTGAATACTAGTTATTTAACTCGTGTTTTGATAGGATTCAAATAATTTTATTTTTTAATAAAAAAATAAATATATAGGTTATTTTTTAAAAATATTTCTCATAAAAAAGTTCTTAATAAAAATTCAAAAAACTTTTACATGCATCTAATTAAATAAATAAATAACTATATGTATAAATAAATATAAAAAAACCGTTAATGATATTTGATATCGCAACATGGAGCATGTACTTAGTTGTGTTTAATAATTTTTTTTTATGAATAAATTGTATTTAATCAAATTATTGTCCATACCAATAAAACAATATTATTTACCCATACAAATCTTTTTTATTTTGTTTTTAAAATATTATAAAATAAGCATGCTTACATTTATTTAATTATATATATATATATATATATAAGAGCTAAATTTAAAAACAAACAACAAATAAAAATATGTGAGATAACCCAAATTATTTTTAAAACTAGCTAGTGAAAAACCCTATAAAATGATTATCACCTGATGACAAGTTAACTGGCGAAAAGAAAGGTAATAGCAATGTTTTGAAATTGAATTCGACACCGCATCTACTTAGTACATATAAGTTGAAGGATTGCTACCTTGACCAATGAACTGAAAATAATTGATAATCGACAGTTTTACCAAACATTTACAACAGCATAAAAATTGAACATTTATTAATTGTGTTCTCCTCCAACTCTAAGCATTTATTAACAGTTTTATCAAATAGTTGCCTCCACTAGGACAAGTAAACGTGCTCGATTTATCATCATAAGCATAACTATAAGCTTGAGGACACTGCTGCTTGAAAGTCATCGAATATTGGTTAGGTTGACATTTTTCAGGTGAATCATACTCTCCTGTGCAGCAGAACTGCGGCTGGTTAAATGCCAAACACGCGCTCTTGCAGGCAATCACATTCCCATCTGAATCTCTCACTGCTAAACTAGGATCACAAGCAGCATTCACGTTAGCTGCACAGCTTGTAGAAGGGCAGCCAGTAGAACCTCCTTGCGGGGTTACCGAAATTGGGATGTTAAAGCCATCAACAAGGCTTATATCGTAAAAATCTTTCCCACCATCAACTCTTAGAGTAAATTCTGCTAAGGATGCTGGTGGGATCGCACCGGCTCCATTGCATTCTATGATACCAGAGGCACAGTCAGCAGTAGCACAAACAAACTTTCCCGAGGCATCTGTAGAGCATTGCGTTCTGGCCCACAAGCGGCCAGACCAATTGACAGGGACACTCAGCGAAGATGAAGCACCCGTTGCCAATGTGAAGCCAGTTGAAGATAAAGGCGGACCGCCAGCAGCCGTTAGAGTTCCTGGCCAGACTGTGTATGGACAGTTGTTTGTGAAGACGAAAGTCACAGATTGAGCTCCTGCATGCGTGCAAGCTGCGCAAGATTTATTTTTGTTCATATCAATCATTAAATCTTGGTCGATTCAAAGATAACATAATTCAATATTTAAAATCTTGCATTAATTCACTTATTTTTCTTTTAAAAACATAACATAACCCAGGTTTATTTTTTTAATATTTTTTTTCTTTTTGTTTTTTATCCGGAAACTCTCTCCTGGATAAGTTTATTGGATTCACGAAATCCATTGAATAATGAAAACTAATTAATATGTAAGAGCAAGGAGAATAATCAAAGTGAATAGTATGCATAATAGAGTTTTCCATGCAAGAATCTAATATATGTAATATTGTAAAACTACTTGCCATAGAGGAAGATGACGGGGGTGAAGGTAATTATAGCAAAGGGCATACGATTCTCCATTGCCGAGATGTGTCAAATTAAGACCTTTCACTACAAGATTTCATAGTTTTACCGACGGACATATTCCATTGGTGTGCGATTAGCTATTCGTCGGTGATTTATTTACCAACGTCTTCACCGACAGATTACGTCCGTCGGCATTCCTTTTATCGGTGATTCCCCATTCCATCGCTATATCAGTTGGAAAAACAAAAAAACCATTTGTTAGTGATATCGTGCTTTACCGACGGATACATACCGTTGGTAAATTTGTCGGTGAGTGTTTGAGATACCAACCGAATATATTCGTCTGTAAATTCATCTGTAAGTGTGGCAGCTACTGTCAAATGCCAACAAATTAAGTCCGTCGGTAAAGCTGTCGATGAGTGTTTGAAATAGCGACCGAATGTATCCTTCTATAAATGCGTCGGTGAATGGTACTGTTAAATACCGATGGATTCATTCAGTCGGTAAAACCCTTTGTAATAGTTTTTTCTAAATTTGTTTTTAAAAAATTATTTAGAATATATAATATAAAATTATATAAATTAATGGTAATAAAAACTAATTATGCAAATAAAATTTATATTAAACATAAAAAACAAAAAATCAAAGTTAAATAATATTCATTACAAACTAAATGTGTTTCAAAAGACATATGAAATGAAATTTTAAAGGTAAATAATGTTTTTTACAAATTAATATAAAGATGGAGTTGGAGGAGGAGGAGGAGGTTGGTTGTTATACAGCAAAAAAGGATTAGGCACACATGTTCCACTCTATGTTGCCATGTTTATGACCATTTCACGAAGCTGTTCATAAGCCGCTTTTTGTTGTGCAGACTCCGCTCTTTGTTCTGCATGAGACGCTTTGAGTTGCGCGTACTCCACTGATAAGTGGTCGTATTTTTCGGTGAGCTGAGTCATGTGTTGCTGTAAGGCCACAAACTGCTTAGGTTGGGAGCTCGATATTGATTGGGAGCTCCCAACGGTTGAAACACTACGAGTCGACCGCAAGTTGTCGGTCGTAGTGTTGGAGAGCCCGTAAACCTGATTTTTATCGGGTCCACCTGACGATCCAACCTCCATCCACAAATCCGGATCGAATTCCGGATGGGTCAAAATATCGTCCCCGTATCTCTCCCTCAACCGATTATTATAGGTCTCCTGAAAATAAAAAAAGTACTCATCATATTCAATTCAATAAACATAATAACTTACAAAATAAAATGATTGAACAAACATACCATGAAATGTTGAGCACGGTTATCAACGAACTGTTGCGCCCCCTTTTGGCGGTCTTGACTCTGCACGTGCGTCTCCACAAACAGCTCCATCGGGCTCGGCTCACGTCCAAGAGACGCAGCCTATAATGAAAAAAGATATATTAACAACAACTTAATTTAACGATATATTTTATTTAAATTAATCTTACCATCTATTTCGCATGTCGCACCCGAAATCGTGGCAGCCCTAAAAAATATTTACATGGAAAGAACAGATTTTTGGCATCTTGTTCTTTTAGGGGAAAAGGTCTTGTTTGAGGAGTTGCCACCTAGTATTATGGTCACTAGGAACCCTAACTGCTTATCAGAGATTCTATGGCTCGGAATTGATTACGTAAAAGCGAAGATATTATCACCCCTTAAACGTTCTGCTTGAGGCAGACTGCATTGCTAGTTTTGTCTTAAATTGCTAAATGTTTATTAGTTTATGCTATGATAATTTGCTTACAACATTCCTGACTCTGGCGTAAGTGAATATTCAACTACGAATATCTCCAACTCTAGCGTTGGTCATTATTACGTAGCTATAAAAAAAAAATTAGATCAATATTTTTTATTCCCTACTCGAGCGCTAGTGAAAAAATAAATTTATTTTTAAGCATGCACATATTTTTTTATTTTTCTAGCTAAATAAAATAAAATACAACGAATAAAAATAATATAAATTTAAACCGGTATTTGTATTCTAGACTCTGGCGTCAGTGAATAAACCAATAAATTTATATTATTTTTATTCATGCATGCACATTTTTTTATTTTTTCTAATTTTTTTTTATTTTTCTGTTTTGCTTTTTATTTTTTTATTTTTTGGGCTAGGCTCGGTACTTGACCCACATGGGAAATTTGGACCCAGTCGGCCGGCTGTCGATGGCCCAAGCCAGTGACCTGGCTGGGCAACATGAAGCACGCGTGAACTAAATCATGCGTGCATGAGCAGATAAAGGGATTAAGTTGGAATGCACAGTAGGAAATGAATTAAAATGAAAAGCGGGGAAAAAGAAGCTTACTTACCTGGTTCTGGAAACTAAAGGCATAGCAACAATGGTTCTGGTCACGGTGGCTTTCCTCTGCTTATGTTCTTCCCTTCTGCTTTCTTTTTTTTGCTTCTCTTGTTCTCCTTGTCTCTCTCAATGTTTGCCTGGTGCTGGAGCTTGATGATGAAGACGATGGCGAAGATGTGTTGATTGGCCAAAGCTAACTTCTCTCCTTCTCTGTTTCTGTCTCTGTTGTATGCTCCTGTGGTTTTTTTTTATTCGTTCCTTCTCAAGCAATAACAACAGTGGCTGCTGAAAATGGAACCACCGAAGAAGAGGTCGAGAGCATCCCCTTTTGTTTTTCACTGTTGTTCATTCTTTTCCCCTCTTCTTCGTCTGTATATCCCCTGTTTCGTCCCTGTGTTTTTTCTGTTTCAATTACCCCTTGTTCTCTTTTTTTGTTCCTCTATCCTCTCTGTTTCCCCTCCGTTCTCGGTCGCTCTCTATCTCTCCTGCCGGTTCCCCCTGGCTTTTTTTCGTGTTCCTCCTCCCAGTTTTTCTTCCCCGTTCTTCCTTCCTTGTTTGTGTCTCTGCCCTTTCTCTCCTGTCTCTCAGTTTTTTCCTTTTGTTTTCCCCTTTTCGGTCGCTCACTCTCTCTGTCTTCTCTCTCTTCCCCCCCCCGGTTTTGCCCTTTCTTCACCCTCGCGTGCATGGCCTTTCTCTAGCTTTTATAGAGCCAGAGAATGCCATGCTATCACCTCTAAATAAAGAGGAGATCGACTGTTTGCAGGAGTAATGAGGGAATGAGGATCGTGCAGTGTCCGTTTCTTGTTTGAAGAAGATGAATAGTGTCCCTTGAAACGGCGCCGTTTTGAGATGTGAAATTGCCATTTACATTTTGCCCCTTGAAGTTTTGAAAGTTTTGCAACTAAGCCCCTAGTTAAATTGTAATTGAAACCCTGCATTTCGTCGCCTTTTACAACACAGTCCTTGGACTCTAATCTGTTGCAATGTTGCCCCCAATTAACCCCAAACTTTGGTATTTCTTCAATTAAGTCCCTGATTTCATTAATTCAATTAATTCCAAGCTCAAATAAGTCTCAAAACTTCTCAATTCTCCAATTAAACCTTTGATTTGATTAATTAAGTTAATTACAAGCTCAATTAAGTCTCAAAACTTATCAATTCTCCAATTAAACCCTTGATTTGATTAATTAAATTAATTTCAAACTCAATTAAGTCTCAAAACTTCCAATCATGTTGCCCTTAACCCAAATTTTAATTTATTCTTCATTTTTTATTTGTTTTTCATCATCATTTTTTTCATTTTTTTTCATTATCATTTTTCAGAAAATAAAATAATAGTAATAAAATGGTCAAAAATTAGGTTATGACAGTTGCCCCCTCTTTATAATATTTAATATGCAAAGATATTGGAAAATTTCATTTTTTTGTTAGCTTTGTGTAGTAAATTTATAAAGAAAAGTAGATATAGAAAGAACTTTTGCATTTTTTTTAGAGTCTTGAAAACTTCAAAAACAGTAGATTGACATATGACTTTTACAAGGAGACGTAGAAATCAAGAAACAAGTCATTTGGAAGACGACCCACTTTTTTTGTTTTTTTTTTTTGAAATGGATCAAATTTGGGCAACCTGCCCGATGATAAAAGAACGCGAAGAATTTCGCGAGTGGTCTAATTGTTCCAAGCGACCTGCCCGATAGGAAGAAGAAACGCGAAAAGGGTTTCGCGAGTGCTCTAATTGTTCTAGGCGACCTGCCCGATAGGAAGAATAAAATGCCAAAAGGGTTTCGCGAGTGATCTAATTGTTCAGGCGAACTGCCCGATGGAGAATAAAACGTGAAAAGGGTTTCGCGAGTGGTCTAATTGTTCCAGACAACCTGCCCGATGAAGAATAAAACGCGAAAAGGGTTTCGCAAGTGGTCTAATTGTTCCAGGCGACCTGCCCGATGGGAAGAATAAAACACTAAAAGGGTTTCGCGAGTGGTCTAATTGTTCCAGGCAACCTGCACAATAGGAAGAATAAAACGCGAAAATGGTTTCGCGAGTGGTCTAATTGTTCCAGGCGACCTGCCCGATGAGAAAAATAAAACACGAAAAGGGTTTCACGAGTGGTCTAATTGTTCCAGGCGACCTGCCCGATAGGAAGAATAAAACGCGAAAAGGGTTTCGCGAGTGGTCTAATTGTTCCAGGCGACCTGCCCGATAGGAAGAATAAAACGCGAAAAAGGCTTTCAGGATGTATACCGGTTTGAAATCCCTCCAAACCGCAACATCGCTTCAGCCTTGGAAACCCCTATCCCTCGCGGTTTTTTTTGCCCTTTACTGTGCTTCATACCAAAAATCATGCAACTTACTTCACGCAACCAAAAATTACATTTCAAAACATAATTTTTTTGTCTAAAAAAAATCTTGTAGACTACAATAAAATATTAAGAATTACAATTCAACAAATTATTCAATAATTATGCCAATACAACAATAAAATATATTCAATAAATAAAAAAAACTATAGACTAACAATTAAAATTAATGGAAAAAATTAAACATAAATCATGCAATAATAGAGTAAAATTAACAATTATTCCAAAATATTCAATTACTAATACTAAGGTAAATTCAACATTAACAATTACAATTCAAAAAATTATTCAATAATTATGCCAATACAACAAAACAATAAATAAAAAAAAAACTCTAGAATAACAATCAAAATAAATGGAAAAACTTAAACACAAATCCTGCAATAATAGAGTAAAATTAATAATTATTCCAACATATTCAATTACTAATTCTATGGTAAATTCAACATTAACTATAAATATTCAACAAATTAACTAATAATAATTATGCCAATATAACACTAAAAAATATTCAATAAATAAAAAAAAAACTATAAACTTTAGCAATGAATTATGCAAAAAAACTATAGATTTTATCTACATTACAAAAAATACACCAAAACAAAAAACATAACAAAAAAAACTCTTAAAGTAAAATGAAATAGAAGAAACACATATCTTTTAAACTGATGGAGATTCACGAGAAAAGTTGCTAGAGATTGTTGGTGAAACCTTTGAAGAATGGAGAGGAAAATAATCGATGAAAAACTGAGGAGAAGAAAAAATGAACTGAAGAGGCGGTTGGGGGACTTATATGGTAGTTTTACCGACGGATTCACCGATGGATATAAAATTAATTATTATTTTAATTTATTCCGTCGGTGAAGTGTCAAAAATCCATCGGTAAATTTTGAATTTCGCACCAAAATTTTTAATGACTCTCCATTTATTTCGTGGTCCATCGGTAATTCCCTCGGCACTATGACGCGATCAGAGATGCATTTAATGCACAACCCTTTGGAATTCGCGCGGTCCGTCGGTAATTTTGTCGGTAAACTTGACCCATCGACAACTTACGGACGGACTTGTATCTGTCGGTATTGATGTCGATGATTGTGGCATTTCAAGTAATTATTTTCAAACTCTCTGTGAAATGCCGACGGATTTATATCCATCGATATTGCCGTCGATGATTGTGGCATTTCAAGTAATTATTTTCAAACTCTCTGTATAATGCCGACGGATATATATCCGTCGGTATGGACGTCGGTGATTGTGGCATTTCAAGTAATTATTTCGTGTTACAAAATATATCATCCATGATCTATAATTATTTCAAGTTATTATTTCGTGATTGTGACATTTCAAGAAATTATTTCAAGTAATAAATATTTAGTGTTACAAAATATATCATCCATAATCTAAATTACATGAAAAAAAGGGTTTTACACAGGGCTTCATTTTGGTAGTTAGTCAGAATTTTCTTCTTCTTCATCATCAATTGAATTGTCATCACCTTTATCGCAATCTTCAATATGGATATCTTCTTCTTCATCGACATTTGCTTGTCCGCTAGAACTCAAAACAAAATTCAACTCCTCTGCGTCAACATCAACAAGAATATCATCGAAAACACGAAAATTTGAATTTTCTTCCAATTCAATCGAACGCGCAACTCGATATGGTTCAACCAACTCACTAACTTGAAAGACTTCATCTCGCACACTTGTGTCTTTGTTCTCATCCTGAAGAACCTCGACACGACCCCGGGGTTTCGTTTTTAAAACGGACAACCAATCCATTTTTGATCGATCCTTTCTAAATGAAGGGGTGTATGTGTAATAAACTTGTTAACATTGTTTTGCGAAAACAAAGACATCGTTTATGTTGCGGAGTCTAGCTTTTGAGTTGATTTCGACCAGACCATAGTGCGGATCAACTCTGATTCCTCTGTCAGTCGTGTCATACCAATAGCATTAGAATAAAAACACTCTATTCTGCTCGTTATGATATTCCAGTTTGACGACCTATTCTAATGTACCATAGTAGTCAACTTCTAACTCACTACTAGTGGATCCCTTAACACAAACACTGCTGTTGTATGTCTTTCTTCCTTGCCCGTATTCTTCAGTATGGAAAACATATCCATTGACAAAATACCCGTTGTAGTACTTACATTTTCTTTCAGGCCCCAGGCTTAGTGAAGACAATGACTTAGGCGCACTCCTTCCCATTTGATAAACCTTGTATGTAATGTACATCAATAAACAGTAAATGAACGAGAATCTCGTAATGACATGCATACATACAGTAATTTTGCAAGTTAGAATGAGTTTGTGATAGTGCTTACATGTGTTCTCAACCACGTGGCAAAATGTTCATCTTGTAATTGAAAGATCTGGAATTCGATCAGCTGTGAGTTATTGGAGATCAAATATTGTTGATGTTGCCTACAAGTGATAATGAGTGTATGATATTACAATATATAATTAACAGTATATTACTAACAAAGTTTAATTAGTATAAACTTACTGAATAAAAGGTCTCAGCTCATCACAGTTAAATAGAACATAGTTGTGTGCTTGTTTGAACTCTATTTCCGAAAAATATCTTCCTCTTACGACATTCTTAGGTGTTGGTCATCCAGTATTAGAGAATATTGACAAGTTTCCACTGGAAGGCACTTCACCACCATCATCATGCCGTGGAACGCGATTGATTCTCGTTCTCAGATGAGGTTCGAAATAGTACAAGATAAATGTTGAGATCTCCTCAACAATATAGGCCTCACATATCGAGGCCTCACATATCGAAGCCTCAACATGCGCCTTGTTCTTACCCTTTTTCTTGAGATTAAACAAGTACCTGCATTGAAATATTAATCAAGTATTTTCAATTAAGAAAAACATATAAAATACTTTTCTATATGAATTACATTGCAACTGTAATATCTAACCGTTCGAATGGGTACATCCATCTATATTGGACCGGTCCTCCAACTTTTGCCTCGAACGGTAGATGTATAGGGAGATGCTCCATTAAGTCAAAAAATAATGGAGGGAATATCATCTCAAGTTTGCATAGTGGCTCGACGATATTCGTTTGAAGCCTTTCAATTTGATCAATATTCAACTTGCTGGAGCATAGATCTCTGAAGAAATGACTGATCTCCGTGACTGCATCCCATATTCCCTTTGGCAACAAATCATGAAAAGCTAACGGGATGAGTGTTTGTATAAACACGTGGTAGTCATGACTCTTCATTCCATACAATCTACAGTCCTCTATATTAACCAGCTTTGATATGTTCGATGCATGTCCATCCAAAAAACGCAGACTCTTAAGCCATTTGTAGACTAGCAGTTGTGTGTTTTTCTCTAACACGAAGCTTGCTCTTGGTTTTGCGACCCGTGACTCATCATAAACCAACTCCATATTTTTACGGTTACAGTATAAAGCTATATCCAATCTAGCCTTGATGTTGTCCTTCACATCCATGACGGTGTTGAAAATGTTCTCAAACATGTTCTTTTCGATGTGCATGATGTCAAGGTTATGGCGGAGCAGATTGGTCTTCCAATAAGGAAGCTCTCAAAAGATACTTTGCTTTACCCAATTATGGGTCAAACCAAAACTAGGAAACTTTTGCTTACCTAATTGAAGGCCAAACACAATGTCACCGTACTCTAAGACAACATAATGCAATTCTTCACCAGAAAGACGCGGGAATGCAACATCTTTTTCAACTCTGCCAACAATGAAATCTTTTCTGTTCTTTCTGTACCTATGATTAAGTGGCAAGAAGCGATGGTGACAATCAAAAAAAGAAGTTTTACCTCCGTTTCCTAGCGTGAATGCCTTGTTGTTTTCCATACAGTATGAACATGCGAGTTTCCCGAAAGCATTCCATAAGCTGGAAAATCATTGATAGTCCACATCAAAGCTGCTCTCATAAGGAAATTTTGTTTCCTCAATATATCATAAGTCAGAGCTCCGGAGGACAACAATTGCGCCAACTCATCAATCAACGGTCGAAGACAAACATCTATATTCCGGCCCGGGCTGCTTGGACCGGGTATGACAGTAGATAAAAACATGAACTCCAGTCTCATACACATTCCTGGTGGCAAGTTATAAACCATGAGTATGACCGGCCAACAAGAATAAGGAGTAGCAAATGACCCAAATGGGTTGAATCTGTTTGTACATAACCCAAAATGCATGTTCCTTGATTCAGCTGAAAAGTGAGGATACACACTGTTAAAGTGTTTCCACGCTTCACCGTTAGAAGGATGCACCATCACTCCATCAATCGCATTATGTGATTGGTGCCATGTCATGTGCTCAACAGTCCTTGGTGACATGAATAACCTCTACAGTCTAGGTGTGATTGGGAAGTATCTATGTTTTTTATATGCCACTAGAGTCTTTCCCCTTCCAGTTTTGGGTTTGTAACGGGAATGCCCACATGTCACGCACTCGGTCATCTCAGCATTTTCAAGGTAGTATAACATGCAGAAGTTAGGGCACATGTCAATTTTCTGGTATCCTAAACCAAGGGGTTTCATCATGGACTCTGTAGCATAGAAGTTCTCTTTCAGCCTGTTCCCTTCAAGTAAAATGCTTCTTGCCCATTCAATAATCTTGTCATACTCGGCCTCACTCAACCCGTGATCTGACTTGATAGTGAGCACCTGTGCTACGGCCGATAATTTACTGTGGTTCGTGCAGCCATCCCATAATGGGTCGTCAGAATCTTTCAACAAATCAAAAAACCTAGCTGCATCTGCATTAGGTTCTTCTTCTATGATTGGACATTGATTGACATTACCTTGATTCATTCTCATTGCATCCACAACCATATTTCTGTAAGGATTAATGTTGTCATTTGCCGCTTCATGAACGTTGCTAGCACTAGAAATAGACCCAACCACCGTTTCTTCCATTCTCCTCTTACTAACAAATACTTCTCCATGTGCATATCAACACCGGTAATTCTCCATAAACCCTTTGTGTAGAAGATGCATCATTACAACATCTGGATGCAGATACTTTTTTATTTGGACACTTCCTGCATGGACACCTAATACTGCCTCCAGTAAATTTTCTGGGAATAGATGTTGTGAAATTAATAAAACCCTGAATCCCGTTACAATAATCCATCCTCCGCAATCCTTGGGATGAATCTTGATACATCCATGAACGATCATCCATGATTTATATCGAACCTCTATAAAATTATGATGACATAATGTATTAATTAACTAAGTTAGGTAAATAAACTTGCAAAAATGTTACTTTACCTCGAGATTATCCAACAAACCAATCACAACTTCTCATAAATATTAAATATTCATTATCATTTATCAAAGTCCATACAAATTAAAATATATAAATTTATAGAAATTACCACTCTGCAATAGCATTGATAAAACTTTAAACGGACCCATTAAGTAAGCTATTAATTATTTCAAAACAACACATGTACTTCGGTAGTTCCATAAAGTTTTAAAAATTTACAAACAAATACAATCTTACAAAATCTAAAACAAACCATAACAGGTATAGAATTATACATTCATATACTACAAGTTTGTTTGAGAAATAACAATAAAACATATACATCTACTAACAAAATACATATATTAAAAAAACAATAAAATTGACATTTAATTAAATGTTAAAATTTAAAAAGATAGAATTACTTACAAAAATTGATAAAATCCGTCGGTAAATCAGAACACGGATGCTGTGACCACAAAACTTCAAGAAATATAACTTGTGCTAATATGAGGGATATTTTTGTTTCGAGGGAGGGGGGGCTGGTTGTTTGCGGATGGGGAGAGTTGTGATTAGGAAGAAGGAGAAATAGGGGAGGAGAGGGTCAGCAGAGCTGACATTTATTAACTTTTTCCGACGGAGTGTCCGTCGGTGATTCTAACGGAACAATCGACACATCATTGTACAGATCTGCCATTTCAAATCCCTCGGTGATTCCGTCAGCAATTTAAATGGCGAACCGGTCACGTCGCTGTACGGGCTGTCGTTTTGAATCCATCAGTGATTCTGTCGGAAAAAATAACCCGCCATAACCTCCACATCAGCGACCCGCCATTACGGACGGAATAGTTTTCGTCGGTAGTTACCGACTGAAGTACATACGGAATAGTGTCTGTCGGTAATTTCAACCTCAAATTATCGACAGACATATTCTGTCGGTAAATCCGTTGCTATTTAACGAATTTCTGGTAGTGTTTTCAGTCTTTTTCAAGAGATTTAAGATAAGCAAGAAACACTCTATATTTAAAAAGATTGTGTTTGCCACTTAATAAATAGTGTTAAATTTGTAGACTAGTAAACAAGCAATTAGAGGAACGCCCTGCTTCTCACATCAAATGAAAGCAACACCTAAGTGAATATTGAATGTAACTCTGGTCCAGCAGACGAGCCATGATAAATGTGACACTCTTCAAAAGTATCACACCGTGATGAATGCGAGATTCTTCAAAATTGAAGAAAAAAAGTCACCACCTATTAATTAAAAAGTTAGGAATTCAAAAATAGAATTGGCTAGAGATTTAGGCATTCAGTTAGTTAAAACTAAGATCGATGTCATTCTTACCATATTTTTTGAAGCAAAAGGTTACCTCCACAATACATTTTAAAAAATTTATTCCATGCATAATACTAATTATTTAAATTTTTTTATAATCTTATTCATGATTTATTTTAATAAAAAAATGGCAATTTATTTCAAAATTTATATTGCATACATATAATTAAATAAATCAAAGTTGAGAATAATAGAATGGCTTGAGTTGTGTCTTAGCCAACCTTTCATTTTTATATATATGCAGCAGTATACGACTGTAACTGTAGGAATCATAACATTGGAATAATCTTACATTAATTCCTATATATATATATATATATATACACACACACACATGTTATGCATTCTATAATATGCCCCCTCAAGCGGAGGGTGGAGGATCAACTCGAAGTTTGTAACGAAAAGCAGTAAATGAAGCAGCGGAAAGTGGCTTAGTAAAGACATCTGCAAGTTGATCCCGGGAGGAGATAAAATGAATTTGAATCTCTTTCTTCACAACCCAGTATTGTACAAAATGAGAATCCACCTCAACATGTTTAGTACAAGCATGAAAAATAGGATTCGCTGAGAGATAAGTGACTCCAAGTTTATCACATCAAATAGTAGGAGCAGAGACAAAGGGAACCTGCAGATCTGTTAACAAATATTGAAGTTAGATGATCTCAGTAGTACCGTCTGCTAAGGCTATATACGCAGTCTCAGTAGAGGAGCGAGCAATTGTGCATTGCTTGCCTGACTTCCATGAGATTGGCGTCTGACCAAAGAAGACAAGGTAACCACCTGTAGATTTGTGATCATCAATACTACCAGCCCAATCAGCATCTATAAAACCATGTAGAGTAAAGGAGGAACCTCGAGTGATATGGAAACAATAAGATGTCGTACCTTTAAGGTAGCGTAGAATATGTTTAACAGCGACCCAATGAGAATCTGTAGGAACATGCATAAACTGAAAAACTTTGTTAACAACAAAATAGATATTTGGGCGAGTGAAGGTAAGATATTGAAGAGCACCCATGATTTGACGATACCATGTAGGATTAGAGAAGAGATAATCTGGCAATATGGCAACTTTCCAAGTAGAGACTAGAGTATCAACGGGTTTGGAGGAATTCGTACCAGCTTGAGTAAGGATGTCAAGAATATATTTGTGATGTCGCAACATCAAACCCAAACTTGTGGACTAAACCTTAATACCCAGAAAGTAATGAATTGCGCTTAAGTCACGAAGCTTGAATTCGGAGCTTAGTAATTGTATTAGGCGATGGAGTATAGCAGAGTTGCTACCTGTAAGCAGGATATCATCAACATACACTAAAAGATAAAAGATATTAGTATCATTAGACAAGATAAACAAGGAGGTGTCAACCTTGGAGGCTTGAAAACCAATGGAGAGTAGAAAATCACTCAAACAAGTGTACCATGCCCTCGGTACCTGTTTTAAACCATACAACGACTTGTGCAATTGGCACCCATGAGATGGAAGAGTAGAGTTAACAAAACCTAGAGGTTGTTTCATGTCCTCTTCTGTAAGAATGCCATTGAGAAAAGCATTATAAATATCAAGTTGTTGAACCTTCCAATTGCGCGAAACCGCAATGGAGAAGATTAATCTGACAATGACCTGCTTAATAACTGGACTCAAAGTTTCAAAGTAAGCAATGCCTTCTTGTTGGGTAAAACCTCTAGCAAACAGGCATGCTTTATAATGCTCAATGCTGCCATCAACAAGACGCTTTATCCTACACACTCATTGACTGCCAACAACATTCATCAAAGGATGAAAGGGAACTAAAGACCAAGTTTGATTAGAGCGCAAAGCCTTTATTTCATCACATATAACATCATGCCAAACCACATACCTATTAGCATAAGAGAATTCAATGGGTTTAGAGGTTGGAGAGAGCATTACTTGAAATGAAGCAGGAGCAGCGGCAACGGCAACGGAAGCAACCAAATTCGCTGTCTTCGGTTGTCGCAGTCAAAGAACCATAGGATGTCTACTAACTAAGGGTGGTGATGCATGAGAAGATGGTGGCAAAGTGGTGCCCTGCTGTAACGGATAAAAGGAGAAATTAACCACCAGATTCAGGCCAACAGAAAGAGTAGAGGATGAATTTGCCGCAAGTAAAGGACTAGCAGTAGAGGTAGGATTGATAGCAAAAGTGAAGTTTGTAGCAATTTTAGCGCTAGCAGAACAAGGAGAAGTAGAAGAGGAACATGGGATTGTCCCAACATCAGCAGAGTTGTCATGTTGGAAACCAAAGGAAACCGCTCTACAACATGTACTTGTAGTAGAATGGTTAGATAAACATGCATGTGGTGATGGGGAAGGGAAGGGATGGGGCTGTTGCGGGGGAGCATATAGTGGTGGTTGAGTACAGGTAGAAGAGTGACAATGAGGGACTGTAGGGATGTAAAACAGTGGGGAATGGAGCAGATTTGGGAGGAGGGCAGTGGAGGGTTGTATTGGGGAAGGAGAGGAGGATTGTGCAATCTGTTCAGATCTGTCAAATAGAAACACATGTTCATGAAAACAGACATGATGAGAGATACAAATGCATTGAGATGTAATGTCAAGACATCGATAACCAAGGTGAGAGGAGCTGTAACAAAAAAACACACATGGAGAGGAATAAAAATCTAATTTATGATTGTGATAAGGACGCAAAAAAGAAAAGCAAAGACTCCTAAAAGTACGCAAAAATGATAATCAGGAGACCGTTGAAACAAAAAATCAAATGGGGATCTATTTTCAAGGACAAGAATAGGCATGAAATTTATAAGATAAATAGAGGTTTTAGAAGCATAATTCCAAAATCGTAATGGTGTTTTACTCTGTCTTAGAAGAGTAAGTCTATTTTCCACAATATGCCTATAACGACGTTCTACTGTGCCATTTTGTTCATGAGTGTGAGGACAAATCAGACGATGATGAACACTAATGGTCTGAAAGAAAATGGATAGTTTGCGGTATTCACCGCCCCAATCAGTTTGAATAGATTTTATTTTTAGTGAAAATTGACAATCAGCAAGAGTCTGAAATTGATGAAAGACAGAATAAATATCAGACTTAGCAACAAGAGAGTAATGCCATATATATTTTGTGTACGCATCAACAAAGATAACAAAAATAATAATAACCATCCGAAGAAAAAAGGGGAGGAGGACCCCATACATCACTAAAAATTAATTCAAGCGAAGCAAAAATTTTGTGACCCGTAGATCCTAAAGACAGACATGACAATTTTCTTAATGGACAACTTTGACATTGAAAATGAAGACGTTTGTTATTACAAATAATCTTATTTTTTGAGACTAACAGTTGAAAAATACAAGTAGGATGACCTATTTGATGATGCCATAAATCAATAGAAGTAGAGATGCAAAGAGACAATAGGCTTAAGGAACTAATGTGATGGAAGACTGGGTCAAAGCATAGAGACCATCTTTACTCTGACCTGAGTGGAGTACTTCATTGGTATTGAGATCCTCGACATAAAACACAATCGAGTGAAATTCAAAATAACATTGCTATCAAGACAGAATTTCTGAACAAAAAGCAAAGGTTTCAAAATATACGGAACATGAAGAACATTAGACATAGTGAAAGTACGATGTGGTGTATATAGTTTAGTATGACCGATATGAGATATGGGAAGTCCCTTACCATCACCAACATGCAAATTATCATTACCGAGATATGATTGTAAAGCATCCAAATTTTTAAGATCAGGTGTAACGTGTTGATTAGCGTTGGTGTTCGAAAACCAATCAGTAATACCTATTGAGGAGACATTACTCAACGCCAGATTTGAACTAGGTTGCTATCCATATCCACGGTGCTGAAGTTGAGGACAGTGAAGGGTTGTATGGCCAAATGTTTGGCACAATTGGCAATGTGTATTCTGCCCCCTGTTGCGCTACTAATTTCCCTGCCAATTACCTTACCTGTCATCATTGTTAGAGGGTTCATAGAAGCTACAAAAATCTGGTTTGGACGCAGCAGACATGTTCCCTCTGGTGTTGAACTGGTTGGGACGCCATCCTTCATGGAAGCGGGCCCTGTTTCGCCCAAAATTTCCAGAGGACTGGTGTTAGGAGACAAAGGATGAATAGGGGGTGTTAAGCGTGGGCAACAGAGGTGCATTAATGCCAGCAGACCCCATGGATGTAAGAGATGCCCTGTGAAGAAATTCATACGTTAGAAGATGATTATGAAGATCGGCATACGAGATGGGTTCTGCAATGGTCATAATGTTTGTTACTATGTCCTTAAACTCTCCTCAAAGGCCATGAAACACATATAAGTTGAAATCCTCTACCAAAACAGGCCGGCTAGTAGCGACTAACTCATCAAATAATGCCTTATCTTTTTGCATAAAATGAGTTATCAACTCATCACCTTGTTGAAGATCTTGAAGGGAGCCATGAAGTTGCATAATATGAGAATTTGACGTGGAAGCTAGAGCGTGCTCAAATGTGCGCTAGATAGAACTTGAAGTTTGGAAGTCAACAACAAGATGGAGAACTTCCATTGATAGCGAAGAAAGCAGAGCACTTAGAATGAATTGGTTTGCTGTTTCCAATGTAGAAAAGACTGATTTACCTGAAGAGAGGTACTATCGGCAACAAGTACATGTGAAGAAGGACAAGAATTTGAGCCATCATCAAACCTGAAAACTCCTTAGTCTAAGACAAACAGCTTCATTTTCTTTCACCAATATAGATAATTGGTGTTTGTTTATTTGACAGAGATGACTTGGTGAGTGTGGGAGAGGGAGACAATGGTAGTGGCAGTGGCAGCAGCAGCAGAAGAAAGCTGCAACAGAGGAGTATTGTTGGGTTTGAAAAGGGCGTGATCACCATCTGTGGGCTGTGGCCATGGCAGAACAAAAGTAGAGGAGGAAGCTAGTGCTGCGGCAGAGGAGGAAATCAGCATCGCTGGTGCTGCAGAGGGGGAGGCAGCAGGCGACTGGGATGAAGAGTCCATTGCAGAGGGGAGAGAGTTTTTTAATTTATTTAGGGATCTGATACCAAGTTGAGAATAATAGAATGGCTTAAGTTGTGTCTTAGTCAACCTTTCCTATTTATATATATGCGGCAGTACACGATAATAACTGTAGGAATCACAACAATGGAATAATCCTACATTAATTCTTATATATATATATATATATATATATATATATATATATATATATAGGTGCTATACATTCTATAATAATCAAGAATTAGTTAATGATAAGTAAAGACTAAACTAGAAAAATCAAGAGATAATTATAAAACAAAATATTTGATATCGCAACACAGAGCATGTACCTAGTTGTGTTTAATAATTTTTTTTTATTTGAATAAATTTGTATTTAATCAAATGCACTACTAGAAAATCGGATAACACCAATGGAATTACTGACGAAAAAGTTCCGTTGGTAAAACTTACCGACGGAAATAATTCCCTCAAAAAATCTGTCGAAATTAGTTGACGGAAAAACACCGTCGGCGATGCTGCCGGTATATACCAACGGAATTATTCCGTCGGTATATACCGGCAGCATCGCCGACGGGCGAGAAATTTTTTTGAAAATGCAACAGCGGGATGACGTGGATTTTTTTCAGACGAATTTACCGACGGAAATACCGAGGGATTCAAACCCGGACAGCCAAGCAGGGACGTGTCACTAACACAGGCGAAATCACAGATGATTTTATCGACGAAATATTTCTGTCGGTGATGCCGTCGGTAAACGCCAATATATACTGCCTCTGCCGACACTCTCTCTTCCTCTCTTCCTCTGTTTCTCCTTCTTCTTCCCCATCCCACCTCTCCCCTCCCAAACTGCAGCCAACGACCCATCTCAACTCTCCCATCTTCTCAACACAAGCTAGCACTCAAGTTTCTTATACTTTTGTACGTGGTCACAACATCCGTTAATTCTTGTGGATTTTATCATTTTTTGTAAGTAAATCTATCCTTTAGAATGAAGAGTCATGACTGCCATATGTTTATGCAAACACTCATCCCATTAGCTTTTTGTGATTTATTGCCAAAGGGGATATGGGATGCACTAACGGAGATCAGTCATTTTTTCAGAGATATATGCTTCAGCAAGTTGAATGTTGATCACATTGAGAGGCTTGAAACAAATATCATGGAGACAATATGCAAACTTGAGATGATATTCCCTCCATCATTTTTTGATTCAATGGAGCATCTACCCGTACATTTACCGTTTGAGGTAAAAGTTGGAGGACCGGTCTAGTACAAATGGATGTATCCATTCGAGAGGTTAGATATAACAGTTGCTATGTAATTCATAATTAAATATTTTTTTATTTATAATTTTTTATTAATTATATATATATATATATGCAGGTACTTGTTTAATCTTAAAAAAAAGGTTAAGAACAAGGCGCATGTTGAGGCATCAATATGTGAGGCCTATATTGTTGAGGGGATCTCAACATTTATCTCATACTTTTTTGAACCTCATTTGAGAACGAGGATCAACTGTGTTCCATGGCATGATGATGGTGGTGAAGTGCCTTCAAGTCGGAACTTGTCAATATTCTCTAATCCTGGACGACCCACACCTAAAAATGCTGCGAGGGGAAGATATTTGTCTGAAATAGAGTTCAGACAAGCACACAATTATATCCTATTTAACTGTGATGAGCTGAGACCTTTTATTAAGTAAGTAGATGTTCGACATAAACTTTGTCAAGAGTGGACTATTTATGTTTTGTGATACCATAAACTCATATA
Source organism: Populus deltoides (assembly GCA_015852605.2). Classification (NCBI taxonomy): domain Eukaryota; kingdom Viridiplantae; phylum Streptophyta; class Magnoliopsida; order Malpighiales; family Salicaceae; genus Populus; species Populus deltoides. The sequence continues at coordinate 30,263,884 of CM027570.2, read as the reverse complement.
ATTTGAAACAACCTTGCAGGCAACATCGACGATACTTGCTGTCCAATAACTCATAGCTGACGGAATCTCAGATCTTTCAATTACAAGATGAACAATTTGCCACATGGTTTAGAACACATGTAAGTCCTATCACAAACTCATAATCTCTTGCATTGTAATTCACTGTACATAAATATATATTACATAATATTTGTTTATTGATTATTGTTGTATTTAATATACAAGGTTTATCAAATGGGAGTTAGTGCTACTATTTCATTGTCTTTACTAAGCCTAGGCCCTAAACGAAAAGTTAAGTGCTATAACGGGTATTTTGTCAATGGATATATTTTTCATACTAAAGAATATGGGCATGGAAGAAAGATATACAACAGCGGTGTTTGTATTAAGGGATCGACTTCTAGTGAGTTTGAAGTTGACTACTATGGTAGATTGGAAGAGGTCATGGAACTGCAATATCATAGCGAGCAGAATAGAGTGTTTTTATTCAAATGCTATTGGTATGACACAACTGACAGAGGAATCAGAGTAGATCCTCACTATAGTCTCATTGAAATCAACTCAAAAGCTAGACACTGCAACGTAAACGACGTCTTTATTTTCGCAAAGCAATGCCAACAAGTTTATTACACATATACCCCTTCCTTTAGAAGGGACCAATCAAGAGTTGATTGGTTATTCGTTTTAAAAACAAAACCCAGGGGTCGTGTCGAGGTTGTTCAGGATGAGAACGAAGACACAAGTGTGATAGATGAAGTCTTTCAAGCTAGTGAGTTGGTTGAACCATACCGAGTTGCTCCTTCGATTGACTTAGAAGAAAATTTGAATTTTTGTGTTTTCGACGATAGTCTTGTTGATGTTGACGCAGAGGAGTTGAATGCCATTTTGAGCTCTACTAATGCAGTACATAATGTTGATGAAGAAGATGATAACCACATTGAAGAGTGCGATGAAGCGGATGATAACAATTCAATTGAGGACGAAGATGAAAATTCTGACTAAACATGTTGTAAAACCTTATTTTTATAACGTAATATTTTGGAACATGAAATATTTATTCTTTTTTAATTGTCAACTCCTGTTATTGTGCTGTGTGTGATCTAAGTGTGCAGGAGGATAGAAGAAAATTCATGTAGAAGCCGCATAAATATTGAACTGATGGTAACACCGACGGAATAGTTTCGTTGGTATTTCACAGAGAGTTGGAAACAAATTACAGAGAGTTGCCACACTTTCCAGCGGACTCTCCGACGGCAATCACCGACGGCCATCACCGATGGAATAATGCCGTCGGTATTCCATAGAGAGTTGGAAAAACATTACGGGCTTGTGCCACAATTTCCGACGGAATCACCGACAGCAATCACCGACGGACATCACCGACGGAAATCACACATCCCGAAGAGCACGCCTGTCAGATGCACTATTACCGATGGAATTGTCGGCGGTAAATGTCCGTCGGTAATTTCTGACGGAATGACTGACAGATAAAAAGAAAAAGGCGGCATTTTCGAAAATTTTGGTGCGCATTTCAATTTATTTCCGTCGGAAATACCGACGGAAATTAATGCCACCGACAACAATTAATGTTCCGTCGGTAATTCCGACAGAAATATTGGCATATAAACCCCCCCCCCATTTGGTTCATTTTCTCTTGGCTCTCATCTCTATTTCTTCTCCTCCCGGTTTTTAGTTTAAGTTTTGGAAGAGATTTGATTATTTTGGTGGTAGTTTTCAACAAATTAAAAGGTATGTAATGGTTTTTCTTTATCTTTGTATTTTTTTATTTTAATTATCATTATTTTTTTGGTGTTCTTTGTTTTGTGTATTTTTATTGATAAAATCTAAAATCAACGCTATTAAGGTATGCATTTTTTATTCCAAAATTTATTTTGAATTAATGTATTGTTTTTTTAGTTTTGTGTATTGTTTGTTTTGTATTTAGGATGTTTTGTTTAGTGTTATTGAAATATAGAATTAAATTTAATTAGTTTATATTAATTTTAGGATATTATTGTTGTATTGGAATAATTGTTATTGTTGAATTTATGTTATAAATGTGAATTGAAATATAGAATTAAATTTAATTAGTTTATATTAATTTTAGGATATTATTGTTTGTATTAGAATAATTGTTATTGTTGAATTTATGTTATAAATGTGAATTGAAATATAGAATTAAATTTAATTAGTTTGTATTAATTTTAGGATATTATTGTTTGTATTGGAATAATTGTTATCGTTGAATTGGTATAGATATTAGGTTGTATATATGATGTTGATGGAGATTATATGGATTGTGGTTATTGTAAAGATTGCAGGTTTGAAAACTGTGGCTAGTCTCCAATATAGGGGAGATGCTGCCAAATTTTTATTAATGATTGAATTCCTAATGATATTAGGTTATATATATGATGTTGATGGAGATTATATGGATTGTGGTTATTGTAAAGATTGCAGGTTTGAAAACTGTGGGTAGTCTCCAATATAGGGGAGGTGCTGCCAAATTTTTATTAATGATTGAATTCCTAATGATATTAGGTTGTATATATGATGTTGATGGAGATTATATGAATTGTGGTTATTGTAAATATTGCAGGTTTGAAAACTGTGGGTAGTCTCTAGTATAAAGGAGGTGCTGCTGAATTTTTTTTTAAATAATTAAAGTTAATTTATGTAATAATTCATATACATTTGTGTAGATGCGTCGAATGAAATCTACAGCACGTCGTCAGCAGAAGGTTGCACATAGTTCTTCTAGCAGCGAGGAGGACATCTCCTTAGGTGCTGATCACAGCGATGCATCTGCGCCACAGTGTGATGCTTCCTCTTCTACCGCGGTTTCACAGCGCAGAAGCGGCATGCCTTCATAGCGGGGTCAATTCACCCGCAAGTACCAGGCACAATGGAAGGATGACCTCTCAATGTAAGTTTGTTGAGATTTTAGTTTTTTTTAATACTTGTAACATAATTTATGAACAAATAATTAATTTTTTATTATTTAATTTCAGGTTCACAAACATTGAGGCCGCCAGGACAATTACAATGGCGATGAAATCGTCGATGGAGATTCCGTTGTTTCAATGGAGTTAGGTCTCCAGACATCCTGAGTGCAGACCTAATATCAATGCCTAGTTTCGGCGATTTCAGGTAGGTGTTAATTTTTAATTTCCAGTTTATTTTTAATAAATAATTTTTGTAATTTTATATCTTGTACTATTTTTATTTTCAATGAATTATTTATATATACAGAATAAATTTGAGTGGGATAGCGCGGACAACAATGTTGTCATGAGAGTATGGGAGAATCACGCGGCAACTAGGTAACATCGAAAATAATATTTATTTTTGATTTATAATTTTATGTTCTAAATTCTAATTAGTTACTATGGATGTAGGTTGCGTGATTTTTGGTATGACACTCAAAAAAAGGCGAAAAGATATGCGAGGGACAACGGTCTTGAAGGCTGGAATGAGGTGGCAATTTTGCAGGAATTTAAACCGCCATTCATCTCCGGAGATATATGGGCGGTATATATTGAGTACGTGACGTCGAGCGGTTCTCACGACGCTCACAATCCGGAGCTGTCAACCGGAACCGGAAAATTCATGGTTCGGTGACCATGCACACCGGCGGCTCCGTCCCGTTCAGTGCACATGCGAAGCGGATGGTAAGATTATTTTAAATGAAATATATTGTTAATTAATTTGTTGTTGCTTATAAATATATTTAACTTGCAATATTTTTTTTCCTTATAGGCTACGTCTCTTGGACGTGAGCCTAGTCCAATGGAGCTATTTGTAGAGATGCACGTGCGGAGTCAAGACTGCCAAAAGGGGGTGCAGCAGTACGTGGACAACCGTGCTCAGCATTTTGTGGTATGTTCGATCAATCAAATTATTTTGTAAGTTATTATTTTCTTGAATTGAATATGATGATTTTTTTTAAAAAAAATCAGGAGACCTATAATAGCCGGTTAAGAGAGAGATATGGGGATGATCATTTGACCCAACCAGATTTCGATCCGGATTTGTGGATGGAGGTCGGATCGTCTGGTGGACCCGATAAAAATCGGGTCTACGGGCTCTCCAACACGACAGCCGAAAAATTATGATCGGCCCGTAGTGTCTCAACCGTTGGGAGCTCTCCATCAGTATCGAGCACCCAGTCAGAGGAGTTTTTAGCTTTGAAACAACAATATGAACGCCTCTCGACGAATTATGCTCAGCTCCATCAAATGGTCATGGAGATTAGATCAAAGATGGGTGATGATCCATGTGCTGCTTCTTTTTGGCCATACGATCCTGGCAACAACCAGCCTCTTCCTCCTCCTCCTCCAGCTTCGCCGCTATTTTAATTAGTTTAATTTTATTTTTTTTAAACATTAAATTTGTAATGAATATTTCGATGAATATTATTTAACATTAATTTTACATTTTTAATGTCTAATGAAAATTTATTTGGTTATAAGTTTTTAACTGTTAATAAATAATTTTTTTAAAATATTTTAAATTTATACCGATGGATTTACAGAGAGAATGTGTCCATCGGTATTGTAGTATCATTTACTACGGCCGTGCCATAATCACCGACGGAAATTTCATCGGAATTACCGTGTCTTTTACCTACGGAATATCCGTCGGTAATTACCGTTGAATTTTACAGACGGAAATATTATGTCGGTAACTTGGTGGCGGAAATTTTTTTTTCGGCGTGTTGATCCGTCTGTAATTCTGTCAGAATTTTCGTCGGTATTTTTTTATTACCGACAAAAATGGCGACGGAATTAGAATTACCGACGCTCAAGACTTCGACGGAATAAATCCGTCGGAGATACCGTCGGTAATAGTTTTACCGACGGTTTGTGTTCCATATACCGACGGAATTAATCCGTCGGTAAAACTGTATAATGGCGTAGTGATGATTATCGATGTCTACCCAATACAATTTTTTTATTATTTTGTATTTCAAAATATTATGAAATGAGCATCACATGCTTATATTTAATTAATTAATTAAATTATATTTAATGAAATCTAAATCCAAAGAATAGGGACCAAATCCAAAAGAAAAACAAATTGAAGGTGTGCTTTGAAATTTTGAAGGGGCACACGCGAAAATCAAGGAGAGAGAGAGAAGAAAAAGAAAAAAAAAGGGTTGTCAGCACCAAACTGAACAACTATGTGTCACTCGTACTGCCTCATCCACGACGACCTTTGGTCAACGAATGGCCCTACACCCGCCACCTGAAATGCGTAGAGACCGCCCATGCACTGACCTACACTCATCATCTATTTTTTTAATATTATTTATATTTATTAAATTACAAAATTTGAAATAAACCACCATGATAAAAAAAAAAAAAAAAAACAATGAAATATACAAATGCCCTTGGTTTGAACCACACGTGACCATCTAGATATCTCAATTAATGAGCAGAATAGTAAACAGGCAATTGGAGGAACGCCCTGCTTCTCACGTCAAATGAAAGCAACACCCAATTGACTAACGAATGGAACTCTTGTCCCTTGGTTTGAACAACTGACTAACTAGCAGACTAGTCAACAGCCTATTAGAGGAGTTGAATGAAAGCAATTGAATGCAGGAAGAGGGTCAGACTAGTAAACAGCCAACAGTGGCAGTTCTCCTCCAGCATGTGCAACTGAGGAGCCGTGACGAAGGCGACACTCTTCAAAATAAATCTTGAATCGATTGACTGATGCTCTTTTCTTTTTTGTCGGTGTATAAATTTGTGGTTAGCTAATTAATCGTTCCCTTGTTTGAACCACAAGTGACTAACTAGATATCTCAATTAATGAGAAAGCAGACTACTAAACAGCCAACAGTGGCAGTTCTCCTCCAGCACCAGCAACAGACGAGCCGAAGGCCACACTCTTCAAAATTATCACACCGTCATGAATGCGAGACTCTTCAAAATTATAAAATATATATATATATATATATTCACCATTTAATAATTAAAAAAATAGGAATTCAAAAATAAACATTGGTTAAAGATTTAGGCATTGAGTTAGTTAAGTCCAAGGAAGATTGATATCACCTTTACTGTATTTTTTGAAAAGAAAGGTTATATCCACAATGCATTTAAAATTTTTTTGACAATAATTTCTAAACATGAAAAATTTCATTAATTTAGAAAAAAAATTAACATTAATCTCTAAAAATATGTGACTTCATCGATTGAGGAAAAATTAGGTATTGGTCTCTAAAATAGATAATTTCATTGATTTTTGAAAAATATAATATTAATTCTTAAAAAGAAAAAATTTCATTCATTTAGAAAAAAATAACATTAATCTCTAAAAATAGGTGAAGGTAATTATAGCGAAGGGCATACGATTCTCCATTGTTGGGATGCTTCGATCGGCTGAATCAAGACCTTTTCAGTCTTTTTAAAGAGATTTGAGGTGAGAAAGAAACACTCTATATTTTGAAAAGATTGTGCTGGTAGCCTTCCAGCAATGCCAGTGAGTTCAATATACAAAAAGAGAACAGGCTTCTTAACTAGACACATAAACATCCATGCCAACAAAAATAGACTAACAATCAAGCAGAAACTAAGCCTGCTTAGAGTAGGAACCTAATCAATAAGGCTCCCAGACCACCTTTGCCCGAGCAACTGGAGCACCTTTAAGCCGCAGAAAATCATATGCATTAGCTGAGAAAGGATGATCTACACTGCTCCAAGAAGTTAGCAAAGTAATTACTTGATGCCGACCTCCACAGTCTGCTAAAAGCTGATCTTTGAGTAAGATGATAGACTTCCATAATGGCGAGGAGGTTCTCTGACCATCCCCAATGGAGAGATTGGGGAGATAATAGTAATGAATCCACTGAATCCAAATGGAATCGGTTTTGAGGTGAATGTTCCGCAGCTACTTGGCAATGAAGCTTTTGTTACGAGCTTTAATGTGAAACAGACCTAGGCCCCCTTCATTCTTAGGTAAACAGACTGTTTGCCAAGCAGCCAGAGCTGATTTACTCTTTAACACATCCCCTGTCCACATAAAATTTCGACAAATACAGATTATCTGCTTGATAACAAGATCTGGAATTGGAAATATACTCAGTCAAAAGTGCACCATGCCATAAAGGACCGAACGGATCAACTCAACCCTCCGAGCATAACTGAGATGCTTCACCATCCAGGACTGGACTGCAGATTCCAGCTTCTGAAAAAGAGGAGTGAATTGGCTAGCAAGGAGCCTGTGAGGACTGAGAGTAACACCAAGATATCGGAATGGAAAGCTGCCTTCAACAAACACTGTATCTGCGAGAATAACATGCTTAAGCCTCTCTCCAAACCCTCCAAAGTAAATAAAAGATTTATCCACATTAATGGACAAGCTTGAAGTTTTCCCAAATATATAGTAGCAGCAGCTGAAACAAGCAAGAAACCAATTGCCTATCACCTCGAGAGAGAAGAATAACGTCATCAGCAAAAGCAAGGTGATTGATGCCATGAACTCCACATTTCGGGTGAAAATGAAAACTAGAATTCATAGAAGCCTTTTTTAACATCCTTGAAAGGTACTCCATGCAGGTGATAAAGAGATAAGGGGAGAGAGGATCACCTTGACGCACCCCATTTTTTCCGGGAAAAAATCCATAGATGCTACCATTAACAACAATGGAGAAGGAAGCTGTCTCCACACACCGCATAATGAGATGCACAAAGCGGCTTGGGAACCCAAAAGACAACAAAAGCTGCCTTAGGAAGGGCCATTGAACTGAGTCAAAAGCTTTTTTGAAGACAATCTTTAGCAGACATCTAGGGGAAGCTCGCTTTCTCCCATATTGTCGAAGAAGTTCTTGAATAAGATGAATGTTATTAGCCATCATTTTACCACCCAGAAAAGCATTTTGCATTGGGCTAATAATACCTGCAAGCGCAACTGCAAACCTCGCAGAGAGAATCTTGGAAATAACCTTATAGATCACGTAGCAGCAAGAAATGGGCCTGAAATCAGTAGCTGAGGACACATGAGCTGATTTAGGAATGAGAGCAATAATGGAGTGATTTATCTGCTTGAGAAGATCCCCTGTGGCAAAGAAATCACGAACAACAAGACAAAAATCACCACCCACTATGTCCCAGGTTTTTTTAAAGAAACAGGAGTACCCATCCGGTCCAGGAGCTTTGTTGTCATCTATACTGAATAAAGCAGCCTTAATATCATCATTGGTGACTGGTGCAAGGAGAGAATTATGAGAAGTAGCATCAATGCAAGGGCCAGACCGAGAGACCTCTACATCCGAAGGAAGGGTGTCCTTTTGAAGTGCCAAGAAGCTCCTTGAAAAAGTTAACAAAAGCATCCCCGACTTCATCAACTGAGGTAGATAGTTTACCATTGCTGAACTGGATAGCGGGGATAAAATTCTTTCGATGGTTATGACTCGTAAGAGCATGAAAGAAAGAGGTGTCTTTATCACTCTCCTTGAAGAAATTGCATTTGAGCTTTTGAGCAAAGAACATTCTCTCAGCAGATTTGAGTGATTAAATTCTGACGCAACTGAGCATCCAAAGCTTGATGATGAAGGTTATCCACGTCATTGTGGAGGGCAGTTTGATGAGCTTCTAAGGCAATCTCTGCTCTAGTAACCCTCACTACTAAAAAAATGGGGTATTAGCATCTGAATTTAGCAACGGATAATTCCATTGCTAAATTCAGTAACGGATTTGCAACGGATTGTATATATATTATTTTTTTAATGTCAGCAACGGATTTTAGCAACGGATAATCCGTTGCAAAATTTACATTGAATTTAGCAACGGATTTTCCGTTGCTAATTAAAAAATAATTATTTAAATTTTAATATAAAACCAAAATTATGAACACCATTGATTACATTTACAAGAATTAAATCTCAACCGTTGAGTGTTAATTTGCTGGCTTTGGTAAATATACACCAGTGCTCGATCTCCCCCCACACCGAAAGCCAAACAGAGATAATGAAATGAACAAAACCAAAATTAATGATCTTCCACTCTTCCAGTCTCCTTCGTCCCTAACAACCTCGATCCATAGCTGTAGAAAAATCACCCTCTCTTCATCAATGTGATTTTCCTTTATCCCAAACATTTCATCTTCTTCGCGTCTTCAGCACCCATAATTTCTTTTCTTCATCTTCTTCTCCTTCATCTGAACAAAATCGAACCACACCCATCATTATCACCATCGAACATGCTGATTTAAGGTATCTCCTTGTAAACGGGTTGGGTGTTTAACGGTTTTCTTCAATAGTTCAGGTAAGTAATTAAGGGTTTTTGTTTTTGTTTGTTGCAATTTAACTTGCACTAAAAATTTTTCACCTAACTTTCCCAATCCAGGTTTTTTTCTGTCCTGTAGAACAATCTCGGTCACCTGTAACTCAAGAACACAGGTAATTTTTTTTTTCAATACTCTGAATAATTGTTTTAGGCTATTAATTCGATAATATAGGGGTTTATGAAATGTTTTTACCATGAATAATTGAAAATTTATCAAAACCCCCAATTTAATTTTTAGGGTTACGGTTCATAAATTTTTTGATGTTCGTAAATTTTTTGATCTATAACCTAAAATAGCTGTCACTGGATATAAAGGGAACATAATGATAAGTTAAGGTACAGGAATTAATTTTTGATTAGAGGTTGTTTATGTTTATGTTCATGATGTTGAGTTTAATTTCCACACATACCTTATCATTACTATCACAGTTGTAAAGAGGGCATGGATGCTTTTGATATCATATACTATGAATCGTTTTAGGATAAACAAATTGATGTAGTACTGAACAAAAAGCCTAGGGTGATTATTCTGCTTTTTTTAAGCAATTTTTGTAATACCCGTGTTTGATCTCTAATCGTGATAATCAACACATCTTTATCCACCGCGAAAGACACCCAGCCTTCTTGGAGTAAACATGAAATTGCGATGACCCATCACATATATGCCTTCCTTTTTTACTGTAAATAAATATGTTGTTATAACATGTATATGACTGGTTTTGAATGCGGGACCGGGGATTTTGGGAGAAACAGGCAAGGTGATACATGGGAAAAGGTTGGCCAAATTGGAGATAAATTTGTATATGACAGAGAAAAAAGAATGAGGGAGAAAGGTACATTCAATGCATATAATTTACTCAATGTGTGGTCACTTATATTTCTCGGGATAAATTGGTCAAGGGGTCATTCTTGTAGGTATAAGTAGCTGATATGTTCAATAATAACTTCAAGTTGATTTCTTTTATCAGATTGTTTGTCTGTTAGGCAGTCCATGATTAAATCTTTGTGTTTAACATGCTCGTTATAAATTGCAGAGCTGGAGTTTGAGTATCCATAAGCTTGGTTTTGATTGACTAACAAACATATGTATGTAGACAAGCACCTATATGTATTTACATATACACATGTATACATATATGTTTTGTGTTTTCTTCTTCTGAAGAGCACTGAAGTATACAAATTTTGCTTTCTCCTGTTGAAAGCATTCTAGATAGAAAAGGACATTTCAACATAAAGTATCTTCTTATTTACTTGGTGATCTATTGTAGAATAGTGTTCATGCACAGTTGCAGCCAAGTCAGGTTTTTGTTTTTTAGTGCTCACATTTGATGCTTTGTGTCACCTGCTACTAAAATAAGCTCTTGAATGTGCGTGGCATTTGTCAAGGTGCTAAACGATCTGTTTCTCTTTCATAGAATCTTGATTTTGTTTTTGGTAGAATTTTACCTTTCTTTATGGTTGCTTTTTTTCTGATATTATTTTCATCACTAACACTTCCTGTCATTATTAGGCCTTTGGGTTTAATAACCAAACCTAACCTAAAACCAGTCATTTTGATTTCCAAATTGTTAGGCCTATATAGGTTTAAGCAAATGAATTGTACATCAATGGTGGGCTAACTATATAAACATAAGCTCTAACGTAACGGAAGCTTGGATTTGCTTAGAAGCATTAAGTTCCATAAGGAAAAATCTTTTCTTGTCACAATAGAGTGAGTTGGACCATCATCATCGCAATAGAAAGGTGTGAAATTGAGTTTTTGCAATTGGATCTGTATAAAACTCAGCCCTCCTCTTACAAAATAAAATAGCTAAGTATTGAGTCTTATGAGTTATTAATTGTTTTTTTATTATTTATTTTAACACATAAACATTCAAACCAATCTTCACAACCATCATGAAATTAAGTGTTTTAAGATTTGAGAATTTTATATTTAAAAAATAAAATACAAATTTTGTGTTGAAAAAGGTTTTGATATTAGAATGTTACCTATGAGGTTAGTAAACTGTTTTGGTGGTCTTCTAAGGTTTTCTGGTCGACAAAATGGTGGAATTCTGCTAGTGGTTTGTGATAGAGAGGATCCCAATCAAAGCATCACATAATTAATGTATTAAATTTTTAAGAAAAAGTATGTAGGGATATGTCAATCAAAACAATTAATATTTTAGAAAGAATATGTTTTAAGCCGAAAGAAAGAACAAACTTTAATGGTATAATATTTTATTATATCAACCTTTATTCCTTGTATTTGACATTGTTTATTTAATTACAGCATTTGATTCATTTGATAAAAAAAATCAAAACGCAGGAGTGTTCTTTATAGATTAAATGACTCCTTCTTATAATAATTAAAATATTTGAGTAATTTAGATATTCACTGTCCATTTTTTCCAAAAGCAGAAACTGCATTTAGCATTGTCATGATCCCTCTGGTTTCATAATTCTCCGAAGCCTGGCTGGTTGACAAAAACTGTAAGCGTCAATTAGATATGGTTTGCTTCCATGTTCATCAATGACAACCAGTTTGAATGTTAACCACATGGAAACGTACTGTGACAACATACCAAGGCATTACTGATCACAGATTCTGTAAATTATTGACTGGCGTGCTATGAGCTAAAAAGCTAATTTGTTGGGACTGGAGGGATCAAAACTAAGTAGATAGTGATGATTGTGGACTTTTTTTACAGGACTCCACCGTACTGCATATAAAGAATCATATATACGACACTCATTTTGCTTATTCAGCTGTTGATTCTTTGTGTTAATCCATTGCAAAGTAGGAAATTAATAATCTATCAACCTTTATTCCTTGTTAAAAAATTACAAGAAAATACTTAGTTTATTCCAAATTATTTATAAAAAAATCAATTATAAATGAGTAATGTTAATCTTACAAAAAACAAATAAAATCATTTCTTAAAAATTCCATCCATTTGATTTTATGTAATTCCGTAATAGGATCTTCATTCAATGCCCAAGTTTGTTTAGGAGTGGTTTTGGATAGAATATTTGATAAAATAGTACTGCTTATCATAAAGTTTTGAGTTTGTATCACCTTCTTATCATTGTTTATGATATTGCAATTACATTCTATAATATTTTAATTTATTAACTAAATCTTGTAATACTTGAGGATTCATCAATATAACCAAAATTTCATTGCTGTCACATTCTATAATATAAAGATTTGTTTTAAAGACTAGCAATTGTTATAACTTGATGGGTGTAACATATTGTTTATGTTTTTTATTTTTCCAGCAATATAAATGGCTTATTGGATCACAATATAATCCAATAGAGTTGGCTAAATCTGATTGGGTTGCAATAGGAAAACCTCCACCTTGTGCCATTGATTCTTGAGGCTTAGGTAAGTCTATTTTGCTCCATTTTTACATGGTTGCTTAATTATATCGTGCATAATTTTTTTGTTAGGCATGCCTATTGTAATCTCGTCAAGTAGTTGGAACTCTATCTTTCATTGGGACAATATTGATAGTTTGTATAAGAAAACTAATTGAATGATTTTCTTTTATTAAATCTGATATTGAGTTTATTTTGGATGAAAATTATGAGACCAAAATGAAACCTATAGGTGGCTGAATAATATATCAATTAATTGCAAATTTAAATGTCGTGCTATTTGTCAAGTCTTGAAACATATTGTGACGTTGAGATTGAGAAGACAACATTTCTCTTACGGTCTGCTCATGTCAATTATTTAACAATAATATTATGCTCCATACGTATTAAGAGAAGAAAGAAGGCAACAAATCTACTAGTACATGAAATTAACTAATTTGGATTGTGCTTAAAGAATTTATATAACAAATGTATTTATATTTTCATCCACCAGTATTATAATTATTATCTAATTATTATTTTACTATGACATAAAAGATAGATATAATGTATATGATAAGAGACAAAGATACAAATGTGAGTAACTATTATAACCCAAAAAAAATATGTTTTTTTTTATATAGCATTTTCATCTTTTAAAAAAATAAAAAAAATTCTTTAATCTTGTATTACCTCGCATGTTTCTGATTTCATTTACCATTTAGTTGAGCAAAAAAAGATCTGAATAACAATTAAAAGTTTGATGGATCCAATAAAAATAAAAGGATCAAAATAAAATAAAAAAAAACTATTTCAAGTGGTAACAAAAGGTAGAAGGACCAATAAAAAAAATGAACTCCAAAACTATTATAAAGATAAATTTATTTAATATTTGTTCAACTAAAATACTAACCGAACGTAATCTAAAAAGTATATTTTTGTCACTAGTTAGAAAATATAAATGACAATATAAGTGTGTGAGAATTCCTCACACACTCATATTGTCACACTAAACAACCTATATAATTAAAAACTCAATAAGAAAAAGTAGAAGAAAAACAATTATCTATTTTTTAGCTTTATATATGTTTGAGCTGGACAAATAATTAAAGTTTATTCATGTGGGATATATTTTATTTTAAAGGATTGTTTAAGTACTAGTATTTAAAGAAGTATGCTTATTTCAAAAAATTCTTATTGGTGTTGTCATGTTAATTAGATTAACATGGATGATCGATTGTGGATGTATCATTGTCTTATGGATGGTCGCCTTCGTCCTGAATACATTACTGGTGTTAGAAGATTTATCAATTTTGCATTTTCAATTGATAAAAATATATCTGGGGGAAAAATTAGATGTCCTTGTGTGAGGTGCAAAAATCAAAAGTTTTTAAAGGAAGATGATATTTGTAAACATCTATTGACAAAAGGTTTTTTACCTTGTTATGAAAATTGGACTGTACATGGGGAGCCTTATGTTGCAGAACCAATATTGGCTGGACCTTCATCGATTATAATGAGTCATGATGTGAATGATGTTTGTCTAGAGAATCCATATAGGAATCTGGTTATGGATGCAATGGGGGTTGGTGATGCATTCTACAATGATAATGTGTCTAGTCCTATGGTAGCAGGGCAAATTCCAAATCCGGAGGCAACTAAATTTTTTAAGCTTTTGAAAGCCGCGGAGGAGCCGTTGTGGGATGGGTGTACCAAGCAATCCAAATTATCTGCTTGTGTACAATTGCTTAATATGAAGTCAACTTTAAATTTGACTCAGAATGCCTTCAACAATTTTATTGACTTTACAAAAAGTTGCATGCCTAATGATGAAAATTTGGTTTCAAATTTTTATGATGCCAAGAAATTTATGCGGCCACTTGGACTTGGTTATGAGAAATATGATGTGTGTCCTAATTACTGTATGCTGTACTATGGGGTAGATGCAATGAAAATAAATTGTGATTTTTGTGGAAGTTCACAATACAAACCTAGAAATCCAACTAGTAAAGGTTCCAATAAGGCGGAGAAGCAACTCCGATACTTTCCTCTAACACCAAGGCTTCAGAGACTATTCATGTCTCCATATCATGCCAAAGATATGACATGGCATCATTTTCATAAGTCTGATAATGGGGTTATGGTGCACCCATCTGATGGGGAGGCATGGAAGGAGTTTAATCGTGTCCACTTAAGCTTTGCATCAGATTCGAGAAATATTCGGTTAGGGTTGTGCACTGATGGGTTTTGTCCATTTGACATGTCTTCAAATACATAATCTTGTTGGCCAGTAATTGTGACTGTTTATAATTTGCCTCTGTGGAAGTGCATGACTAGACCATTCATGTTTTTGACAATGATGATTCCTGGGCCAAAGAATCCGGGTAAAAAGCTTGATGTTTTTCTAAGACCTTTGATTGATGAGTTAAAGAATTTGTGGTTTTTTGGTGTTGAAACATATGATGTATACAGAAAGGAAAATTTTCAATTAAGGGCAGCTTTGATGTGGACCATTAGTGACTTTCCAGCATATGGCATGTTATCGGGGTGGAGTACTCATGGAAATCTGTCTTGTCCTTATTGTATGGAGCATAGCAAGGCTTTTAGATTAAAAAATGGGGGGAAAACAACATTTTTTTATTGTCATCAACGATTCCTACCCATGGACCACCCATATAGATTTCAATATGATAAGTTTTTGAAAGGAGTAATTGAAAGGCTTCCTCCTTTACCTCGTCCATCTGGTTTGGAAATGTTAAATGAAGTGTCCAAGTATACTGAGGGACATAATGGAGGTTCATCATATAATGATAAAATTCTTGGCTTTGGTGTTAAGCACAATTGGGTGAAGAAGAGCATTTTCTGGGAGCTTCCATATTGGCATACAAATTTGATTCGTCATAATCTTGATGTCATGCATATTGAGAAAAATGTCTTTGACAACATTTTTTATCACGAGAATGGATTGTCCGAATAGAAGCAAGGACAATTTAAAGGCTAGGTTGGATATTCAATTGTATTGTCAGAAGCCAAATTTACATTTGCAACAAGATATGAGTGGTCGGCTTTACAAACCTAAAGGCACTTATTGTCTACACAAGAAACAACAACAAGAAGTTTTGTCATGGATGAAGGAATTATCATTTCCTGATGGTTATTCTTCAAGCATTTCACGATGTGTGAAAGAGGCACAATGTAAGGTTTCAGGGATGAAGAGCCATGATTGTCATGTCTTCATTCAAAGACTTCTTCCAACCGCTTTTCGACCTTATTTACCTAGGCCACTGTGGGAGGCATTAACTGAACTGTCCGTATTTTTCCGAGATATTTGTTCAAAAAATTTAAATGCTCAGCATATGGAGTTAATGCAGATGAATATAATTGAAATAATTTACAAACTTGAAAGGATTTTTCCTCCATCCTTCTTTGACTCCATGGAACACTTGACGATACATCTACCTTATGAGGCAAAAGTTGGTGGACCAGTTCAATATCGATGGATGTATCCATTTGAACGGTATGTTTTCATACTATGTTAATTTTATTCACTTTTTATTTTTTAAAAATAAACTAATTGACAGAAATGATATAGGTATATGTTTTATTTGAAGAAGAAAGTGACCAATAAAGCTAAAGTTGAGGGTTCCATATGTGAAGCATACTTGATTGATGAAATTACCAATTTTGCATCTCATTATTTTGGTGATGACGTGCAAACAATTTGGAATCGAGTTCCACGGAATGATGATGGTGGCCTTAGAAGTGTAGATGGATGTCTCTCTATTTTTTCCTATCCAGGGAAAAAATTATCCAAAAGATATTATAAAAGGCAGTTGTCATATGCTGAAATGCAAATTGCGCATAACTATGTGATATTCAATTGTCAAGAACTGAAGCCTTATTTAGAGTAAGTATGAAATATTAGTTTGTACTAAATTTATAATAATTTATTATTAACTTTAACATTTTAAAATTTTAGGCAATGTCGACAAGAGCTAAAGTTACAACAACCACATGCGAGTGATGGTGAAATTGAAAAATTATGTGAAGTGATTTTTCCAAATTGGTTAAAAATAATGTAAGTATTTTAGTAAAATTAATTTATATTTTATGTCAATTAGCTACTTTAAAAATATTATTAATCTCTTTTGAATCATTATTTCTTATGGAGTTAACTATTATGCTAGGTGGAATACCAATCTAATGGAATTGAAAATCAGCTCTTTGGACTTGCTATGGGCCCTTCAACTTCAGTGAAATGTTATAATGGCTATTATGTGAATGGTTTTAAATTTCATACTCAAAGTTATGGTCGTTTTAAAAAGACAATGAATAGTGGAGTTTGTGTGAAAGGAAGTTGCTATGATGATAATGAACTTGATTATTATGGAATGCTTAAAGAAGTTGTTCGGCTAAAATACTTGGGGAGTAAGTGCAAGTTATTTATGTTTAAATGTAATTGGTATGATACAAAATGAGGGATTAGAGTGCATCCTTCGAATGGTTTGGTTGAAATCAAGCATACATCTCGACTACAAGGAAATGAAGATTTTGTGTTAGCACAACAATGTCAACAAGTCTACTATACATATCCACCTGGTAATAAATCATCTGAATGGTGGACGGTTATTAAGACAACTGCTAGAAGTCGTTATAATGTTGACATGGGTGAATTTATTGAAGATGCCAACAATGTGAGATCATTTGATGTTGATCAATCAGATGAGATTTCTCAATCATGTCGTGTCCTTCCTACTCAAACACTTGATGATCCAAATATACTTGTTGAACCATCTTATTATGAAGAAATCGGGCAACATGAATTGATTCAACTTGACATGAATTGGGGAAACAAAGATGATGAAGATGAAGATGAAGATGAAGATGAAGATGAAGAAGATGATGGTTATGGTGATGGTGATGGTGAAGAAGAAGAAGAAGATGATGATGAGGATGATTGTTATGGTGGTGATATTTAGGAATGATGATAATAATGAGTAGCACAAGTTAATTATATTTTGTAGTATATGTAATGAATTATCTTTATTATATGTATGAATGATTTCATATTATTTGACAATTTTAGGCTGTCAATGTTTTTTTTTATTATTTTATTCAAGTGTGGGTTATGCATCACATTACATAAATCATTTTCATTCACCTTTGAAACCATTTATAACTTTTCAAGTATTAATCTTTAAATTGTGATTCTGATGTTATATTTTATTTTGTGATTCATTTTCTTGCTTACAGATGCTGAAGCGTGAAAGAAAGGGTTCTTCCTACTCATTGTTTTGATTTATAGGACCAAATATCAAGGTAAGCATACTCATAAATTTTGATTTATGCTTAATTAATTATTTAGATTATTATTTTTATTACTATTTGTGGTAATTGGCTTTTGACAATTTAAACTTCATGGCTAAATTTTGTCAATGAGATTTAACAGTTTGTTTTCATTCTATTTATGGCAGTCTTGGGAAAATATCTGTGAATTTTTTGTTCCTGATAGTTTAACTATGAGCTAATTTATTGTTATGTTGTATATATTGTCATATTCTAAATGTTAGTTATTTTTTCTGGTTTTTAGCATGCCTCGACGAGGATCCATATTAGATTCTAGGAGTGACAGGTCCACTTCAAGGAGTGACAAGTCCACTTCATCCAAGTCATTTCAAACTACATCAAGGCATAATAACAAAGGATCCACATTTCATCAACCTGTGTATCAGAACGTAAATGAGTATTATATACCTACTTTGGGGAGTACACATCCTCCTCAACATGATTATGGGAGGGTTGATGCATATCAATATTGTGAGGGCTTTCGTTTTCAAGATTTGCTTCAAACTCAAGGAGGTTTCTCTCGAGATAACCAACTTGTTTGTGGAGGACATAATTTATATGGGAGTTATAGGAGAGTTGAAGGTAATGATGATGATGTGAACATTAGAAATGAAGATGAGGGAGACGGTAGTAATGAGAGAGGTGTATGTGATGAGAGAGATGTATGTGATGAGGATCAAGATGGTGTTCCATCATATCACGGTTCAACATCTTCTCCATACAATTATGATCAAAGTGTTAAAAGGAAAGGTTTTGACACGTCAATAGATCCAATAACAAGAAAAAAAGAGCTTTGTTTGTATGGAACAACCGAGTAAGTTCAAACTTTCAATAACTAACTTATTAAGGTTATATTTTCAAGTATGAAAAAATTTACTTATTATTGTGTAATTATTTGTTTAATATAAGTTTGTTATTATATATTTTCAGGTTCAATAATGCATCGTGTGGTCGTGCAATCGGAGATATTTTGAGGTCCAATTTTAAGGGAGCATGGCACTCTTGGGAAAAAGTAGATCCAATGTGCAGGGATGAACTCTTTAAAGAGTTTAAGGTAAGAACCAACACTAATTGTTATAATATTCTTTTTAATTTTGATCACTTTAATGTAGAATTATGAAAATTATCAACTGAATAGCTATGATTGATTTGTGTTATAATTTGTTCTTATTTCTTGTTTACTCTTTAATATCATTTAATTTCTTTAGTTATTACATCATCTTGCAAATTCTGCAAATTCTGAACAAGATAACACAATATTTATATAATTTGAAATTTTGTGCACCCTTTTACTTGGTATATATATTATTTGGTAGAAAAAATATTCTTTTCCTGAGGAAGATGAGTCGATTGTTCGAAATATTTGGGAAGATAAGGCTAGGATAGCTTTGAATCAACAATTGACCCGAGCTCGCAAGAAAGCCATGTCAAAAGAAAACACTACAAATATTATAGATTGTCTTGATAAAGGTCCTGTCTGGATAAACAATGATGACTGGAATCAAATGATCAAAGATGTTTGGTCCACCCCTGAATTTCAAAGGAGATCTGAATCTGCTAGGAGGAATCGATTAACCAAAACAGATGGCAAAATAAGCACTCATTCTGGAGGAACAGTGTCATTTGCATCATATCGAGCTAACATGGTAAGGATTTTTTTTTTAATGCTTAAGATAATAAATTAAAATTTGTATATTTATCTTTTATAATATTTATTAATCTTAAAAGCAAGAGGAAGCTGATGGAAAAGAACCTCCATGGGATGATGTCTTTCTGACTTTGCATCAAAGTACTAAGCAATCTGGTAGCTTTGTCGACAACAAGTCTAAAAAAGTGGTTGTATGTATTTTTATTTGATTATTTCTTAATATAACTTAAGTTTTATTCAACATTCAAATTAATTTATTGTTGCATGTATTTTATTTGTAGGAAAATTATAAAATGGAGATGATTTCAAAGTATGGAACTGATCGGGAAAATCATCCTTCATTTGATGGAGCAGCTCGGTGTGTGGCTTCAGGAGGAGTTACAAAGGGTAGGGTATATGGTGCACCTCGTATGCCAAAATCAAAAGTTAGTACAAGCTCTTCATCACATTCCTACTCGGTGGAGTCATCATATCCCAGTTCATCATATCGAGCATTGCAAAAGAAGATAAAGGATAAAGAAGAGGAGATAAAGAAAAAAGATGATTTTATTCTTGAAATGAAACGGCAGATGGATTCCATGAAAGAATATCTTGTGAACAATCTTGGATACCATGGTGGGACATCAAATATTGATCAAGGTATGCCACCACCTTTGACTCCATCAATACCACCTCCTATGGCTCCTCAGATAATGACACCTATGGGTCCTGCATTTCAACCAATTTTTCGACCTACACCTTGAGCTTTATATCCTGCTCAATCTTCTGTTGATCCATAATATCATGGTTCGTCTTCGCAACCAGCACCATGATTGTATCTTTTGTTGTTTTTTTTATTGTATTTGAACTTAATTGTATTAATGCAAGTTTAACTAAATTTTTATAATATGAATATTATTTTTATTTTGTTTTTTATTAATGATATAATTATTTTTAATATTAATTAATTTATTTTGGTTATATATATTTTACAACTTTTAAATTATCCATAAATAATTAAATAAATAAATTAAAAGTGATTTTAATAAATAAATAAAAATTAATTTAATAAAAAAACAAATGCAATCACCAACGGATTTGCCGTTGGTGATTGCAACTTATGAATGAATCAGCAACGGAGAATCCGTTGCTGATTCACAAAATTAGCAACGGATAATCCGTTGCTATTTTTGCAACGGATAATCCGTTGCTAAATTTCAGCAACGGATTTTCCGTGGCTGCCAAATCAGCAACGGACAAATCCGTTGCAAAAAAATCAGCAATGACAAATCTGCATCCGATTTTTGCTGTTGCTGATTCCGTTGCTAAATTGTTTTAGCAACGGATGTTAGCTTTATTTGCAACGGAATCGTCCGTTGCTAATTACTCCATTTTTTAGTAGTGTCTGTCTGATATGTGGCTGAAATGAAGCTTGTTTAACTCCTTCAAGTGACCCTTCATATGCTTAAGCTTCTTGCAGAGGATAAATATGGGGGAACCGTGAGGATAGCAGTTCCACTTATCAGCAACCAGTGCCAGAAAGCTGTCATGATGAGCCCACATGTTAAAAAATTGAAAACACCTCTTGCTCTTTGTATGGCGTGGCTCCAATCGAATGATGGCTGGAGAATGATCTGAAAAGGCTACAGGATTGCCAAAATGGACATGCACCTGAGAATGGGCCAAAGACCAGGAAGAGTTGGCAAGAACTCTGTCAATTTTACTCCAGACACTGCCGTTAGACCAGGTGAAGTGACAACCAGTATAGTTCAACTCAGCTAGACCAAGATCTGAACAGCAAATCCTGAAATCTGTAGTTTCATAAGTGGAGACAACTGCACCATTGTGCTTGTTCCATTGAGAAAGAATGGAGTTAAAATCTCCCATAATAAGCCAGGGGGCATTGGGACACCATTGCCGTAAGTCCTCCCAAAGAGTTCGCCTTGCTACAATGGTATGAAGATCATATACAAAAGTAGCATGGAAACTGAATTGATGAATTAAACTATAGATCAGAACATGGATACCTTGAGCCGAGAATTCAAGCAGATCAACCTTGACAGATGAGGGATTCCAAAAGACCACAATTCTAGCATTGATGGCCGCAGCAGCATTAGACAAAAACTTCCAATTCTTCAACCTGAATTTATGCAACAAAGAAACTTTGGAAGAGTTAAGCTTGGTTTCCAAAAGACCACAAATATCCATTCTATGCTTCCTCGTGAGGTTAGTAACCTCATGCTGCTTCAGAGGGCTGTTAAGCCCTCTGACATTCGAACTATAAATTAACAGCAAGAGGTGATAGTGGCAGGTGGCTCCCTGCCACTCCCAGAAGACTTATGAGCATAATTCTTCATCCGCCTCCTAGGTGAAACATCAATTGGTCCAGCATCAGGGGACCTTGTTGCATTTGGTCCAGGGGGAACAAGCACTTCTTTTCCTTTAACAGTTCCATCACCATGCGTAGCAGTACCTATACAGATAATGGAAGCATTAGGAAGCTGCACATTACCCTGGAGTTCCCCAGTCACCTCCTGAACCACCGGCAGACATATTCATAGAGTGACTAGATGCGAGATTAGCTCTCGCAGCTCCATTTTGGTTTGTATCTGTAGTTACCTCAACTGGAGCATCCATAACCACAGCCAAACTCCTGGTATCAGGGTTTTGACGCCTGCGACTGGATTTTTTACCCTTGATAATTTCCCAGCCAGCAGCATCTGCCACCACCTCAGATTGCATAGGATCTTCAGCAGACAGGGGTTTTCAAGACATGCCACCCAGGGGTTCTAATTGTCAAAAAACCATCTCAACTTAAAAGTTTAAGCTGTTAGGTAAGGTTTCAGAATACAATTTATATTATTTTCCAACACACCCTCTCAAGTGAAAACCCTTTGGGCTTAAAACTTGCATAGGCCTATTTTACCTATGGTGAGATTCGAACTCGAGACCACTTGGTCATCAAGACTCTGATACCATATCAAAGAACCATGTTAACTTAAAAGCTTAAGCTATTAGGTGAAATCTCAGAATATAATTTAAATTATTCTTCATACATTAGGCCCCAGCCGTTGAAAAACACTCTCACGGTTTACATTGTAGTTAGCAGTAGCAACTGGAGCTGTCACCTTACTCGGCTCATTGGAAGATTTGGTGCAAGTAGAGGTAATATGTCCAATGGTACGGCAATGTTTACAGAATCTGGGTAAAGTTTCATAAACAACTTGTTGACTAAAAATACTCCCATTAGGCAAGGTAACCTCAATAGAATAAGGCAGGTCAGGTAATAAATTGATTTCCACAAGAACTTGGCATATGATAGACGTGTCCGAGAGGAAGTAAGCATGTCACTTTGCAATGGTTTATCAAGAACACTAGCAATTTTAGACAGACATTTAGGAGACCAGCATTTGATGGGAAGGTTGGGAAACTTGACCTAGACCGGAATAGTATGCATTTCAGAGGAAGTATAATCGAAATATTCAGGCATGGCTCTTAGCATGAGGGGCCGGCCAAAAACCAGGTAAGGCCACCACTTAAGACATTCAATTTAACAGCCTCATTTGTAAACCGAAATATAAGCCAACCAGATTCATGAGTACTCAATGTAGCTTCACAGTTCCAGGAATTAGCAATAACATTGTTTAAAGCTTTAAAACCAGGAAACTTACCAGCAACATAACCCACAAGGCATAGCTTCCATAAATCATATTTGGAGTCCAGGTCATCTTGTACGAGATTGCAGCCTCTAGTATCAGTAAATCGAGAGTAATGTGACAGTTTAGGGCAGCTAGTGGTACTGCGATTAGAAGCAAATAAGTTGCGCCATTTGCCAACAACAGGTTCAGATAATTTAGAGGTACCTGGAACATCAGCAGCAGGTTGATTTGCAGCCAGAGATGTGCTATGAAGAGGCTGAGCACCATCAGGGGAAGTTCCAGGTTGTTCACGGGTAACATCAGGGACAGGACAGCGAAAATTTTTTGAACCACCCGCGTGGACGTCCTCTGAATCTTCGTAATCCACCTCGTCATCTTCAAAAGCATCGTCTTCAGAACACTTCTCCACCAAGACTTGTTCCATGCTAGGAGAAGCATGACCAGCTCCATGCGGAATAGATTCATCCTCGGCACATAGGATAGACCGAGTAGGTTTTGAGCTGTTAAATAATATTTATGTAGTCTTATTTATTAATGGTAGAATAATACTTTTAGATTAATCTATATATACTTTATTTGTATTTAGGTTAAGACTAAGCATTCATAATAAACAGATCATTCAGAATTTTAGTCTTCTTTTCGTGTTTTATCTTAATTATTTTAACATGAGCTACCCTAAACTGGAACACCCATAGAGGGCACATTTGAAATCGGGGGATCCGGAACAGTAGCAACTGGAATGGAGGATAAGGCTACTAAAGCAGGAACCGCATTATCATGAATCTGCGTAGACTGCTCCAGTAAGCGTTGCTGTTTAGATCGGGCAGAAGGGGAAAGGCGGGAAAGGAAGCAGGTCAAGAGTCGCTAAAACAAAGGAAGTAAAAAAAACAAACAGGGAAAGAAGCAAACAGGGGAGGTCGTGAACGTGAGGGAAAATCTTCACACAGAAGGAGAGCATCTCTCTCTAACCTCTAACCCGTTATTTATCCTCCTTGATTTTTAACAGACAAGTTTGAATCTGATGAAGCCACTGAGTAGCCACTTTGTATTAGAAACTCTTACCATACCACGTCATTTTAGCTTGTTTTTGTTAGAAATATTTTAAGGAAAAAAGTAAAATTGGGAACATGGGAAGCAAGGTGAAAACAAATTTTATTTATATAAATATTATTATCTTAAAAGAGGAAATCTATATAGACTTGAATTTACAATACTTTAAATATATATTTATATTAGTTTAGAATAATTAAAGAGATTTAAAAGATAAATATATCTTTAATAGTTATGTGTGTGTGTATATATTATTAAAAGAGACCTCAAAAAACTAAAAGATACTTTAAATAAAAATTTTAAAATTAATTTCAACAGTTTTAACCCATTAGCTTTCATACTTGTTCAGGAAAAATTTTACTTTGAAACCCTTGCGGCTGCTCTCTCTCTCTCTCTCTCTCTCTCTCTCTCTCTCTGTAGACAAATTCATGTCCTTTTCCTTTTATAAATGGTGCTCAAATTATCTTGACCTCCATGTAGACCTTGACATCATCAATCCTAAACACCAAAAAAATGTGAAGGAGCTGTCAGCTATGTTATGGATAAGAGATTTTTCTTTATTCGAGACACATGATAAAATCTTTACGTACAACCTGAGAGGAAGTTACAATCTTTGCAAAATATGTCTCCATCTCTTAATCATTATCACTAACATCATTTTTCTTTAATAGTCGAATCTTATTGATGAATACAGAACTCTGATAAGTAAATGGAGTTCTGTCTGAAATAACATTGAAGGAAGTTATACAAGATATGAAACAATAAACATCATGCCAAAGAGAAAAGTTATGCAAGGCTATAGTTTGTCCACTTCAGAATCCTTTGAAATCTGCAGGTAGTCAGAGCACTCCACTGTCCAAGAACTTGTTCAATCGATTAAGACATACATCAATTGAACCCAAGCCAGTTCATGAAATGCTACTAAAACTTCCATGAACCATGACAGTGTAGGAATAAATGCTGGATATGCTCAGTTTTAACTTGACATAGAGGACACAAAGCTTGACTGGGATGGATTAAATTAATTCCTTCACAGCAAGAATCCTCTTGTACAGACTCTTTCTTGCAAAACCAATCACAAGAACATCTCAGTTTTAGGAGTTGCAATACCTTTCTATAACAGTGGTGTGAAAGTAAAAGAACTTGAGAATTCAATAGGTTCAATGATATTTCTGCCAGATTTAACCATATAGCGTCCTTCACTGGTATACTCCTATCATTTTAAATCTTCCTTGCTGGTACTCAAACTGACATCTGGCAACAATGTAAGAAGTTGATGATATTATAACTCCTTTAAAGGATGTAGAGTTGAAGCAATGTTTGTGTTAATTATAAGGCTTACATAATCAGGTATACTAAATAGGACATACATATGTTATGATGTAGTATACTACACCAGATAAATCTATACAAGAAAAGTGCAATATTTTCTATATTACAACACATTCCATAATACACTCCTTCAAGCTGAAGGTGGGTTGTCCACATGAAGTTTGGATCGTAAATAAGCAAAAGCAGAGTGAGGAAGTGGCTTTGTAAGAACATCAACTAATTGGTCTTTGGAGGAGATGAAGCAAATCTAAGTCTCCTTTTTAGCCACTCAATCATGAATAAAGTGATAATCAACTTCAACATGCTTTGTATGAGTATGAAAAATTAGATTGGCAGATAGATAAGTAGTACCCAAATTGTCGCACCAAATAATGGAAAACAAAACTAGGAGAGAAGCATAAATCTGATAGAAGATAGCGAAGCCAAAAAACCTCAGCAGTACCATCAGCCAAAGCCTTATACTTTGCTTCAGCAGAGGAGCGAGCAATAGTGCGTTGCTTGCTAGATTTCCATGAAATGGGAGTGGTGCCAAGAAAGAAAATGTATCCACTAGTATATTTATGATCATCAACACTCTCTGGCCAATCAGCATCAAGAAACCATGAAGTGATAAAGAGAAGCCATAAGTAAGGTAGAGACCAAAAGAAGACGTACCTTTCAAGTATCGCAGTATACATTTAATAGCAAGCCAATGGCTCTCAGTAGGAGCATGCATAAATTAACAGACCTTGTTTACAACATAGCATATGTCCGGTCTAGGAAAGGCGAGATACTGAAGAGCATTAATAATTTGTCGAAAGCGAGTGAGATCTGAAAATAACTCACTAGACCACAGGTCAATCTTGAAAGAAGAGGTTGGTGTATCAATAGGTCTACACAAAGACATCCCAGCATGACAAAGGATATCAAGAACATACTTGTGTTGACTAAGCATGAGGCCCATACTAGTTGGAGTGACTTCAACCCCCTAAAAATAATGGGCATTGCCCATATCACAAAGTTTAAACTCTAAACTCAATAAGGTAATAAGATGTTGAGTCAAAGCAGAGCTATTACCAATAAGTAAGATGTCATCAACATAGACAAACAAATACCGGATAAATCATGATTCACAGTTAGAATAAATAAGGGGGTGTCAATCTTGGAAGCCTGAAAACTAATATTTAGAAGAAAATCACTTAGGCTTGTGTACCAAGCCCGCGGGGCTTGTTTTAAACCATAAAGAGACTTGTAAAGATGACAGACATGAGTCGGCAGAGCAAAGTCTACAAAACCCGTGGGTTGTTCCATGTAAACAACCTATTTAAGTGAGCCATTGAGGAATGTATTATGGACATCAAGTTGTTGAATCTGCCATCCTTTAGATACTACAATAGTGAGAACTAACCAAATAGTAGTCGGTTTAACAACATGACTGAATGTTTCCGAGTAATCAATGCCTTCCTGTTGAGTGAACCCTCATGCAACCAAGCGAGCTTTGTAGCGGTCAATAGCACCATCAGCTCGACGCTTGATTTTATACACCCATTGACAACCAACCACATTCATAGAAAGACTAAACAATACCAAGGACCAAGTACCATTGGCATGTAAGGCTCCAATTTCAGACTTTATGGCAATTTGCCAACACAAAAAACAATCAACTTCTTTAAAATTCAGAGGCTCAAGATCATAAGGAGATGTTACTCGTGAGGTTGAAGATAATAAAGAGGTAGAGACCGAAATTGATGTTCACAGTCCTGTGCTGTTTGGGACGCAACACCATGTGATGCTGTTATGATGCTGGGGGAGCAGGAGACCTGATAGGTAAGGGCTGTTATGAAAGAGAATAGCTGGAGAGATCAACACATAGATCCAGGCTTGGAGGAGACAAAGTAGAAAGTTGGGATGGAGAGGAATCCCTGATGGCAAGGTTGGAGAGACAACAGTATAAAGGTAATCAGATGTAGACAAGTCCGACGCTGCAAAACCTGAACCTACAAAATGATCAAGAGACATAAATACAAATTGTGGTAAGGGGACCGAGGGGTTAGTGGGGAAATTTTATAGGGCTAATGAGTTTGGTGATGGAAAGTAGTGAGGGAAGAGAGGTGGGAGAAAAGGCTAGGCGGAAAGGTAGTTCTAGTGGATGCAGAATTATAGACAGAGTTAAGAAAAGGAAAAGACTGTTCATGAAATCGTACATGACAGGAGATGTAGATATAATTAGAAGACAAATCAAGACAACGATAGCCTAGATGAGATGAACTATAGCCTAGAAACATGCATGGAGTGGAGTGATAGTCTAACTTATGAGCATTATATAAGGTCAAAGAAAAGGAAAGCATAAACATTCGAAAATACATAAGAAAGCGTAATCAGGCGATTGATGAAACAAGCATTCAAAGGGCGACTTGTTTCATAAGACAGGTGTCGACATGCAATTAATGAGATAAATAAAGGTTTCAAATGCAAAATTCTAGAATTTTAGAGTTGCCCTACAATGACCAAGAAGTGTAAGACTAGTTTTGACAATATGATGGTGATGATGCACAACAATACCATTTTGTTCATGTATACATGGGCATATTGAGCGATGATAAATACCAATATTTTTGAAAAATGAATTTAATTCACAATATTCACCACCCCAATTAGTTTGAACAGATTTGATTTTGCGAGAGAACTGTCATTCAACAAAGACTTGAAATTGATGAAACACATTGAATAGATCAGATTTGATGACAATAGGATAAAACCAAATAAATTTTGCATGTGCATCCACAAAATGACAAAATATCAAAAGATAACATAGGGGCAAGGCCTCGAACATCACTAAAAATAAATTTAAGAGGAGCAAATGTTTTGTGACCTGTAGGTCCTAATGAAAAACGAGACGATTTTCCTAACAGACACGCTGGACACTGAAAGTTTAAATGACAAGAAGTACATACAACTTTTTTATTTGACGTTAAGAGACTCAGAATACATGAGCTTGAGTGACCATATCGATGATGCTAAATATCAACAAAAGTAGGCAAGCTAGCAAATAGAAAAGCTTGGGGTATAAATATGGTAGAAGACTCTGAAAGGACATACAGGCCATCTATACTCTATCTGGAAAGAAGAACTTCCTTATTTATGAGATCATTGACATAGAAAATAGAGGAGTGAAATTAAAAAAAGACAATTTTCACGATAAAATTGTTGAAAAGATATGAATTGTTTTTTAAATTGCGGAACATGTATTATGTTAGACAAAGTAAAGGCTCATTTCGGAGTATGTAAGATATTATAGGCTGTATTAGATATAACAAGTCTCTTACCATCACCAACATGCAATTGATCATTATCGAGATAGGGTTTTGCATATGTCATACTGGTAATGTCTGGAGTAACATGTTGATTCGCACCTATGCCAGGAAACCAAGTGATAGAATTTGTTGCTAAAGCATCACTAAAGGAGAAGGTGGTCGAGGATTGATTCCCATGATGCACATGATGTGAACACTGCTGTGCTGAATGACCAACCTTGTTACAAAGCTGACATCTGATCTGTCGTGGCCACTGATTTGTGGTTGTTGATCGATGTTGCTGCCAATTGCCACCATAGCCATGATTTTGCTTCCCAGAAGAACCACCACTATTTCCATGAAAAGTCTGACCACTAAACTGATTGAAGTTGCTTCGAGGGTTTCTCTAGCCACCATGCCTTCCTCTACCTGATGAGGAGAGGAATCACTACCATTAAATCCTGAAAAACCACATTGAGTAGCAAAAGTAGAGGGAGGTTTCGTAGGTGTGGGTAGCAGCGGTGTAACAATCTGAATTAATAGAAGAGAGCTCTTATGTAAAAACTCATGTATAGACAAGTCACTATGGAGCTCAGAATAAGGAAGAGGCTCAACTTTGGTCGATAAACTTGTAACCAAATCACAAAATTCACCATGATGGCCCCAAAAAATGTATAGGTTGAAATTAGTAAGGGACATACGTCTGCCTGCTGTGGCTAATTCATCAAATAATCCCTTAGCTTTTTACAGGTAGAGGATGACAATATCATCACCTTATTGAAGATCCTAAAAAGAGCCATGCAATTGTATAATCCGAGAGTTGGATGGAGAGGCAAGAACATGTTTTAAGGTGCTCTAAACACAAGATGGAGAACATCTATTGAAATTGAGGAAAGGAAAGCATTGAGGATGAGTTGGTCTTGCTGTTTCCATGTTAGAAACACTTGGGAAGGACCAAAACTGAAATTGGTAGAGGAAACAAAAAGATTACTAGACAGGTCATGCAGAGAGGGGCATGGAGTTGAGCCATCGACAAACGAGAAGACTCCTTGGCCAATATGATATGGCTTCATCTGCATACGCCAAAATTGTAACATCCCTATTTCCAGGACTAACACATTAATCTTAAAAAGGGAGAAACATGGTAAATTGTTTTCTTGCATTCATACAAAGTTTGTTGAAATTTCTGCTGAAATTTTGGTAGAGTCTCTCCTATACCAGGAGGTCCTAAGTTATCGACAAGTCACTTATACAATGACAATGAGGTGAATGCAACATGTGCATGATACTGCAAAGGCAAGCTCCCGTTTTTCCTTTATGTACTATGAGGTTAACATATAGTGTTGTAAGATGTGTGGGTCTTTTATGTCCTAACCTGGTCACAGATGTTCTTTCACTTGCTACGCATACTAAAGAGGATGGGGTGTGATTTTTGCTTCAAATGCATATGGTCTTGAGAACTTGATTGCATGTCCAAAGGTCATGTTAAGACCTTGCCTAAGATGAATTATGAGCTTATACCTATGATGTATTCTCGATATTAAAAGAAACAAATACAAAAATATGTTTTGGCTCTAAAATGGCTAGACTTAACCCATAAAGCCATGGTTCTCTCTACTGGGATAGACCTACTTTAAGCAATAGACAAATCAATGATTAGAAAAGAATATGGTATCTTAGTAATAATCAGACAAATAAACAATACAACTCATCTTAGGTATAATGTATTAGGGGTGATAATGTCCACCCTATACACAACATGTTTCCTTGTCCAGACTCTAAAGATCAATTAGGGTTTCCAGTAACCAAGATACACGATTGAAACTCTAAGCATTTTTTATTTATAAAGGACAAGAAGTCCATGTTCTTTCCGCACAACACCAAAGTCCTGATCTAGGAGAATGATCGCAATGATGCCACACCCATGCTACATTCAACATTGTACTTTCCATAAGTTATCCTTTCTATTTTTCAATTACTCTTATCCAAATAATGTGTTACCCTCTCAACATTCTTCAAAGTCAACATGTACTTCTACTAATTGATCTATGAATGTGGTGGGCTGTAAATGAGTATACAAGATTAAACGTATGGAAGATGGGAATTTTGAGCACTACAAAGCATGTTTGGTAACCAAAGGCTATTATCAACAAAAAAGAGATTGATTTTCAAGAGACATTTAGTCTAGTGGCGAAGCCTCGCACTATTCAGACAATGCTCGATA
This sequence comes from Populus deltoides, assembly GCA_015852605.2. Taxonomy (NCBI): domain Eukaryota; kingdom Viridiplantae; phylum Streptophyta; class Magnoliopsida; order Malpighiales; family Salicaceae; genus Populus; species Populus deltoides. The sequence goes on along the minus strand of CM027570.2, from coordinate 30,232,739 downwards.
TTGGTGATACTTGAGGTTGGTCGGGTTATTAGATTAATATATAAATATTGTTTTTTAATGAATTTCTTGATATAGATGTGTTTATAACCCAGCCTCCTGGCTTTATTGATCCTCAATCCCCAAACCATATTCACAAACTAAAACATTTTCTTTATGCTATAAAACAAGCATCTCGTGCATGGATTGATCGCTTAATGAATTCTTAGTTTCTCAATGGATTTCATATTGGCAAATTTTTAAGTCAATCTAGATAATATAATCGTGTTAACTCTAAAAAAGAAAAGCTAAATTTATTTATAAAATGAGCATCGCATATTTAAAACCACTAAAAATTCCCATAGAAAGATTAGCACCTGATGACAATGTTTTGAAATTGAATTCGACACTAGGTCTACTTAGCAGTTGAAGGATTGCTACCTTGACCAATGAACTGAAAATATCGTCCATCTCTAATGAATGGCATACAGTTTTACCACATCAAGAGCATGAAAATTGATAATCGATCCTTTGGGATATGTCAATCCCAAATCTATTATTCCATTTCTTTATTAATTATCATAAAAACATTTATTGAATGTGTTGTCCTCCAACTCTTTCCATAAAAAGAAACAGTTGTGAACCACCACATTTGATCATGGACAAAAGGTAATCAAATAGTTGCCTCCACTAGGACAAGTAAACGTGCTCGATTTATCATCACAAGCATAACTATAAGCTTGAGGACACTACTGCTTAAAGTCATCGAATATTGGGTAGGAGGACATGTGTCAGCTGTATTATGGTCTCCTGTGCAGCAGTACTGCGGCTGGTTAAATGCCAAACACGCGCTCTTGCAGGCAATCACAGTCCCATCTGCCCCCTTCACTGCTAAACTAGGATCACAAACAGCATTCACGTTAGCTGCACAGCTTGTAGAAGGGCAGCCAGTAGAACCTCCTTGCGGGGTTATCGAAATTGGGATGTTAAAGCCGTCAACAAGGCTTATATCGTAAAAATCTTTCCCACCATCACCTCTTAGAGTGAATTCTGCTAAGGATGCTGGTGGGATCGCACCGGCTCCATTGCATTCTATGACACCAGAGGCACAAACAAACTTTCCCGAGGCATCTGTAGAGCATTGCGTTCTGGCCCACAAGCGGCCAGACCAATTGACAGGGACACTCAGCGAAGATGAAGCACCCGTTGCCAATGTGAAGCCAGTTGAAGATAAAGGCAGACCGCCAGCAGCCGTTAGAGTTCCTGGCCAGACTGAAAAGCTACCTGTCACACATGCTGCCTCATCCACAGCAGCAATTGATCAACGAACATACCTGTATGTGCGACCTGAAGTATGTGGGGACCACCCACACCCTATCATGCACTCATCAACTATTTTTTAATATTATTTATATTTAATAAATTATAAAATTAGAAATAAACCACCCTGAATAAAAAAAAAAGACCCAATGAAAATATACAAATGCCCTTGGTTTGAACCACAAGTGACTAACTAGATATCTCAATTAATGAGAAAGCAGACTAGTAAACAGCCAATTAGAGGAACGCCCTGCTTCTCACGTCTAATGAAAGCAATTGAATGCAGGAATAGGGCCATACTCACAAGAAAATTGATATACACCCGACATAGCACTTTGCAAGTGTAAAAGCTATATTTCCGTGTCTATAAATATCAGGTAGATTTTTTTATGGAAATATCTTCTCAATAAATATCAAAATATTTGATATCGCAACACGGAGTATAAATCTAATTATGTTTAATAATTTTTTTATTTGAATAAATTTGTATTTAACCAAATGATTATCCGTGCCAATAAAACGATGTCTACCCAATACAATTTATTTATTTATTTTGTATTTCAAAATATTATGAAATGATCATCACTTGCCTATATTTATTTAATTAATTAAATTAAATGAAAAAAATGTCTATAAAAAAGAGAAATTAAAAAAAACAACAAATAAAAATACTCGAGATATCCCGAGTCATTTTCAAAATAAGTGAAAAATCTTATAGAAAGAAAAAAAATCAATGGAGCCCAATATCTAATTAAATAAATATTAAAGGATGAAATTAAAATAAACATGAGCTTAAAAAAAGAGAAAAAACCAAGCAAACTCAAGCTTAAATAATAGCAAGGAGACTAACGACGTGGAAAATGTTGGCTGAGGAAGGATTTTAAATATAGAAAAATTAAAGTTTTGGAGTTAATTAAGTGCTGCATTAATGAAATTTTCGGCCAAGAACCATTTTGAAAAAGGCAATAAGGGACTTGATTGAAGAAATCCAAAACCAAGGACCAAACTAGAAAAGGCATGTGAATATAGTGGTTGAAATTGACCGAATCAGGGACTAGATTGAAGAAATTGAAAGTTTGTTGATCAATTAAAGGTCAAAATGCACAAATTCAAAACCAAGGATCAAAGTGAAAAAGGCAACCAACTTCAGGGCTGACATTTAAATTTGACAGAGATGCAATTGAATTAATTCTTAAAATCAAAATCTAAATTGATGACTTAATTGAACAAATAAAAAATTGAGGATTGATTTGGAAAAAAGGACTTCTTAGGCGCCATTTTTATTTAAATGAAATGGTGCGTTTTGTATAAAACGATGTCATTTCATGTATTCTTATTCCAAAAAGAAAAAAAAGACAAAGCTCAAAATGGTGTCATTTTGGATGACACTGTACATCTTCTACTTCCCCCAGACGTGCTGTAGGCAGGGGAAAAAGGTTTTTTCCCCCTCCTTTGCAGCACCTTTCTCCCTCCTTCTCTCTCCCACTTACCTAAAAACCCTGACACAACCCACACCCCCTCATGGCCTACCACCATGATGAAAGAGGCATAGGGAACAAGCCTTACAAGCGACTCTAGGGCGGCTGCACAGTGGACGCCCTAGCACTACACTACCCCTTCGCCATGACTAGACAGGGGTAGGGCAGCTCCCCCCTGCCCTTTATAAATACCTTCCTAGAGGTTGGGGGGCGAAAGAAAGAAAGAAAGAAAACAAAACGAAAAAGGAAAAAGGAACGAAACAAAAAAGAAAAGGAAAGAAAGAAAAACAATGGAAAACAAAGGAAAGAAATGGAAGAAGAAGAAGAACAAAGAAAAAAAAATAAAAGAAAAGAAAGGAACACTCTTTGGCCTCTATTTGGAGAAGAAAAGGAACTTCTTCTCCTCATCTCTCTTGCTAGTTAGTAGCAGCAGCCACCATTCCTCCTAGTCGCCACCACAACAAAGCCACCGTCAAGGTCAGCAACCATGCTACTCTCACTCCAAGTAATCTTCTTCACCTCTATGTAACATCTTCTTACCTGCTTTACTTCTTCATTTCATTTGCATGCAGAACGTGAGCAATTCACGTTCTGCATAGTAACTAATTACTGTGCTAAGCACTATAATCATTTAATGGTTTTTTGGGCTGGGTCTAGCCTTATAAAAAAAAGAAGAATATGTTGGGTCAACATCGGCCTAACTCTTTTGGGCTGACCTTGACCCAATTTCTTTTGGTTTGTATTTTTACACTATAAATATACAAATTTGTTATTAAATTACCTGTTTTTTCTCCAAAATGTTGCAAAAAAAATATATAGAAAAACAACAAAAAAAACATTTCTTATTTTCATGCATATGGCCAAGTCTAAAAAATATAAGAAATTTCATATTGTATTTTCATACAAAATAAAATTCAAAAAAATATGTGTTAGCATGCTTTCTAGGCTTTAATAACCAGTTTATTAAAGCAATCAGAACTATGCCTATATTTCAAAAATGCTAAAAAAATATTTTGTTTTCTTTTAGTATCTAGGATTATAAACTTATACATAAGATGTATTATGATATTAAATAAAAAGGTAGTTCTTTTTTATATATATTGACATTAGAATGGTTAGGTTTTTACCTGATAATATAGGGATCTCCTTACTAAGGAAGACTTTTCCTAAACCTTAGACTGGCCAACAATTAGAAAACACAACAATATGTTAGTTATATTAGATAATTAAACAATGCAGATTACCTTAGGTAAGACGCATTAGAGGTGCTAATACCTCATGTGAAACCTCAGAAATTTATAATTTAGATATGTAGATGACTCGGTGGAAACTCTGTAAAACCCCAACAAAAGACTTCACCATGATGAATTGAATAATGAGAAATAAAATAGAAATGGTGGTAAATTGTAAACCCCCGATCAAATTTCATGATATTAATAAAATTATTGATAATTCAGAACAAAAAATGAGATGAGCTAGTTAAAATAAAATAAAATGGAATAGTATTGAATTATTAGAAAAGAAATTTTAGAGAGAGATTTTTTTTGCATGGTATTTTAAAAGCGGGCCGAGAAAAGGCATTTGGTTGAACAAAAAGATACCTAAACTTGATATAAGGGTGTTTTAGTAAATATAGATAGATTTGCTATATAAATAACAAAATTGTGCAGAAATTAACTAGGAGTGCCGAATGAAAGGAAAAGAGAGAGAGAGTACATTGGGAGCAGAAATTCAAACGGCAATATCTCTGAATTGCACTGTTACATTGGTTTGGTTTTGGGATATATTATACTTTTCACTACCCTTTAACATCTGACCATTCGGATCTGAATGTTCTGGTTCGATGTGAGAGTATAGCCCTCGCAACATTTCAAGTAAAATCTACCTGCAGGTCAGTCATTGTCTTTGGTCGTTTCCACCTTTGTCCACCGTTGAATCCTGCTCAAGTTTGGATATGTGGGTCATATTGATGAGCTCTTCATTATGAACGGTGGAGATCAGGATTATAATCTCCGATAAGAAGTTAGTCATCGAAGAACAATATACTGTCAATTTTCAGGTCCGTTTTGGTTTTGTCTTGATCTAGGAAGATCTAACCGTTACAATGCTATGATGTTTTGGTATGTGTTTCATGTTATAATAGTGGTTAACTACACTGTTTGGATTTTATACTTTCGGATTGAGTTGGGAGAAACTTGAACCTTAATGAAACATTTGTTTAAATTAGGTTAGTAGAAATGAAAAGAATGGAAAGTGTGATGGCTTAATTTATGGCTAACCATCAAAAGCATGCTATTTATGATTTAAATTGAAGAAAATCCTTAGTGTCTTTCTTTAGGCATGTTCGACTATATTATTGATAGTAGGAAAAGGGAGATATTGGTTGTCCAATCTATGTATTGGGATTTAATAGTTTTATCACCCACCTTTCAGTTGTGGTTAGGGAGCCAAAATGATAAAATTCTAGATTAGGTTCTTCACAAAGGTTGTAGGTTTAGATGTTATTTTTTAAACAAAACTGACCTCGTATAATTTGGAGTTATAGAACTCCAGATATGGACTGAAAATGAAAGAAGGGTCCAACTGTCTTGTACTTTACAAATTTTGTGAGTATTATAACATATAATTTTAGGGGTGTTAAGGGCAGAATTGGTCTTCCGATCCTTTAGTAGAGTTGTAGAACCGTGTCTTATCTTTCCAACAAGCCAAACCACACTTAAAATTGAATTCTATAACTTTACTTACGAATTGATGAGGTAGTTGAAGGAAATAATCGGAAAATGAAATCAAAACATGGTGATGAATTAATTTGAATGAGATGGCAATAGTATGAGAACACATATTGTGATAAAATTAGAAGAGGGTACTAATTGTATCTTTTGATTCTCAAACAGAAGAGATGCCTGGAGTAGGGTCGTCAGGAGTTAATGGGACTCGATCGGTTGGGGAAATAGGTAGGTGCATCACACCTTGTCTTTTCATTTTATGTAAACTCATTGATAAATTTCAAAATTTATTGTTTTATTGCTTCGATAAATATTTGAATGAATATGAGTACCTTGTATATATTGATGTGTATCAACTAGTTATTATACAATTGGAATGGATACAAGTACCTTACGTACATTGATATGTATCAAACTTGTGATGATATTATTAGAATGAATAAGAGTACCTTGCGTACAACGGTATAAATCGATTAGTTAAGATAATGTTTGAATGAATATGTGTACCTTGCGTAGATTGGTATGGATCGAGATAGCTAGGATAATGTTTGAACGAACATGAATACCTTGTGTGCATTGTTATGTATCAAATTAATTATGTTATTATTAGAATGAATATGATTACCTTGCATACATTGATAGGTATTGAATTAGCCATGATAACTTTGAAATAGACGTGATTATCTTACATACTTTAGTATGGAATATGTATACACAATGACTAGGAGATTGGAGGAGAAATGATAGATAATTGGTCATCGTAGTGTCGGTGGCTAATGATACGTTATGATGATACATAACACCATGATGAGGGTGGCTAAGGGCATAAATTGATGCTTGGCACTGTGATGAGGGTGACCAAGGTTATGTGAATGATGTTTAGTGACCATAGTGTTTGTTACAATGTATATGATGTTAATAAGAAGAATAAAAGGGAATCGGTATAAATAGAAGGTTGAGAAGACATTGATTAGCTATCCAAGTTTGGATAGCTAATGGTATCGATGAGGTTCCATTGGTACCGACATTTCAGATGACAGTAATTAGCTATCTGGGTTTGGATAGCTAATGGTATCGATGGGGTTCCATTGGTGCCAGCATTCCTTAAATTGATTAGTCAATCCCGAGTAATTGGGTGACTAATGATGTTAGTAAAGATTTCTAACATCGGCATGGTTACTCCTGGTTAAGGGAAAAAAATAAGTTGAATAATTATTCTAGGTCGTGAATAGTTAATGATATCAACGGGTCCTATTGGTATCGACAACCATTTCTGGTGTGATTAGCTACTCCAGGTAAGGAGGCTAATGATAAAAAGGGTTCTTGACATTGACAACTTTGATGGTATACCAGATGTGAATAAGAATTGATTAACTATTTTGGGGTATAAATAATTAATGATATCAATTGGTTGTATTGATATCGACACTTAAATGGAATTGATTAGTCTAACCCGATATTGGGAGACTAATGATACTAATGAGATTCAATAGTATCGGCAATTACCTTTCAAAAAATGAAAGAGAAAACATTGATTAGTTATTCCAAAAGAATGAGATAAGCTAATGATACCAAGAGAGGAATATCTTGGTATCAAGTGAGAATTGATTCATAAGAAGATGATGTTCGAAACTATTGAGTTGTATTGAGATTTCCAAGATGAAATTATTTTCAACAAATGGGATAGGATATTAGATGAATATTGGTAATAGATGGAAAATGTATGTTGTAAAAGTGGTCTATGCCTAATTTTATTTATCAAAAGAAATTCTATATAAATCATTACATGTCATTGTTATTGTTTGTTACTACCTTTTTATATTTATATCTACATGTTAATTTTTATTTCCAGGTTCATTAGGGTCGCGTCAAGAGTTATCTTAGTTTAGTTACCTTTTTGCTTTCAGCCATGTAATGATTTGTAAATTAAGAGACTTATCTCCTAAAACTTGAAATGTAATATTAACCCGTACATTTGGATGTATGACTTTAATCTAATGTTTATAATTCTATGTGCCTATTTAACCATGCATGTTTATAGTTGTAATCAAATCCTTCACTTGAATAACATTTTATGATGTTATTATGCAAGATATAGTTTATATGATGTAACAATTGAATTATGCATTGTTATTTTGTGAACTTGAATTGTATAATGTTATTGAATAAGATGTGTTGTGTTGGTGATGATGAGTTGAGTTAAGATCCAGGATGATTGGATTAGATTGTGAAATGAAATTGGAAGTGTAATATGAATTTGTCGATAACTTGGGACCTCCTCATATAGAGGAGACTCTACTAAAATTTTGGTAGAAATTTCAGTGGAACTTGTATATAAAAATAACAATGATGAAAAAAAATCACGGTTGTTACACCTTCTCTTTACGCAACCAGTCCCCATGCCAGATCTCTATGACCAGTTAGGGTTCTTAGTGATCAAAATACTAAGTGGCAACTCTCATTCCCTTTTTCCACTAATAAAGGACAAGAATTCCTTGTCTTTTCCATTTCCCAACCCGAGAGGATGTTAGTTGTGATATCACACACGTGTGACAACCACTCTCGTGAGCCACCAGGAATCTCCATTGTGTATATAACAACCAACCACATAACTCAGGAAGCTCTGACTAGTACTAGCAATTTCAAACTAACCACTTACCCTCTCCCATGGTGACTGTAGCACTTATAAGCAGCAGAGAGAAGAACTAAAGAGAAAGAGGAATTACAATAGAAATAGAACAAAGTAGAAATTTCAACTCAGCCGATCTTCTTTCTCTGGTAGCCGTGAGCCTCACCATTGGGGTTAGCAGGAAGAGGAAGGACTGATCTACCATACTGAGGTCCTCACACGATTTGAGGTCTCGTCGGCATGACGCACCAACAATGGCAGTTCTCTTCTAGGGCGTGCAACAGACACAATGCCATTGATCAACCTACTTCCATCAAATTCCAAACATCTCTAGGCATTCTCAAAGGTGAAATATTAATGTTAAGATTGAAATTTGTTAATGTTGTTTGGTTTTATGAACATAATTTTGAGGTGACGAGAAAGTTGTTTGATTTGGAGTTTTGTTATAAATATAATATGATATAAGTATCATGTGAAAATAATAAATGAGCATTATTGATTTCGATTGTTTGATTAAAAAATAATTGACAAGTATGAATTGTGGTTTTGAAGATATGATAGACAACATGTACATTTTTTTATAAAAGAAATGTTGATTAGAAATTGTTTGTTAATAGGCTATGTCCATATAAGAAATTAAAAACATGCAAAATGTGTGTGATATTTGTTTTTGGAAGTTAGTTGGATGAATATTATAAGATGGTTGAATATAACCATAAAATTTAAAATTTTTTAGATCATTGTGAAAATTCTTGCAATGAATATATATGGACCACTTATTTTTATAAAAATAACGATTGATTAATTAACCCAAGATTGTATGGTCTAACCTTAGGCTTTGTCTTTCAGGTGTTGATTAATAAAGAAAAATAAAAAATAAAAATAAAATTGTCCTTGTATTAATTGTTTCTATCAATTGATTAATTAATCCAAAATGAAATGGTCTTATACTAGGTCCTGTTTTTTTGGATTTTGGTTATCGAGTAACAAGATCAATTAATATTTGATCGATGAATTAACTATTTCTATTAATTACTAATTGACCCATGATGATATGATCTAATATTGGGTTATGTTCTTCTAGTGTCGATAAGTGAATAATAGCACCAATTAATACATGATCTGTAGGATATTAACCAATAAAATTAAGTAGCCCAAGATGGAATGGTCTAATAGCGGGCCTTGTTCTTTGATTGCTACATAATGAATAATATGAATTTTTCAACCCGCAATAAGCCTCATATATAGGTGTGCTCATCATTTCCAAATAACTGAGGATAGAAAGGTACAATAGTAAAACTTGTCCTTTAAATGTTTTCTAATAGATAATAAGAACTATACATCAAATAACATACATACTAGTTTAGGTGAACCACAAAAAAAAAACACATTTATCATTAAAAACAAATAACAATGCAGTTTACCTTGAATAGGATGTATAGGGTTATGTCTATATTACCTAATACATAACCAACCCCTTACATAGAACCTTTAAAGATCAGTTAGGGTTTCTAGTTACCATAAATCTAGGTGACGACTTTTTTTCACATAGCTCGCCTCAATGTTCACATGCAACATAAGTTTGACCAAGTGAACCGAGTTACAAGTTGACCCTTTAAGTCACTCGAGTTTGACTGGATCATTGTCCACTTCTGTTCAGAAGAAAATCAAACCAAAACAAGGTTTTGGGTCAACGAATCACGAACACATCCTGTTGGACTAGACCAAATTTAATGACTATGACTTACATAACTTCTCGTAGAAATTGCACTTGGATCTAAGTTTTTTAAGGTAAAAAAATATTATAAAAATAGCACAATTAATTAGTTACATTGTTAGGAACGATTCAACCATATAAATTACGTTGTTCTCAACAATACAATTCAGTATGCTACACTGTTAAGAATATCGTAAACCTTTTCATAATCTATTTTTTGGTTATTCCTCAAATTCATTTTTTCTCTTTCAAAAAATAAAAACAAAATATTCAAAAAAACCCAAAAAATAATAATAGTGAGAAGAGGCTGCTAGAGCGCCCTAAAAATAGCTATAAATTGGTTGAGGAGGCTCAAAAATTCAAAGATTAAAATTTGACAGTATATTTTATAGATGAAGTGCCCTGTTGACAAAGAAAAATTCAATTTGAGGAAAAAAGTCCAAAATCAGATGTTTATGGACTCAATTAAATTTTATTGGAGGTTTAATTGAATTTATATAGGGTTTGATTATAAGAAAAAATTATTTTTAAGCCAATTTAAGCTTTAATTGGAGGAAATTAAGGTTATGGGTCAAAGTACAATTTTTTAGAGTTGATTTGGTCAAATCAGGGGCTTAATTGAATATATATTAAAGTTTGATGGCCAATTAGAAACTTGATTGAAGAAATCCAAAACCAAGGACCAAATTGAAAAAGACGTGTAAATAAAGGAACTGGAATTGACCAAATCAGGGGTCAAATTAAAGAAATTGGAAGTTTATTGATCAATTAAGGATCAAATTGCATAAATCCAAAACCAAGGACCAAAGGAAAAATGCGCCGAAATCTGGGGTTTAAATCGAAGTTCTTCATGGGTAAAATTGAACAAAATTAAAAGTTTAAAGCCAATTAGGGGTGTTGATAGAGAATTAATCACAAATTGAAGGACTAAATCATAAGATACTATTCACCTTCTTCTCCAGCGAGGCTGGTTGGGTGGCCACATTCCCAAGGCATTTGGCGCCTCGTTTCTTCACCAAATTGGATGCAACGTACAAGAAAACAATCCTGTGATACCTGACTACACGCTAGTCTAAGCCGTTCGGGTTGATCGAGGCTGCAGAGGCGGTGGCACCACCCCAAAGTGGCCAACCCGACCAGCCATTTTTCCTGCAAAACTGACAGTTCATCATTGCTACTTTGAGCCAATGATTGGGATGCTTTTGGGTCGAACCAAGGGCTGAGATTTTGTACTAGAAGAGAAAAAGTGTCCCTATTCCACCACCTATAAATAGATTTTATCTTCATGCTCAGGGGGTGGAGAAATATGGGTCCGACCCAATCATAAATTTTTTTAAAAAAATATTTTGAATTTTTATACTGTAAAGATACAAATGCAGTATTAAAATAGATGGTTTTCATCATAACATTGCAAAAAAATTTATAAAACAACAAAATATTTTGTTTTCATGCATACAGCCAATTCTCTCTAAGATAAAAAAAAAATTATATCATTTTTTCTTATACAAAAAAAAACATAAAAATTTAAAATATGTTTTAGCATGCATTTTGACTTTAATAACAAATTTATTAGAGCCATGAGAACTAGGCCAATATTTTAATATCCGGGATTACGAATTTATACGTAAAACGTACTCCCGATATTAAAAAGGTAGTTTTTTATTTGACGTTAGCACAATTAGGTTTTACCCGATAAGATAAGGACCTCATTACCAAAGAGGACTTTTCTTGAGCCATAGATAGACCAAAAATTAGAGAACACAACAAGACCTTAGTTTTTATCAAACAATAAAACAATGCTGCTTACCTTAGGTAGGACGTATTTGGGTACTAATACCTTCCCTTTACACATCCAGTCCCCGTATTCGATCTCTAAGACCAGTTAGGGTTCCTGGTGACCAAAATACTAGATGGCGACTCCCATTCCATTTTTTCCACTGATAAAAGACAAGAATTCCTTGTCTCCCCATATTTGCCAAGATAGACACTCCACACCTGATGATGAGGGTGGTGGGCGATCGCCACGACGCCGCACATGTGCGACAAACCTATTGAAATATATATTTTTATTTTAATTTAGAATTTTAAATATTTTTTTTTCGCTACAAATCAAAATAACTAATTTATTGATGTCATATTATTCTCAATAATTATGATAATTATCAATGAAAATGATTGGTTATAATCAATTTATATTTCAATAGGATTCCTTAACTTATGAATTAATAATTAAGATAATTATCAATGAAAATGATCAGTTGTAGTAATTTTAAATTTCAACAAGATTTCTTAATATATATGTTAGTTGTAGTGAAATTAAATTTTCTTTAACTTTATAGGTTAATTAATAATTATCAATGAAAATAATTAGTTGTAGTCGATATAAATTTTCTTAACTTGGTTAATTAATAATTATCATAATTATCACACCATGACAAATGTGAGACTCTTCAAAATTGAAGGAAAAAAATAATAATGAAGTCACCACCTAGTAATAAAAAAAAACTAGAAATCCTAAAATAGACATCGGTCAGTAGGTATTGAGTTAGTTATACCTCAGGGAAGATCGATGTCACCCTTACCGCATCCTTTCAAACGAAAGATTACCTCCACAATGTTTTTTTCTAAATTTATTCTATGCATACTATTAATTATCTAAATCTATTCCTATTTTTGTTTGTGATTTATATTAATAAAAAATTAATGTTGGTCCCTAAGAAAAGAAGACTCGTCGATAAGGGAAAATCTTGACGTTAATCCCTAAAAATAGATAATTTCATCGATTTGGAAAAAAATATTAATGTTAATCTCTACTTTATGTTTTTTAAAATACGTCCACACACAAAACCCTTCATACTGAAAAACTAAACATATAAGAAAAATCAAACATCCACATTAAAATTTCATAACTGAGGGCATCATACCCCACAGTTGTCACACCACAGTGTAAATCTCAATACTTTAAATATCGCAAACATTCACATTAATACATAATTAGTCTCAATCAATAAGCATTTCATCATAATGTGTAACAACATAATAAAAAATTATTCAAAAAATTAATTTAGGCCTCAACAACCTTTTAGAGTGGCTAAAGTTAATCAAAACGATTGGAATTGGGTGAAGAAGCTATTAGATTATTGAGGGCAATATTGGCATATGACAACCACGTGCTAGTGTGTGATAACAATTATTGGTGGTATCTGGTCCCATGCGCCAATGATGGTCACAGAGGTGGTTAGTTGGATCAGGTCTGCCACTATATTCTTTTATCTTCCACATTGGTGGTGTAGTCCACCACTCTTTGACGAGGGAGATTGAGCCACTTGAACATTTAATTTCTCTCTCTTGTTTTCCTTCTCTCCCCACCTCTATTTTCACTGTTACTACCTTGCTACTACTAGTTAAGAAGCTATTGTAATGATGTTGGAAAGAGATTACAGCATTGATAGTGGTGTTTTGTTTTGGTAAGTGAGATTGATGGTGTTATCTATTTTTGGGTCTCTAGATAAAAAGGAGAAAAAAGAAAAAAATCAAGAAAAAAATTGTTGGAAGAAAACTAAAAAAAATATAGTAATAAGAAAAAGACACGGGGGCGCCCAAAAATGGCCAAAGATTGGTTAAGGAAGTTCAAAAATACAAAGATTGAAATTTGATAGTATATTATTGATTGATGAAGGTCATATTGACAAAGAAAATTGAATTTGAGGAAGAAAAGTCTAAAATCAGATGTTTAAGGACTCAACTAGATTTTGTTGAAAGATTAATTGAGTTTACGAAGGTGATTGCAAGAAAAATTAATTTTTAAGTTAATTTTGGCTTTAATTGGAAGAAATTAAAGTTTGAGAGTCGAATTATAATTTTGAGGTGTTAATTTGATCAAATCAGGGGTTTAATTGCATAAATATTGAAGTTTGATGGGCAATTAGAGACTTGATTGAAGAAATCCAAAACCAAGGACCAAACTGGAAAAGGTGCATGAATATAAGACCCGAAATTGACTAAATCAGGGGTTAAATTAAAGAAATTGAAAGTTTTTTGATCAATTGAGGGTCAAAATGCACAAATTCAATACTAAGGACTAAAGAGAAAATGATGGCCAACATCAGAGGTGACCTTTGAATTTGGCAAGGATGCAATTGAATTAATTCTTAAAATCAAAATTACAATTGAGGACTTGATGAATAAATAAAAAGCTAAAGACTAATTTGGAAATTGATATGTTTTGGCGCTATTTTCATTTAAATGAAACGACACATTTTGTACAAAATAACGTTGTTTCATTCACTATTCATATATATATAAAAAAGAAGCTTGTTTTGAACTGCATTGTGCATCTTCTTCTTCCCTTGACGCGCAAAGGCAGGGGAAAGTTTTTCTTCCCCTTATTTGCAGTGTCTCTCCTCCCGCTTTTCCAAAAACCCTGACATAACCCACACCCACTCATGATCTACCACCATGATGAAAAGGGCAGGGAAGACAAGCCCTGCAGGCAACTCTAGGGTGATTGCACAGAGGCCGCCCCAGCCACCCTACCCCGTCACCATGACCAGACAAGGGTAGGGTCGCTCTCGCTCCCCTACCACGAGGTGATGAGGGAGAAAAAAAAGGGGGATGACGAGAACAAAAGAAGAAGAAGGAATGGGAAAAAATAGAAAGTAGGAGAGGGAAGGAAAAAAATGAAATAGGAAAAAATAGAGAATAGAGTTTGTTGGGCTGAAATCGGCCCTACCCTATTTTGGGCCGATATTGGCCCAAGTTTGTTGGGCCAACCTCGGACCAGTTTGTTTGAGCCAAATCTCAGCTCAACCAGGGTGGGTTCAGCTCACATCATTGGGCTGGGCCCAACCCAATATAATTTTATAATATAATATTAATATTATATATTATTCAAAAAAACAAAATGTTCCAAGAATTTTCAAAAAAACTTTTCAAAATATTTGTGATTTTTTCGTGTATTTTTCTATCAATTTTAATTAATATTGGTTTATATTTTTATATTGTAAAAATACAAATTTGGTATTAAAATACACAGTTTTCTCCGTGTGTGTGTATTTGAAAAACAAAACAAATGCTTTGTTTTCATGCATACGACCAAGTCTCTCAAAATATAAAAAAATATTTCATATCGTATTTTCATGCAAATAATTTTTTTAAAAAAAACATGTTAGCATGCATTTTGAGCTTTAATAACTAGTTTATTAAAGCCGTGAGAACTAGATCCATGTTTCAAAAATATATAAAAAAAATATTTTGTGTTTCTTTTAGTTTCTGAGATTACAAACTTTTATATATAGACATTAGAACAATTAGGTTTTTACCAATATTAAAAATATAGTTCTTTTATATATAGATTTTAGAACGGTTAGGTTTTTACCCGATAAGATTAGGATCTCTTTACTGAGGAGATCTTTTCTTAAACCTTAGACAAACCAACAATTAGAAAACACAACAATACTCTAGTTATATCAGACAATCGAACAATGCATCTTACCTTTGGTAAGGAGTATTAGAGGTGTTAATACCTTCCGTTTACGCAACCAGTCTTTGTGCCCAATCTCTAAGACCAGTTAGGGTTTATAGTGATCAAAATACTAGATGACGACTCTCATTCCATCTTTCCACTAATAAAGGACAAAAATTCCTTATCCTGTCCATTTCCCCACACCACATGCCAATATGGAATTTCAGGAGGATGTTCGTGCGAAGTTGCATCATGTACGACAATTGAGAAAAGGGATGGTTGGATTTTGGTCTCCACTTGAGTTGTTTTGGTTGTGATATTGGTGATCGATGTTGCTGTTATCATTATTAGTGTATGTCATTGGAAGATGTTATCAGTGGACAGTGAATTAAGTGTTCCACTATTAATAACAAATATTGAAATTAATTCAATTAAACATAATTAACGAACAATATAATTAAATTGCATAAAGTAAAGTGTAAAAAGATAGGAATTGTAAACTCAGTTTTTAACATGGTTTTGGCAAGTCTATATCCACACCTCAAGCACCTAAATTGGTCTTGTGTATTTTGTTCTTTCACTAGTCCAAGTTGAAGATTACAATTGTCACTTGATGAATCCACACCAAGATTTTACACCACTTAAAGATATTCTTCTTATGACAGTTTGAACCTGCTGAATCTTGAACCAATATTAATCCTATATATATAGAGTAAAGTGTTTGAGTTCATTTTAATTATGCCATTAAACTAAAATATAAATATTTATATCATTACTGAAATGAACAATTAATTCTTAGATTCTCATTTGATCTTTATTTGCTTTGGCGGCTAGGTTTTAGAGAAGAAGGAAGACTTTTTTTTTTCTACACTCTCACTCCATTTTTTTTCTTTCTCTATCTTAAATTTTTCTTCAAGGGTTGCCAGGGTTTCTTACCCACTTTTTGTTTTCCCTCTAATTTTTCTATAGAGGCTAGAGTTTTTTTTTACATCTCCCCCTTTTTCTTACCTTGCCTTTCTATTTATAGGCAATGGGGGAGGTTCTAGAATCTTTATAGGTAGAACAATCATATCCTTTGATTTTTTTCGGTACATTTGACCCTTCATCATTGTTGTATATTTGGCACAACATGCTCGTGTTCTATAAAGCTCACACCAAATCTTAATCATAAAGAGTGGGAATGAGAGAGAGAAAAAAAAAGAAGAACAAGAAGAAGAAAATGGGGCTGAAAAACTTCACTGCCATTTTTCAAAATCAGACGACCCGTTTCCTTTCAAAGGGTAGCCAAAAAGTTCCCGTACACACCCATTAGCGAGCTTCTTCTCTTTACCAAAAAAAAAACTAAAAAAATTAGATCATCATTTTCAAACCACCTTCTAGCTAGAACTGGAAACAAAAAAACAATACAGACTCTCTCATCAGCGCTGTCTCTTTACGCCACCCTCGAGTTACTACTATCTTGCCCCACTTTGACTCTAGGAACCATAGCCGCTGCTTCCACAGTACCATTAACCTGAGGTGTTTATTACCGGAATCATAACACAAGGCAGGCCAGGAGCCCACTCACATCGTCCATGTGCATCTTCAGCGTGCTCGTTTTACACTCTTGCCTCTGACCTCTCTGGACTTAGCTTTATTCAAGCACTAGCCACTCAAAAAAAGAGTGAAGATGAGGTACGGGATATCCAGTGGAGCTGTCTCCATCATAATCACTCAAGGTATAAAGCTTCTACCTATTCTCATTTAGTTGTAATCTTTTACATGTGCATGCTACTGCAAAGGCAAGCTCCCTTTTTTCCTTTATGTGCTATGAAGTTAACATATAGTGTTGTAAGGTGTGTGGATCTTTTAAGTCCTAACCTGGTCACGGGTGTTCTTTCACTTGCTACGGGTACTGAAGGGGATGGGGTGTGATTTTTGCTTCAAACGCATATGGTCTTAAGAACTTGATTGCATGTCCTAAGGTCATGTTAAGAATGCTCTTACCCAAGGAAAAAGATGTTCATAAGTTTAGGGGTCATAGGTTTTCCTTCTTCTTTTTTTTGTGTCATTTGAAAATAAAAATGCATAGGACTGTCAGGGAGTTTTTCCATATCATGCTTGGGCTTTGGATGTATGTTTCCTTGACATGAGATGATGGCATGAACCAGGCATGGAAATCTCCAATGACTATCGTGCTGATTTTTATGTTCATAAGATCCAGTACTCTGGCTGTGCATAATTATTGACCAAGCCGTAAATAAAATGATTTTTGGTTGAAGAAGAATCGGTATGTGCAAGGGTTTCTGGTTCATTTCTTTTTACTGTCCCATGGCTTTTCGTTAATGCTAGCACAGCTATATTTCTCTTTTCTAAAGTTAAGTAGGTTGATATATCTAGAAATAGGTTTATCACGGGTTTAAGAATATTAAAGAAAAAAAAAAAAAGAGCTTTCATGGGTCTTTAAGGCACAAAAACGCTCTTATGACAAATTTTAAGTTTTCTTTTTCACCAAGGACATGTGTGGTAAATATGACCAAACATATTTTTCATGGCCTTTATTTTCTTTTCTTAATTTTTTTTTGTTTTCTCAAACATATCTTAGTCTAATTTTAATTATTTTTCAAGTTTTGAAGAGCCATTTTGCAACTATTTTTTTGGTTTTCCACGTCATTTTTTACCCTTTTGTCATATTTAAAAACAATTTCCACAAGGATTTGGCCTAAGTTTCAAAATTACTAAAAAAATTTATTTATTTATTTTAATACAATGAATTATGAGTTTATATCTAAAATGTATTCTCGATATTAAAAGGAACAAATATAAAAATATGTTTTGGCTCTAAAATGGCTAGACTTGACCCATAAAGCCATGGTTCTCTCTATTGGGATAGACCTTCTTTAACCAATGGATAAATCAATGATTAGAAAAAGAAAATAGTGCGTTAGTAATAATCAGATAAATAAACAATAAAGCATATCTTAGGTATGATGTACTAGGGGTTATAATGTCCATCCTATACATAACTTGTCCCCTTATCTAGACTCTGAAAACTAGTTATGGTTTTCAGTGACCAAAATATAAGATGACGACTCCAAGCATTTTTTATTTATAAAGGACAAGAAGTCCATGTTCTTTCCATACCACACCAAAGTCCTGATCTAGAAGAATGATCGCAATGATACCACATCCGTGCTACATTCAACATTGTACTTTCCATGAGTTATCCTTTCTATTTTTCAATTACTTTGATCCAAAATGTGTTACCCTCTCAACATTATTCAAAGTCAACATGTACTTCTACTAATTGATCTAAATATGAATGTGATGCGATGTAAATAAGTATACAAGATTAAACATATAGAAGATGGGACTTTTGAGCACTACAAAACATGTTTGGTGGCCAAAGGCTATTATCAACAAAAAAGGGTTTGATTTTCAAGAGACATTTAGTGTAGTGAGGAAGCCTTGCACTATTTAGACAATGCTCGATATTGGTGATACTTGAGGTTGGTCGGCTTATTAGAGGGATTTCTTGATTTAGATGTGTTTATAACCCAAGCCGGGTTGTTAAAATCGCTAGTTACGAGTCAACATGTATCTAACGTGTTAAATCGGACTAAAAACTCTAAACCAGTAAAATCAGACTTGTGCAAAATCAGTAAAATCGGTAAACTCAGTCTGATTTTATGAGTTTACTAAATTTGTGATATGAATCAAGTCAGGTTCAAATTTGGCCTTAAAATGTCTGCTGACTAGTTTTGCAAGATTGAACATATCTTTCAAACTGTTTATTGGATAAAACTGACATTTTACAGGAAAATATTAGATACATAAACATATATTATGGTAAATTGTCAGGTCAAATAGAGTTAGGAAACATAATATTTCAGAGGGTCAAAGTTAGTAAACTAATATTGTCAAATATGTCAAACAAGTCCTTCGTGTACTGTTTGGGACATATCCAGAGCTACCGGTGGAATTTTGCTTCAATTAAAGTTGGGATAGAAACTAGACATCTGAAATTTTCTAACTATATACGTAGGCCTAATAATTCATCCAAACGAGAGAGAATGACATGTTTGAAATCAGGACTCAAATCTACCAAGAATATACAAAAATAGAAGATTCAGGTTACATGGAGGAATTTTAACATGAAAACTTTTTTATTATTCTATTTAATTTTAAATAATTATTTTTAATTTTAATTTTTTTAACGCATTAGACATTGTTTAGGAGTTTGTTTTATTATTGAATTTATGTTAGTTAATTACTAATTTAAACTTATTAGCTTGCAACCTGAAAGAGGTCTATCAAGACTTATTGTGATGGGAACAACCAGGTTGTCACTAGGTTTATGTGTGCTTCCTACCTTTCAGTGATTCCCCTGTATTGAAAAATTTTATTCTGTGACTTTTTATTTCTCCATGTCATTAATTTATTGATTCATAATATCTATATCTCTCATTTTATTTAGATCGCTCATTGATTATAATATTGTTGACTCATTTTATCAGATTTTAATGTAATTTAATTTCTTGACTAGAATTATAAATATATAATTAGTTAAAAAAAATTATTTATGATTTTACGATATGAGTTTATATTATATTTTTCGTCTCATGTCAAACATTTTTGACAACCTTGAATCCAGGCTCTTGTCTTTATTAATCCACAATCCCCAAACCATATTTGCAAACTAAAACATTTTTTTTTATGGTTTAAAACAAGCACCTCGTGCATGCTTTGATTGCTTAGTGAATTCTTAGTTTCTCAAAGGATTTTATATTCGTAAATTTTTAAGTCAACCCAGATTATATTATCGTGATAACTAAAATAAAATGAGCTAAATTTAGTTATAAAATGAGCATCACATGCTTAGATTTAAATTGCATAGAAAGATTAGCACCTGATGACAAGTTAACTCGGGAAACAAAGGTAACAACAATGTTTTGAGATTGAATTCGACACTAGGTCTACTTAGTAGTTAGTACATATAAGTTGAAGGATTGCTACCTTGACCAATGAACTGAAAATATCGTTAATTTATAATGAATGGCATACAGTTTTACCATATCAACAGCATGAAAATTGATAATCGATCCTTTGGGATATGTCAATCCCAAATCTATTATTCCATTTATTTATTAATTATCATAAAAACATTTATTGAATGTGTTGTCCTCCAACTCTTTCCATAAAAAGAAACAGTTGTGAACCACCACATTTGATCATGGACAAAAGGTAATCAAATAGTTGCCTCCACTAGGACAAGTAAACGTGCTCGATTTATCATCATAAGCATAACTATAAGCTTGAGGACACTGCTGCTTGAAAGTCATCGAATATTGGGTAGGAGGACATGTGTCAGCTGTATTATACTCTCCTGTGCAGCAGTACTGCGGCTGGTTAAATGCCAAACACGCACTCTTGCAGGCAATCACAGTCCCATCTGAACCTGTCACTGCTAAACTAGGATCACAAACAGCATTCACATTAGCTGCACAGCTTGTAGAAGGGCAGCCAGTAGAACCTCCTTGCGGGGTTACCGAAATTGGGATGTTAAAGCCATCAACAAGGCTTATATCGTAATAATCTTTCCCACCATCACCGCTTAGAGTAAATTCCGCCAAGGATGCTGGTGGGATCGCACCGGCTCCATTGCATTCTATGACGCCAGAGGCACAGTCAGCAGTAGCACAAACAAACTTTCCCGAGGCATCTGTAGAGCATTGCGTTCTGGCCCACAAGCGGCCAGACCAATTGACAGGGACACTCAGCGAAGATGAAGCACCCGTTGCCAATGTGAAGCCAGTTGAAGATAAAGACGGACTGCCAGCAGCCGTTAGAGTTCCTGGCCAGACTGTGTATGGACAGTTGTTTGTGAAGTCGAAAGTCACAGATTGAGCTCCTGCATGCGTGCAGGATTTATTTTTGTTAATATCAATAATTAAATCTTGGTCGATTCAAAGATAACATAATTCAATATTTAAAGTCTTGTATTAATTCACTTATTTTCTTTTAAAAATATAACATAACCCAGGTTTGTTTTTTAATATATTTTTTTCTTTCTTGTTTTTTATCTAGAAACTCTCCCTCTTGCATAAGTTTATTGGATTCACGAAATCCATTGAATAATGAAAAGTAATTAATATTGCATATGCAAACAGAAAATATATATGTAAGAGCAAGCAGAATAATCAAAGTGAATAATATGCATAATAGAGTTTTGCATGCAAGAATCTAATATATGTAATGTTGTAAAAGTACTTGCCATAGAGGAAGATGACGAGGGTGAAGGTAATTATAGCGATGGGCATACGACTCCCCATTGCCGAGATGCGTCGAATTAATTAAGACCTTTTCAGTATCTTTCAAGAGATTTGAGGTAAGCAAGAAACACTCTATATTTTAAAAATATTATGAAATGAGCAGACTTAATAAATAGTGTTAAATTTGCAGACTAGTAAACAGAATTAGAGGAACGTCTTGGTTCTCACGTCAAATGAAAGCAACACCCAATTGAATATTGAATGTAACTCTGGTCCAGCAGACGAGCCGTGATGAATGTGACACTCTTCAAAATTATCACACCGTGATTAATGCGAGATTCTTCAAAATTAATGAAAAAAAATCACCACATATTAATTAAAAAATTTAGAATTCAAAAATAGAGAATGGTTAGAGGTTAGAGATCTAGGCATTAAGCTAGTTAAGTCTAAGAAAATTCGATATCACCCTTATCATATCCTTTGAAATGAAAAGTTACCTCCACAATGCATTTAAGAAAAATTATTCCATGCCTTAATTATCTAAATTTATTTCTAATTTTTTTCATGATTTATTTTAATAAAAAATTGGCAATTCAAAATTGGCTATTAAGCTAAAATATAAAGATTTACATAATCACTGAAATGAACAATTAATTCTTAGTCTTCACTTGTTTTGCATCTTGGATATCTTCATTGATTTTTTTATGACATCCTTCATGCTTGTTGATGTCAAAAATTATTTTTGGGTTATTCCCCACCATTTTTTTTTATCTTATTCCTTTTCAAAATAAAAATAAAATAATAAAAGTAAGGAGACTAGCGACGTGAAAAATGTTGGCTAAGGAAGGATTTTAAATATAGAAAAATTAAAGTTTTGGAGTCAATTAAGGGCTGCATTAATGAAATTTTTAGCCAAGGACCATTTTGAAAAAGACAATTAGGGACTTGATTGAAGAAATCCAAAACCAAGGAGCAAACTGGAAAAGGCGCATGAATATAGGGGTTGAAATTGACCGAATCAGAGACCACATTGAAGAAATTGGAAGTTTGTTGATCAATTGAAGGTCAAAATGCATAAATTCAAAACCAAGGATCAAAGTGAAAAAGGCAACCAACTTCTGGGCTAACATTTGAAATTGAAAGAGATGCAATTGAATTAATTCTTAAAATCAAAATTTAAATTGATGACTTAATTGAATAAATAAAAAATTGAGAAATGATTTGAAAAAAGGACTTCTTAGGTGCCATTTTCATTTAAATGAAATGATGTGTTTTGTACAAAATGACGTCGTTTCATGTATTGTTATTCCAAAAAAGAAAACAAAAAAGCAAAGCTCAAAACGGTGTCATTTTGGATGGCACTGTACATCTTCTACTTCCCCCAGACGTGTTGTAGGCAGGGGAAAAAGGTTTTTTTCCCCCTCCTTTGCAGCACCTTTCTCTGTCTCTCTCTCTCTCTCTCCCTCTCCCACTTGCCAAAAAACCCTGACACGACCCACACCCCTTCATGCCCTACCACCATAATGAAAGGGGCAGAGGGGACAAGCCTTACAGGCCAACTCTAGGGTGGCTACATAGTGGCCGCCCTAGCTATACTATCCCTTCGCCATGACTAGACAGGAGTAGGGCACCCCCACTTTATAAATACCATCCTTACTAGGAGGTTGCGGGGCAAAAAAAAGAAAGAAAGAAAACAAAAGGATAAAGGAAAAAGGAACGAAACAAAAAAGAAAAGGAAAGAAAGAAAAACAAGGGAAAACAAAGGAAAGAAAGGGAAGAAAAAGAAAAAGAAAAAAAGAATAGTTTGTAACAACCATCTTCCACATGCTCCGTCTCATCCACGATGACATTTGACAATGAATGTCAAATTATAAAATTATAATTTATTTATATTTATAAAAAAATCAATTATAAAATTGGGTCTATCACCTAAAGTGCACGGAGACCGTCCATGCACTGACCTATACTCATCCAAAAATTGAATATTGAATGTAACTCTGGTCCAGCAGACGAGCTGTGATAAATGTGATACTCTTTAAAATTATCACACCGTGATGAATGCGAGATTCTTCAAAATTAAAGAAAAAAAAAGTCACCACCTATGAATTAAAAAATTTAGAATTCAAAAATAGATATTGGTTAGAGATTTAGGCATTGAGCTAGTTAAGTTTAAGAAAGATCGATATCACCCTTATCATATCCTTTGAAATGAAAAGTTACCTCCAAAATACAATTAAGAAAAATTATTCGGTGGATAATATTAATTATCTAAATTTATTTCTAATTTTTTTCATGATTTATTTTAATAAAAAAATTGGCAATTCAAAATTTATTTCGCATACAGATTATTAAATAAATCAAGAATTATATGTGCTAATAAACATGAAAGAAACCCGTTAATGATAAGTAAAGACTAAACTAGAAAAATCAAGAGATAAATATAAATCAAAATATTTGATATCGCAACACGGAGCATGTACCTAGTTGTGTTTAATAATTTTTTTATTTGAATAAATTTTGTATTAATAAAATGATTATCCGTGCCAATAAAACGATGTCTACCCAATACATTTTTTTTGTATTTCAAAATATTATGAAATGAGCATCACATGTTTATATTTATTTCATTAATTAAATTATATTAATGAAAAAATATCTATAAAAAAATAAATTAAAAAAAAACAACACATAAAAATACTTGAGATATCCCAAGTCATTTTCAAAATTAGTGAAAAATCATATAGAAAAAACAAAAAAAAAATTGCTGGAGGATGATATTGTAAAAAAATATTCAAATTAAAAAATTATCTCAAATAAAAAAATACCAATTAAAAGAACAAGGACAAAATTTGAAAGATGAAAAAACCGAAGGGGAATGAAATTGTCAAAGAATTCCAATTTTATAAATTATTCCAAACAAAACAAACAATAATCAAAAGAACATGGACCAATTAATCTGAAGGAATAACAAATTGAAGGCGTGATTTGAAATTTTGAAGGGGCACATGCGAAAATCAAGGAGAGAGTGGGAAGAAAAAGAAAAAGAAAAGCTTTTCGGCACCAAACCGAACAACTATCTGCCACACATGCTGCCTCATCCACGACAGCCTTTGGTCAACGAACGACCGACCCTACACTTACGAACACTCATCAACCGTTTTTTTAATATTATTTATATTTATTAAATTATAAAAAAAAACCCAACGAAATATACAAATGCCCTTGGTTTGAACCACAAGTGACTAACTAGATATATTAATGAGAAAGCAGAATAGTAAACAAGCAATTAGAGGAACGCCTTGCTTCTCACGTCAAATGAAAGCAACACCCAATTGACTAACGAAAGCACTAATATCCCAATTAATGAGAAAGCAGACTAGTAAACAGCCTATTAGAGGAATTGAAACTATATATCCCAATTAATGAGAAAGCAGACTTGTAAACAGCCTATTAGAGGAATTGAATGAATGCAATTGAATGCAAGAAGAGGGCCAGACTAGTAAACAGCCAACAGTGGCAGTTCTCCTCCAGCACATAGTTATTAAACCCGGCCTGGGGGTTGACCCAGCCAAGGAGCCGGGTCCCGGGTTTCATGGGTCGACCTGGGTCAACTCGGGTCAACCTAAAAAATTAAAAAAATTAAAGTTTTAATATTTTATATAAAAAAAATTAAGAAAAAATCCATGTAAATATAGGTTATACATATTGTAAATAATGAAGTTTAAAAGAATATTTTAATAAGTTTTTTATCTCACATTAAAAAGATATTATGTTAAGTTTTTAAATTGAAGTATTTAAACCAAAAAAATTTTTTATCCCACATTGAAAAAACATAATGTTTTTCTTGGAAACATAGAGTTTATATACTAATGGGTTTCAAATCCCACATTTGAAAAAAGAAAAAAAAAACAATGGGTCTTGGTCGGTTCTCACTCGGGTCGCCCAGGTCATGGGTTGACCCATCGGGTTTGATCGGGTCGTTGCACTGACTGGTCTTTTGACAAACCCGGACCGGTCCAGCCCCCTGATCGGCCGAGTCCTGGGTCAACCCGCCGGGCCAGTCCGGGTTTAATAACACTGCTCCAGCATGTGAAACCGAGCCATGAGGAATGCGACACACTTCCAAATTATCCCTAAAAAATTTGGCATTAATCTTTAAAAATATATGATTTCACCGATTCAGGAAAAATTCGACATTAGTCCCTAAAATAGATAATTTCATCAATTTTTGAAAAATATGATATTAATTCTTAAAAGTAGGAGATTTTATTGATTTAGAAAAAAAAATTAACATTAATCCCTAAAACTAGGAGATATTTTTCTCGAGATATATGTGTATATATATATATATAGAACATTTATATATTTTTTAATCCAATATAATATATACATATCTCAATATTGATATAACACACACACACATATACATGTATAGTATTATTCATTTTATCATTTAATACATGTATACATATTTCAAATATATCTATTACATTTTATTTTTTGTTGAATATTAAAGAACATTAGAACAATGGTTACCAAGATAGATATACTCGAAATCCAATGAATAAAGTATGAATATCTGAATTTTTTACTTGATGAATAATAGGTAGGGTTTGGATATAAAACAACCTAACATGTGGATATCCATTGGGATTATACATAATTTCAATATATAAAATCAATGCATTAATTTATTTATTTTTCTTTTATAAAGATAAAATGATGATAAGTGCAAAATATACATATGTTTTTATTCCTTTTACATTATTCTTTTAATGTGTTTTAATCTTATTTGAGCTCATTGAAAGTAATTTTATGAGTTTGGCATGCCTAAGAGACTTGGTGAATTAATTGTTAAAAGATAAATTTTTTTTGTATTTTATGTTTTGAACCTTGGTAATTCTGACATCTTTTTCACCATGTTGGAGTTATAGAATAGGAACATGGCTTAATCAAAGTTGAACTACACATATCCAACTTTCAAAGAAGGTATTATGGGAAGAAATCCGATCTTATTTGAACCTCTAATCAGACCTACAAAATCGATATTCAAATGGGTATATCTTGAGTTTCAGATATCGCAATCAGGCGATTCAAAAGCCTAAATTCATCTACACATCCAGGGATACAACTTTTATGAAGGACTCCAGATCTAATAAAATCATTTTCAAGATGAAAATCCTGATGCAAGCTAGATGACGAGTTTTGTCTTCTGATATGATGAGAAACTAACAAGATGGGATTCCTATCTTTTAAAGAAAATATGATGGGATTAGATAGATATTCTCTATAGCTTCTTACCTCCTAGTCTTTAGCCTTGATATCTTATTATGAAGGTTGCCTCTTAGGATTAAAAAAGGAGGAGATCAACATGACAAAGCATAGAGGAAAAACAAAGCATAGAGGAAAAAGCGTTCTTTGCCAAGAGTTCATCTTTGCTGCTGGAATTTTCAAAGACCATGAGCAACTAATTCTCAATTTTGGTTCAAGGAGCATAGAGACCTTCTCCATTATCAAGTTGTGAGAAATAACATTATAATTGTAATTGTTTCAGACTCAAGTACTTATTTTTCTTTTCTTTTTTTTCAGAATTATGTTATTGATTTATGTTCAAGATAATTGAATTGTTTTGAGATGACATGTATGCTTTTTAGTTTCTTTCAATTCATAATAGTTCTTGAGGATTAGAGTTAGAAGCAAAAGAATTAATTTGATTGTTGCAACTCTCATCTTAATTATTTGGAAAAAATAAGCTAAGTTAAATTGTCAAGTTTTTGAACGATTGTTTAGTATAAATCTTAATCAATTTCTTAAAGCTACTGTCGAATAAATGAGAATTGCTTTTCAATATTACAATTGTTTGATGGTAAGAAATTGATTAATTAGAAAGCTTTGTCTAATTAATTTACTGTTAGTCTCATCGATTCCCTGTAGCTTTAAGGAATATTGAATTTATTTGCTTGATTTGAAAGAACATTTATTTTTATTTCGATGATCAATAAATTTATAGGAATGGATGTATGAACCTTTTGAACTGAGTTAATAACATATCGTTGGTAAACTATGAACACTATACAGCATATCAATTACAAAGGGAATCACCAACGAAAACTTCCGTTGGTATTTTACAGAGAGCTCTGGAACTATTTACTTCCCAATTACACTGTTAATTACTGTTCTTTATAGACAAAATCACCGACGGATTGAAAAGTCATCAATGTTATTTTGTGATTTTCTAAAAAAATTAGGTTAAATTAAATATTATAGACGGAATCACCAATGGATTGAAAAGTCGTCGGTGATATTTGGCGGTTTCTGAAATTTTTTATTAAATTCAAAATTTAAATTAAATATTATAGATGGAATCACTGATAGAATGATTAAAAATATTAATATTTAATTATCCGTCGGTAAAACGCTCCAATAAAAAGCCTAGAATCCTTAATTTCACAACAGACCTATCTCCCTTCTTCTTCTTCTTCTTCTTCTTCTTCTTCTTCTCAACTCTTTCATTTCTCCTCCATGCTCAGGTATGTCTTCTTCTTCTTCTTTTTCTTCTCTCCTTTCCTCACCTCCTTCTTTTCTCCTCCATGCTCATATATGTCTTCTTCTCCTTTCTTTTTTTTTCTTCTCAGTTCTTTAAATTAGTATACTTTGCGAATTTTTTTTTCTCTTCTTAGTTTCACTTGCAACTACATTAAGGTAAAAAACAATTTCTTTTTTTTGTGTGTTTTTTTCACTATATTTGTTTTTTATTTTATTTTTAATTGTTTTTGTTCTTAATAATTGTATGAATGTTGCTGTAGGATTTTTTTTTCATATGAGATCAATTGTAGTTGATTTATTTATAGGATTTTTAAATTTTTTCCTATGAATTTTTTTAATTGAATTTATTTTTTCTTCTTTATTTGTTGCAAATTTGTTTGAGTTGATTTTCTTCTTCTTTTTTCCAAGCATTTTGAGTACTATAGAGTGTTGATTAATATTAATTTAATTATTTTATAGTTTTCTAAAATAGATTTTTTTTAATATTTTAAATAATTACCGACGGAATTACGTACGGTATTTTTCCGAGGGAATTATCGACGAAATGAAGCGGGTAAATTTTTTTGCTTGCTTTTTCCGTCAGTAAATCCATCGATAATAAATTTTTTTTATTACCAACGGACTTACCGACGGATAAAAAATTACTGCCGAAAGATTCACCGACGAAGCATTTCCGATGGTGATTTCGTTGGTAAATTAATTACCAACGGAATGGTAGTGCAAACCGTCAGTAAATCTAAAGATTGTGGTAGTGGGTCCCCTCTACTGCTGTTGTTGGCTTGCATTTAATTTATCTAGGTTGCTGGAGTTGGTGATGACGTTGCTGCTAATCTTGACTGCAACCAACGTTGGGGATGCAGCTCATAGTTGGAGGCAATGCTATTGATGGCTGAGGATGGAGTCCTGTTGTTGTCAACATGAAATAGCTTTGCTGTCGTATTTCTCATAAAAGGGAGCCAACCGTGAGGGATAGGGATGATGCAGTTGTTGTGGCGCAGAGAAGAAGTTCCTGCTGGACTGGAAGGAAAGAGGAGACGAAGGCCTCTCCTGCAACACCGAACGAAAGCCTATATAGTGGCTAGTATAGTGTTCGCCGCCACCTCCTCTCTTTCTTTTTTATGTTTCTCTCTTTTAGGGTTTCTAATAATAACCTCTCTTTAAGTTTGAATTTGATTAAGAATCAAATCTGAAAACAAATAATTATCTTTATGTTGAAGATAAGAATAAAATGACAAAAATATATTGTAGTCTCTAATTTTCATATAAGCTGATAAATTAATTTTTTTATTAAAATATCTTTAATATTTTAATTTTACCTTTTAAACCATGTAAAATTAAATAAAAAACTAACATGTCAAAATTGAGTTACAAGAATTAATACCTCAAGTTTCTCCATCCCCACGTTTGGCATTGCTGTCCTAAAATAATTGGACAGTGGTCAGACAAGCCTCGAGGCAAACGACTGAGAAGAAGGCCTGAGAATTTTAAATGGCAGTCTGGAGTGGCAAAGGCTCTATCAATTCTACTCATTGAGGTGCCATGAAATCGTGTGTATCGGTGGCCACTGAGGGAATACTCCTAAAGGTTAGAGCTTGCGATGAAACGTTTGAAATCTGCAGACCCAATTGCATTCAAAAACCCACTATTCCTTTCATATGGATGCAAAGTTTCATTGAAGTCCCCACCAATGAACATAGGTGTTGCAAATGCAGCTTGTAAGATAAGGAGATCATCCCACAGTTCACGCCTCTCATGTACTGTGGTTCCGGCGTGGACTCCTATTATTGCACAATTAGATAGCTTCTCCACGTGTTGACTAGTAAGCGCTACCCATTGCCCACCATATTCGATTGACTTTCTAGAGCCGTCCGTGAAATTGGAGGAATGCATTATTTACATCCATTTACCATAGCTTCCACGGATTTTTAGCTGTTAATGCAATTAATATTCTCACAATAGTTATTTTTGCTACTAAACTGAATACACTACGCCATTATACAGTTTTACCGATGGATTCATTCCGTCGGTAAAAGGAACACAAACCGTCGGTAAAATTATTACCAACGGTATCTCCGACGAAACAAATCTGTCGGAGTCATGAGCATCGGTAATTCTAATTCCGTCGCCATGTCTGTCGGTAATAAAAAAACAAAAATACCAACAGAATTTCCGACGGACATACAGACGGATAAGCGCGCCAAAAAAAATTCCCACCACAAGTTACCGACGGAATATTCCGTCTGTAAAATTCAACGGTAATGCCGTTGGTGATTCCGTCGGTAATTGTGGCACAGGCCCGTAATTTTTTTCCAACTCTCTGTGAAACACCGACGGAACTATTTCGTCGGTGATGTCCGTCGATGAGTGCCGTCTGTGATTCCG
This sequence comes from Populus deltoides, assembly GCA_015852605.2. Classification (NCBI taxonomy): domain Eukaryota; kingdom Viridiplantae; phylum Streptophyta; class Magnoliopsida; order Malpighiales; family Salicaceae; genus Populus; species Populus deltoides. The sequence continues at coordinate 30,202,250 of CM027570.2, read as the reverse complement.
TCGGTAATTGTGGCACAGGCCCGTAATTTTTTTCCAACTCTCTGTGAAATACCGACGGAACTATGCCGTCGGTGATTTCCGTCGGTTATGTCCGTCAGTGATTCCGTCGGCAATTGTAGCACGGCTGTAAATATTGTAAACGATACTATACTTTCGGTATAAATTTAAAATATTTTTAAAAAAATTATTTATTAACAATTAAAAAACTTATAACCAAATAAATTTTCATTAGACATTAAAAACGTAAAATTAATGTTAAATAATATTCATCGAAATATTCATTACAAATTTAATGTTTTAAAAAAACAAAATTAAACTAATTAAAATAGCGGTGGAGCTGGAGGAGGAGGAGGCTGGTTGTTGCCGGGACCGTACGGCCAAAAAGAAGCAGCACATGGATCATCACGCATCTTTGATCTAATCTCCATGACCATTTGATGGAGCTGAGCATAATCCGTCGAGAGGCGTTCATATTGTTGTTTCAAGGCTAAAAACTCCTCTGACTGGGTGCTCGATACTGATAAAGAGCTCCCAACGGTTGAGACACTACAGGCCGACCGTAATTTATCAGCCGTCGTGTTGGAGAGCCCGTAGACCCGATTTTTATCGGGTCCACCAGACGATCCGACCTCCATCCACAAATCCGGATCAAAATCTGGTTGGGTCAAAGGATCGTCCCCATATCTCTCTCTCAACCGGCTATTATAGGTCTCCTGAATTTTTTTTAAAAAAAAATCATCATATTCAATTCAAGAAAATAATAACCAACAAAATAATTTGATTGATCGAACATACCACAAAATGCTGAGCACGGTTGTCCACGTACTACTGCACCCCCTTTTGGCGGTCTTGACTCCGCACGTGCGTCTCTACAAATAGCTCCATTGGACTCGGCTCACGTCCAAGAGACGTAGCCTGTAAGGAAAAAAAAGATTGCAAGTGAAATATATTTATAAGCAACAACAAATTAATTAACGATATATTTCATTTAAAATAATCTTACCATCCGCTTCGCATGTGCGCTGAACGGGACGGAGCCGCCGGTGTGCGTGGTCACTAAACCATGAATTTCCCGGTTTCGGTTGACGGCTCCGGATTGTGAGCGCCGTGAGAACCGCTCAGACGTCACGTGCTCAATATATGCCGCCCATATATCTCCCGAGATGAATGGCGGTTTAAATTCCTGCCAAACTGCCACCTCATTCCAGCCTTCAAGACCGTTATCCCTCGCATATCTTTTCACCTTTTTTGAGTGTCGTACCAAAAATCACGCAACCTACATCCATAGTAACTAATTAGAATTTAGAACATAAAATTATAAATCAAAAATAAATATTATTTTCGATTTTACCTAGTTGCCGCGTGATTCTCCCATACTCTTCTGACAACATTTTTGTCCGCGCTATCCCACTCAAATTTATTCTGTATATATCAATAATTGATTGAAAATAAAAGAGTACAAGATATAAAATTACAAACATTATTTATTAAAAATAAACTGAAAATTAAAAATTAACACCTACCTGAAATCGCCGAAACCAGGGATCGATATTAGGTCTCCACTCAGGATGTCTGGAGACCTGACTCCATTGAAACAATGGAATCTCCATCGACGATTTCATCGCCATTGTAATTGTCCGGCGACCTCAATGTTTGTGAACCCGAAATTAAATAATAAAAATTAATTATTTGTTCATAAATTATGTTATAAGTATTAAAAAAAACTAAAACCTAAACAAACCTACATTGAGAGGTCATCCTTCCATTGTGCCTGGTACTTGCGAGTGAATTGACCCCGCTGTGAAGGCACGCCGCTCCTGCGCTGTGAAACTGCGGTAGAAGATGAAGCATCACACAGTGGCGTAGATGCATCGCCGTGATCAGCACCTAAGGAGATGTCCTCCTCGCTGCTAGAAGAACTAGTGCGGCCGTCTGTCACGACGACGTGCTATAGATTTCATTCGACGCATCTACACAATTGTATATAAATTATTACATAAATTAACTTTAATTATTTATAAAAAAAATTCAGCAGCACCTCCTTTATACTAGAGACTACCCACAGTTTTCAAACCTGCAATATTTACAATAACCACAATCTATATAATCTCCCTCAACATCATATATACAACCTAATATCATTAGGAATTCAATCATTAATAAAAATTCGGCAGCACCTCCCCTATATTGAAGACTACCCACAGTTTTCAAACCTGCAATCTTTACAATAACCACAATCCATATAATCTCCATCAACATCATATATACAACCTAATATCTATACCAATTCAGCAATAACAATTATTCAAATAAAAACAATAATATCCTAAAATTAATATAAACTAATTAAATTTTATTCTATTTTTCAATTCACATTTATAACATAAATTCAACAATAACAATTATTCAAATAAAAACAATGATATCCTAAAATTAATATAAACTAATTAAATTTTATTCTATATTTCAATTCACATTTATAACATAAATTCAACAATAACAATTATTCAAATAAAAACAATAATATCCTAAATTTTATATAAACTAATTAAATTTAATTCTATATTACAATTCACATTTATAACATAAATTCAACAATAACAATTATTCAAATAAAAACAATAATATCCTAAATTTAATATAAACTAATTAAATTTAATTCTATATTACAATTCACATTTATAACATAAATTCAACAATAACAATTATTCCAATACAAATAATAATATCCTAAAATTAATATAAACTAATTAAATTTAATTCTATATTTCAATTCACATTTATAACATAAATTCAACAATAACAATTATTCAAATACAAACAATAATATCCTAAAATTAATATAAACTAATTAAATTTAATTCTATATTTCAATAACACTAAACAAAACATCCTAAATACAAAACAAACAACACACAAAATTAAAAAAACAATACATTAATTCAAAATAAATTTTGGAATAAAAAATGCTTACCTTAATAGTGTTGATTTTTAGATTTTATCTATAAAAATACACAAAACAAAGAACACCAAAAAAATAATGATAATTAAAATAAAAAAATACAAACATAAAGAAAAACCATTACATACCTTTTAATATGTTGAAAACTACCACCAAAACAATGAAATCTCTTCCAAAACTTAAACTAAAAACTGAGAGGAGAAGAAATAGAGATGAGAGCCAAGAGAAAAAATGAACCAAATAGGGGGGAGGGGGGGTTTTTATATGCCAATATTTCCGTCGGAATTACCGACGGAACATTAATTGTTGTCGGTGGCATTTATTTCGAAAAGCGCACCAAAATTTTCGAAACTGTCGCCTTTTGTTTTTATCCGTCAGTAATTCCGTCGGTGATTACCGACGGAATTGTCGGCTGTCGGTAATAGCGTGCCTCTGACAGGCGTGCGCTTTGGGACGTGTGATTTCTGTCACCATTCCGTCGGTGATTTCTGTCGGTAAGTGTCGTCGGTGATTCCGTCGATAATTGTGGCACAAGCCCGTAATTTTTTTCCAACTCTCTGTGAAATACCGACGGCATTATTTCATCGGTGATTGCCGTCGGTAATTTCCATCGGTGATTCTGTCGGTGATTGTGGCACAAGCCCGTAATTTTTTTGCAACTCTCTGTGAAATACCGCCGGCATTATTTCGTCGGTGTTACTGTTGGTAAACCAGTCAATATTTACATGAATTTTCTTCTATCCTCCTGCACACTTAGATCACACACAGCACAATAATAAGAGCTGACAATTAAAAAGGAATAAATATTTCATGTTTCAAAATATTACGTTATAAAAATAAGGTTTTACAGCATGTTTAGTCAGAATTTTCATCTTCGTCCTCAATTGAATTGTTATCATCCGCTTCATCGCGCTCTTCAATGAGGTTATCATCTTCTTCATCAACATTCTGTACTACTCTAGTAGAGCTCAAAACGGTATTCATCTCCTCTGCGTCAACATCAACAAGACTATCATCGAAAACACGAAAATTCGAATTTTCTTCTAAGTCAATCGAAGAAGCAACTCGGTATGGTTCAACCAACTCACTAGCTTGAAAGACTTCATCTATCACACTTGTGTCTTCGTTCTCATCCTGAACAACCTCGACACGACCCCTTGGTTTTGTTTTTAAAACGGATAACCAATCAACTCTTGATCGGTCCCTTCTAAAGGAAGGCGTGTATGTGTAATAAACTTGTTGGCATTGCTTTGCGAAAACAAAGACGTCGTTTACATTGCGGTGTCTAGCTTTTGAGTTGATTTCAACGAGACCATGATGAGGATCTACTCTGATTCCTCTGTCAGTTGGGTCATACCAATAGCATTTGAATAAAAACACTCCATTCTGCTCGCTATGATATTGCAGTTCCATGACCTCTTCCAATCTACCGTAGTAGTCAACTTCAAACTCACTAGATGTCGATCCCTTAATACAAACACCGTTATTGTATGTCTTTCTTCCATGCCCATATTCTTCAGTATGAAAGATATATCCATTGACAAAATACCCGTTATAGCACTTGACTTTTCTTTCAGGGCCCAGGCTTAGTAAAGACAGTGAAATAGTAGCACTAACTCCCATTTGATAAACCTTGTATAATAAATATAACAATAATCAATAAACAGATATTATGTAATATATATTTACGTACAGTGAATTACATTGCAAGAGATTATGAGTTTGTGATAGGACTTACATGTGTTCTAAACCATGTGGCAAATTGTTCATCTTGTAATTGAAAGATCTGGGATTCAGTCAGCTGTGAGTTATTGGACAGTAAGTATCGTCGATGTTGCCTGCAAGGTTGTTTCAAATTATATGAGTTTATGGTATCACAAAACATAAATAATACATTCTTGACAAAGTTTATGTCGAACATCTACTTACTTAATAAAAGGTCTCAGCTCATCACAGTTAAATAGGATATAATTGTGTGCTTGTCTGAACTCTATTTCAGACAAATATCTTCCCCTCACAGCATTTTTAGATATGGGTCGTCCAGGATTCGAGAATATTGACAAGTTCCCACTTGAAGGCACTTCACCACCATCATCATGCCGTGGAACACGGTTGATCCTCGTTCTCAAATGAGGTTCGAAATAGTATGAGATAAATGTTGAGATCTCCTCAACAATATAGGCCTTACATATTGACGCCTCAACATGCGCCTTGTTCTTAACCTTTTTTTAAAGATTGAACAAGTACCTGCATATATATATATATATAGAATTAATAAAAAATTATATAAAAAAAACATTTAATTATGAATTACATAGCAACTGTAATATCTAACCTCTCGAATGGATACATCCATCTGTACTGGACCTGTCCTCCAACTTTTATCTCTAACGGTAAATGTACGGGTAAATGCTCCATTGAGTCAAAAAATGATGGAGGGAATATCATCTCAAGTTTGCATATTGTCTCCACGATATTCATTTCAAGCCTCTCAATGTGATCAACATTCAACTTGCTGGAGCATATATCTCTGAAGAAATGATTGATCTCCGTTAGTGCATCCCATATCCCCTTTGGCAACAAATCACGAAAAGCTAATGAGATGAGTGTTTGCATAAACACATGGCAGTCATGACTCTTTATTCCATATAATCTGCATTCCTCGGTATTAACCAGCCTTGATATGTTCGAGGCATGTCCATCAGGAAAACGCAGACTCTTAAGTCATTTGTAGACTAGTAGTTGTGCATTTTTCTCTAACAAGAAGCTTCCTCTTGGTTTTGCGACCCGTGACCCATCACAAACCAACTCCATATTTTTATGGTTACAGAACAACGCCACATCCAATCTAGCCTTGATGTTGTCCTTTGTCTTCCCCTTCACATCCATGACGGTGTTGAAAATGTTCTCAAACACGTTCTTTTCAATGTGCATGATGTCAAGGTTATGGCTGAGAAGATTGGTCTTCCAATAAGGAAGCTCCTAAAAGATACTTCGCTTCACCCAATTATGGGTCAAACCATAACCAGGAAACTTCTGCTTACATGATTGGAGACCAAACACAATGTCACTGTACTCTAAAACAACATCAAGCAATTCTTCATCAGAAAGACGCAAGGGTGCAACATCCTTTTCAACTCTGCTAACAAAGAAATCCTTTTTGTTCTTTCTGTACCTGTGATTCGGCGGCAAGAAGCTTTACCCCCATTTGTTAGCGTGAATGCCTTGTTGTTCTCCATACAATATGGACATGCTAGCTTTCCATGCGTGCTCTAACCAGAAACCATTCCATAAGCTGGGAAATCATTGACAGTCCACATCAAAGCTGCTCTCATAACAAAATTATGTTTCCTCGAGATGTCATAAGTCAAAGCTCCAGAGGACCACAATTGCTTCAAATCATCAATCAACGGACGAAGACAAACATCTATATTTCGACCTGGACTACTCGGACCTGGTATGACCATAGATAGAAACATGAACTCCGGCTTCATACACATCCCCGGTGGCAAGTTATAAACCGTCAGTATGACCGGCCAACAAGAATAAGGAGTAGCAAATGACCCGAATGGGTTGAATCCGTCTGTACACAACCCAAGATGCACGTTCCTTGATTCAGCTGAAAAGTGAGGATACACACTGTTAAAGTGTTTCCAGGCTTCACCATCAGAAGGATGCACCATCACTCCATCAACCGCATGATGTGATTGGTGCCATGTCATGTGCTCAGCAGTCCTTTGTGACATGAATAACCTCTGCAGTCTAGGTGTGATTGGGAAGTATCTAAATTTTTTATATGGCATGAGAGTCTTTACTCTTCCAGTTCTGGGTTTGTAACGGGAATGCCCACATGTCATGCACTCGGTCAGCTCAGCATTTTCAAGGTAGTATAACATGCAGAAGTTAGGGCACATGTCAATTTTCTGGTATCCTAAACCGAGGGGTTTCATCATGGACTTGGCAGCATAGAAGTTCTTTCAGCTTGTTCCGTTAGATAAAATGCTTCTCGCCCATTCGATAATCTTGTCATAACCGGCCTCACTCAACTCGTGATCTGACTTGATGGTGAACACCTGTGCTACGGCTGATAATTTACTGTGGTTCGTGCAGCCATCCCATAATGGCTCGTCAGAATCTTTCAACAGATCAAAAAACCTTGCTGCATTTGCATTAGGTTCTTCTTCTATGTTTGGAAATTCACTAGCATTACCTTTACTCATTCTCATTGCATCCATAACCATATTCCTGTAACGATTATTGTTCTCATTTCCAACTTCATGCATGTTGCTAGCACTAGAAGTTGACCCGATCACCCTTTCAACCATGCTCTCATTAGGAACAAATAGTTCTCCATGTGCATACCAACACAGGTAGTCCTGCATGAACCCTTTGGTTAGAAGATGCATCGTTACAACATCTTGATGCAGAAACTTTAAATTTTTACACTTCCTGCATGGACACCTAATACCGCCATCAGTAAAATTCCTCGGGATAGATGTTGCGAAATTAATAAAACCCTGAACACCGTTACAATAATCCATCCTCCGCAATCCTTGCGATGAGTCCCGATACATCCATGAACGATCATCCATGACTTCTGTTGAATCTCTATAAAACATAAAAAAAAAATATTGGTTTCTTATGTTAAATATTCACTATCAATTATCCAACAAACTAAAAAAACACTTATGTTAAATATTCATTATCAATTATCAACTATCAACGTTCATACATATAAATTTATACATATATAAATTTATAGAAATCACAACTTCGCAGTAGAATTGATAACAATTAAAACATTCCCGACGTTAAACAAGCTATAATATCATTCGGTGTAATTCAAACAAAATTTCAACAATTTAGAAACAAATATAATTTGATAAAATATTCTAAAACAAACTATAACAACTACAATATTATACATTCATACAAGAAGTTTCTTTAACAAAATACGTACACTAAAAAAACAATAAAATTCACATTTAAAAGTTAAAACTAAAAATGATAAATTTACTTACAAAAAATGATAAAATCCACAAGAATTAACGGATGTTGTGACCACGTACAAAAGTATAAGAAACTTGAGTGCTAGCTTGTGTTGAGAAGAGGGGAGAGTTGAGATGGGTGGTTGGCTGCAGTTTGAGAGGGGAGAGGTGGGATGTGGAAGAAGAAGGGGAAGAAGAAGGAGAAACAGAGGAAGAGAGGAAGAGAGAGTGTCGGCAAAGGCAGTATATACTGGCGTTTACCGACGGACTCACCAATGGAATATTCCGTCGGTAAATCCGTCGTTGATTTCGCCGGTGGTAACAACACGTCCCTGCTTGGCTCTCCGGGTTTGAATCCCTCGGTATATTCCGTCGGTAAATTCATCTGAATAAAATCCACGTCATCCCGCCGTTGCAATTTTCAAAAAAAATTTCACGCCATCGGCGATGCCGCTGGTATATACCGACGGAATTATTTCGTCGGTATATACTGGCGGAATCACCGACAGAATTTGAGACGGAATTATTTCCGTCAGTAATTTTTACCGACAGAAAGTTTTTGTCGGTAATCTCGTTGGTGTTATCCGATTTTCTGGTAGTGATATTTCATCATAATCTAATCCATACTGCAAGAACCCTCGAGCTACCGAACTTGCCTTATATCTTTTGATCGATCCATGTGGACATGTCTTCACCTTGTAAACCCATTTATAAGATATGTGCTTCACGTCTATATAGGCTTCGACACTAAGTCTCATGTCTGATTTTCCTTTAAAGCATGGATCTCCTCATCCATTTCTTTCTTTCATTCACTACGCTCTAATACTTCTTCTTAAGTCATAGGCTCTATAACCTAAGCTTTCAAAGCTAATGTTATGTTAGCATATTTTGGATTTAGTTTCCGTTGTCTCCTGACCTTTTCACTTATGACTGATGTGTACCTTGTTCTTAAACTTTTGCTATCTTGGTTACTCTTCTTTCGAAGATATTTGATGAACACTAGTTCTCTAGGGGCTTGCTCGCATTATAGGATTTTCTTGATCATCAAATGTTATAGACAACTCCATTTTTCAAGTATTTGTTTCATATTTCAAGATATGATTTATATTATTTTCACTACACCATTAAACTCTTTTACCAACGGATTAATTCTTTCGGTGTAAGGCATCACATCCGTCGGTAAAGTTATTACCGATGGTCTCACCGACAGAATCAGTCTGTTGGGATACTAATCGTCGGTAATTTTCCATCCCGTCGCTAATGATGTCGGCAATAAAAAAAACCAAACATTGATGGAACACCGACAGTCTTACAGACGACGACGCGCGGCAAAAAAAAATTTCCCGCAAAAACATTACCGACAGAATCCATCCATTTGAATTTTCAACACCCGTCGGTGATGGAGGCATGGCGGTAAATGTTTTAGAACTCTGTCAAATACCGACAGATATATTCCGTCGGTTATAGTAATGTTAAACACAGACGGAATATGTCCGTCGGTAATTATGGCATGGGTGGTAATTGTTTGGCAACTCTCGGTAAAATACCGACGGCCGGTTTCCGTCTGGAAAGCTGTCAGTATGTATTTAATATATATATATATATATATATAATTTATTAATAGTTAAAAAGCTTAATAAACAAATAAAAATGTATTAAACATTAAAAATATAAAAGTAACGTTAAATAATATTCATCCAAATATTCATTACAAATTTAATGTGTTTAAAAAACAAAATTAAACTAGAATAGCAGCGGAGCTGGAAGAGGAGGAGGCTGGTTGTTCCCGGGACCATACGACCAAAAAGGAGCTGCACATGTATCATCACCCTTCGTTGATCTAATCTCCATGACCATTTGATGGAACTTATCATAATTCGTCAAGAGTTGTTCATATTGTTGTTTCAAGGCCACGAACTCCTCAAACTGGGTGCTCGATACTGATGGAGAGCTCCCAATGGTTGAGACACTACGGGCCGACCACAAGTTTTCGGTCGTAATGTAATAGTCCGACTATACGACTCAATCAATGTTAAAAGATTCCAACATATCCTTTTTATTTTAGGGTAATTTTTTTTATTTTCAAAAATCAGCAGAGTTTCGTTTGCATTTAGGACATCCCAAGTTATCGACTACTATCAGTTTACTCAATCAACCCATCATCACAAGGTCCCTTAATTCCGGACCTTATATCAAACCTCATAATTCCACACCTCATATAATCCACAATATATATATATATATCCTACGAGTAAGTTCAATATGAACATAGTCCAACACATCATATCATAAAATTTAAAGGAAAAGGAATACTAACATGCGAAGAAAGTATTCTTAAATACATCAAGGTTTGCACAAAAGTATACTACATAAACACGTTAATTCCCTTTTATTTTAAGTTAAATATTTACATAAGCTTCACAAAGTAGAGTCCTAAACTAATAATCTTCCTGGATGTTTGATGGACTTGTTACATAAATAAACATGCCATTATGTTGATAAAGAATATATGTATGCTCATGTAATGAATACGAATGAAGTATTAACTTTCTATCAAATCCATGAGAATTCTAACAAAGAACTTATATTTTGCTTGTAAATCTTTTAAACCCAATTAACACTCATTTGTATATTCTTAATTGAATAATCTTATTTACTTGCATAAACTGGGTGACCTTGTAAGGTTTAATCCTGTAATTCATATCCCGACAATCCTATCACGGATGCCATTAGCTGGAGCTAATAATATAAATCATTTCCCGGCAATCCTATCACGGATGCCATTAGCCGAAGCTAATCGTGTAAATCATTTCCCGGCAATCCTATCGCGGATGCCATTAGCCGAAGCTAATCGTGTAAATCATATCCTGACAATCCTATCGCGGATGCCATTAGCCGAAGCTAATCGTGTAAATCATTTCCCGACAATCCTATCGCGGATGCCATTAGCCGAAACTAATCTTGTAAATACACTAGGCTTTATTTACATTGAACACGATATTTATTATAATTGCATTCACCAGAAGGATTCTAAATTGTATAAGTGTAAATAAGAGGGAAAATCACACACCTGCTTCGTCTGTCTCCCGACCTCCCCTAACAGAAGATCCAATCCTGGTTGCTCCTCCTGAATCACAAGGAAGTTTTTTTTTTTTTTGTTATGATTCTTTCAGGCCGATATTATAGAGAATTCATATTCATCCATTACTCATATGTTACTTTCTATGCATGTTCATTTCCTCATAATAACATACATACATATATCATGTATATTTTCAGAGTTAATATCTCAATTTACAAGTGTTCGTATGACTCAATTCTTTTATATTCTTATTTATAGTATTTACGTGAAAGTCTACTATTATTGTCTAACTTTGAACTGTTACTGTCCAATTTCCAACTGTTAATGTCTGACTTTGAACTATTACTGTTTGACTTTTCCAACCGTTACTGTTTGACTTTTCCAACCGTTACTGTCTGACTTTGAATTCTTACTGTTTAACTTTTCCAACTGTTACTGTTTGACTTTTCCAACCGTTCTCGTCGACTTTGAATCATTCTTGTCCAATTTCCAAATCATTCTTGTCTGAACACTCATCAGAATTTTAACTATATCTAAAGTTCTAAAACTCCATTTTAACTGAGATTGATCTCGTTGGAAAGCTAAGACACGAGGCTACTAGTTCTCTGAGGGAGGAGAACCTAGTTTTGCCTCCAAGATAGTCAAAATTATTCGTTTACTAATTAGTTCTACTGCCCTACATAATCAGTCACGACTCAGTCTCAGTTGGTAACCCATAACTGGAGTTCTCCATCTCCAAATTAAGCAATACCAGTTTCCTTGGTTAGTTAACATTCAAATCTACAATTCCTATAAGGAACCTGATCCTAATCCCCTCATCCTCCTACCCGAAATCTCATCGAAAGTTAGGAGACAAGTCTGTCCAGATTCGTCTCCCCCTTCCTTTCACATAATACTTTCATAAACTACATACCACACACATGAATTAACTTAATCTCAACAATAAGTACTTTTTCCCCAATTTATGTCTAAGAACCCTAACTTATTATTCAATATCAAGGCATCAATTCTTTATCAAATTTAAAAATGATTTTTTTAAGATCATGTTTAGAATACCTTACCCGGTACAAATTAAGATTTTGATCTTCAACCAGTTAAAGATTTTCAACTCCCTCCGTTCTTTTCTTCTTGTTCAATTTCTTGGTAATCCTTTGCTCTCAAGTGTTTATCTCATCTTCAAGCTCTTAATCTTGGATGGGTTCTTGAAATTTTAGTGTTTCTCTCTTGATTTCTCAAGAATGGGTATAAAACTCACTATTTTCTTTTCTTATGGTTCCTACAGATTTTTTTGGTGAGCAGAGAGTATTTATACTCTATATTTTCCCTTATTTGCATTTAGACCCCCCTTTTCCTTTAAGTGTATTATTCTCTTCAATTAAATCCAACCCTCAATAGTATCGGGTTTATTATAATGTCTCGAATTATTTTGCCCGGAAATTTATATTCAAAAATTTCTGAATTTCTGTTTTTATTTAATCATATGCATGAATTTCTTCACTTTTATTTATTTATTATTTTTCCCGGGGTTTACACGTAGTGTTGAAGAGCCCGTAGACCTGATTTTTTCTGGGTCCACTAAACGATCCCACCTCCATCCACAAATCCAAATCGAAATCCGGATGGGTCAAAGGATCGTCCCCATATCTCTCCCTCAACCGGCTATTATAGGTCTCCTGGAAATTAATAAAAAAAAACCATCATATTCAATTCAAGAAAATAATAACTTACAAAATAAAATGATTGAACGAACATACCACGAAGTGTTGAGCACGGTTGTCCACAAACTACTGCACCCCCTTTTAGCGGTCTTGACTCTGCATATGCATCTCTACAAACAACTCCATTGGACTCGGCTCCCGTCCAAGAGACGCAGCCTGTAAGGAAAAAAAAGGTTGCAAGTTAAATATATTTATAAGCAACGACAAATTAATTAATGATATATTTCATTAAAATTAATCTTACCATCCACTTTGCATGTGCGCTGAACGGGACGGAGCCGCCGGTGTGCGTGGTCACCAAACCATGAATTTACCGATTCTGGTTGTCGGCGCCGGACTGTGAGCGCCATGAGAACCGCTCTGAGGTCAAGTGCTCAATATATGTCATCCATATATCTCCCAAGATGAATGGCGGTTTGAATTCCTGCCAAACCGCCACCTCATTCCATCCTGTAAGACTGTTATCCCTCGCATGTCTTTTTTTATTTTTTTTGGATGTCATACCAAAAATCACGCAAGCTACTTCCATAGTAACAAATTAGAATTTAGAACATAAAATTATAAAACAAAAATAAATATTATTTTCGATGTTACCTAGTTGTCGTGTGATTCTCCCATACCCTCCTCACAACAATGTTGTTCGCGCTATCCCACTCAAATTTAAACTGTGTATATAAATAATTCATTTAAAATAAAAATATTACAAGATATAAAATTATAAAAATAATTTATTAAAAATAAGCTGGAAATTAAAAGTTAACACCGACCTGAGATCACTGAAACCATGCATCAATACTAGGTCTGCATTCAGGATGTTTGGAAACCTGACTCCATTGAAACAATGGAATCTCCATCGACGATTTAAACACCGATATTATTGTCCTGGAGCCTCAATGTTTGTGAACCTAAAATTAAATAAAATTAATAAAATATTAATTAGTTGTTCATAAATTATGTTATAAGTATAAAAAAAACTAAAACCTAAACAAACTTACATTGAGAGGTCATCATTCCATTGTGCTTGGTACTTATGGGTAAATTGACCTTGCTGTGAAGGCACACCGCTTCTGTGTTGTGAAACCGCGCTAGAAGAGGCAGCATCACAAGTTGGTGCAGATGCCTCGCCGTGATTAGCACCTCAGGATACGTCCTCCTCGCTGCTAGAAAAACTAACTACAACCATCTGCTGACGACGTACTATAGATTTCATTCTACGCATCTACACAAATTTATATGAATAATTACATAATTAACTTCGATTATTTAAAAAACAATTGGCAGCACCTCCCCTATACTAGAGACTGCCCACAGTTTTCAAACCTGCAAATCTTTACAATAACCACAAACCAATTGACTCCATTGGAATATCTTATATACAACCTAACATCTATAGAAATTCAACATCTATATATTTTTAACTAACATCTATAGAAATACATAAATGACAATTAAAATTGATGGAAATTATCATTTCAATGGAAAATTCAACAATAAAATTATATTAGAGACTACATCTACACAAATAAAAAGACTAAATTATCAAATAATTATTACAATACAAACAATAAAAATAATTAAATTATCATTCAACACATCTACACAAATTTATACAAATAATGAAATAATTAAATTCAATTATTTAAAAAAATCTACCAGCACCTCTCCTATATTAGAGACTACCCACAGTTTTCATACTTACAAATATTGATAATTACACAAATATTGCAAAATCAACTCTATACAACCTAACATCTATAGAAATTCAACATTTATATATTTTCAACTAATATCAATAACATCAATACAAATTCATAAATAACAATTAAAATTAATCAAAATAATAAAAAAGCATAACAAACAATAATATCATAAAATTAAGATAAACTAATTAAATATAATTATGTATTTCAATTAACATTTTAAAGGTAAATTCAACAATAAAAATTCAAATTTAACAAAATTCTCAAGATATTATGACAATACAAACAATCAAATAAATTTAACAAATTAAAAGAAAAAACTAAAGAACACCACACAAAACAAACAATACACAAAACTAAATACATAAATTCAAAATAAATTTAGGAATGAAAAATGTTACCTTAATAGTATGTTGATTTCAAGATTTTATCTACAAACAATACACAAAACAAAGAAAACCACATAAATAATCATAATTAAAATAAAAAAAGTAAAAAAATACAAAGATAAAGAAAGAAAAATACATACCTTTTAATATGTTGAAAACTACCAACACAACAATAAAAACTCTTGCAAAAACTTAATAAAAACGGAGAGGAGAAGAGGAGATGAAATGAGGAGCGGAGCAAAAATTAATCACAGAGGGGGGGGAGGGTTTTATACAACAATTTTTCCGACGGAATTGCCTATGGAAAATATAATAATAATTTTTTGGGCAGTGGCATTAAATTCCGTCGGTATTTAAATGATTCTCGCACCAAAAATTTCAAAAATCCCTCCATATTTTTCGAAGACCGTCGGCAAATCCGTCGGAAATTGTGTGCCAGAACACGCGCGCATTGGTTTTACTGCGTCCGTCGACAAATCCATTGGTAACTGCTGACAGGCATGCTCTTTGGAATGTGCACCATCCATTGGTGAACGCGTCAGTATATACGTCGATAATTATGGAAGGTCTGTCGGTAATTGTGGCAAAATATCGTAATTTTTTTTGCAACTCTCTGTGAAATACCAACAGGTATAAGTCCGTCGGTATACCCGTTGGTAATTGTGGCAAAATGCCGTAATTTATTTGTAACTTTCTGTGAAATATCAACGGGTATAATTTCGTTCGTAAAACTAGCAATCTTTTTGCAAGTGTTGTTTGTATTGCGTATCTATCCTCCTGCATAAAAGCTTGAATTGCAAACTTACAGCACGCACAACACAATAACAAGAGTTGACAATTATAAAATAAATATTTCATGTTTCAAAATATCATCCTTAATATTACATTAAATTGTTATGTTAGAATTTTCAGCATATTTAGTCAGAATTTTCATCTTTGTCCTCAACTGAATTGTTATCAGCTTCATCGCACTCTTCAATGTGGTTATCATCTCTTCATCAACATTCTCTAGTCCACTAGAGTTCAAAACAACATTCAACTCCTCTGCATCAACATCAACAAGACTATCGTCGAAAACATGAAAATTCAAATTTTCTTTTAAGTCAATCAAAGGAGCAACTCGGTATGGTTTAACAACCTCACTAACTTGAAAGACTTCATCTATCAAACTTGTGTCTTTGTTCTCATCTTGAACAACCTTGACACGACCCCTGGGTTTGGTTTTTAAAACGAATAACCAATCACCTCTTGATCGGTCCTTTCTAAAGGAAGGGGTGTATATGTAATAAACTTGTTGGCATTGCTTTGCGAAAACAAAGACATCTTTACGTTGCGGTGTCTAGCTTTTGAGTTGATTTCAACAAGACCATAGTGAGAATCTACTCTGATTCCTCTGTCAGTTGTGTCATACCAATAAAATTTGAATAAAAACAGTCCATTTTGTTCGCTATGATATTGCAATTCGATGACCTCTTCCAATCTACCGTAGTAGACAACTTCAAACTCACTAGAAGTCGATCCCTTAATACAAACACCGTTGTTGTATGTCTTTCTTCCATGCCCATATTCTTCAGTATGAAAGACATATCCATTGACAAAATACCCGTTATAACACTTGACTTTTCTTTCAGGGCTCAGGCTTAGCAAAGACAGTGAAATAACAGCACTACCTCCCATTTGATAAACCTTGTATATCAAATCAACAATAATCAATAAACAAATATTTTGTAATATTGACGTACATTTAATTACATTGAAAGAGATAATAAGTTTGTGATAGGACTTACATGTGTTCTAAATCACGTGGCAAATTGTTCATCTTGTAATTGAAAGATCTGGGATTCGGTCAGTTGTGAGTTATTAGAAAGTAAGTATCGTCAATGTTGCCTGCAAGGTTGTTCCAAATTATATGAGTTTATGGTATCACAATATATAAATAGTACACTCTTGATAAAGTTTAAGTCAAACATCTACTTACTTAATAAAAGGTCTCAACTCATCGCAGTTAAATAGGATATAATTGTGTGCTTGTCTGAACTCTATTTCAGACAAATATCTTCCCCTCACAGTATTTTTAGGTGTGGGTCGTCCAAGATTGGAGAATATTGACAAGTTCCCACTTGAAGGCACTTCACCACCATCATCATGTCGTGGAACATGATTGATCCTCATTCTCAAATGAGGTTTGAAATAGTATGAGATAAATGTTGAGATCTCCTCAACAATATAGGCCTCTCACATATTGACACCTCAACATGCGTCTTGTTCTTAATCTTTTTTTAAGATTGAACAAGTACCTGCATATATAGAATTAATAAAAAATTATCAATTAAAAAAATTGAAAAAACATTTAATTATGAATTACATAACAACTGTAATATCTAACCTCTCGAATGGATACATCCATCTGTACTGGATCGGTCCTCTAACTTTTACCTCAAATGGTAAATGCACGGATAGATGCTCTATTGAGTCAAAAAATGATGGAGGAAATATCATCTCAAGTTTGCATATTGTCTCAACGATATTCTTTTCAAGCCTTTCAATGTGATCAACATTCAACTTGCTGGAGCATATATCTCTGAAGAAATGACTGATCTCCGTTAGTGCATCCTATATCCCCTTTGGCAACAAATCACGAAAAGCTAATGGGATGAGTGTTTGCATAAACATATGGCAGTCATGACTCTTCATTCCATATAATTTGCATTCCTCCGTATTATCCAGCATTGATATGTTCGAGGCATGTCCATCGGGGAAACACAGACTCTTAAGCCATTTGTAGACTAGTAGTTATGTGTTTTTCTCTAACACGAAGCTTGCTCTTGGTTTTGCGACCCGTGACCCATCACAAACCAACTCCATATTTTTACGGTTACAGAACAACACCACATCCAATCTAGCCTTGATGTTATCCTTTGTCTTCCCCTTCACATCCATGACGATGTTGAAAATGTTCTCAAACACGTTCTTTTCAATGTGCATGATGTCAAGGTTATGGCTGAGAAAATTGGTCTTCCAATAAGGAAGCTCCTAAAAGATACTTCGCTTCACCCAATTATGGGTCAAACCATAACCAGGAAACTTTTGCTTACCTAATTGGAGACCAAACACAATGTCACTATACTCTAACACAACATCAAACAATTCTTCACCAGAAAGACGCAAGGGTGCAACATCCTTTTCAACTCTGCCAACAAATAAATCCTTTTTGTTCTTTCTGTACCTATGATTCGGTGGTAGGAAACGACGGTGACAGTCAAAAAAATAAGCTTTACCCCCGTTTGTTAGCATGAATGCTTTGTTGTTCTCCATACAATATAGACATGCTAGTTTTCCATGCGTGCTCCAACCAGAAACCATTCCATAAGCTGGGAAATCATTGATAGTCTACATCAAAGCCGATCTCATAACAAAATTATGTTTCCTCGAGACATCATAAGTCAAAGCTCCAGAGGACCACAGCTGCGTCAATTCATCAATCAACGGTCGAAGATAAACATCTATATTCTACCCCGGACTGCTTGGACCTGGTATGACCATAGATACAAACATGAACTCCGGCCTCATACACATTCCTAGTGGCAAGTTATAAACCATCAGTATGACCGGCCAACAAGAATAATTAGCAGCGAATGACCCGAATGGGTTGAATCCATCTGTACACAACCCAAAACGCACGTTCCTTGATTCAGCTAAAAAGTGAGGATGCACACTATTAAAGTGTTTCCATGCTTCGCCGTCAGAAGAATGCACCATCACTCCATCAACCATATGATGTGATTGGTGCCATGTCATGTGCTCAACGGTCCTTGGTGACATGAATAACCTTTGCAGTCTAGGTGTGATTAGGAAGTATCTAAGTTTTTTATATGCCATGAGAGTCTTTCCTCTACCAGTTCTGGGTTTATAACGGGAATGCCCACATGTCATGCACTTGGTCAGCTCAGCATTTTCAAGGTAGTATAACATGCAGAAGTTAGGGCACACGTCAATTTTCTGGTATTCTAAACCGAAGGGTTTCATCATGGACTTGGCAGCATAGAAGTTCTCTTTCAACATGTTCCCTTCAGGTAAAATGCTTTTCGCCCATTCGATAATCTTGTCATAACCGGCCTCACTCAACCCGTGATCTGACTTGATGGTGAACACCTTTGCTACGGCTGATAATTTACTGTGGTTCGTGCAGCCATCCCATAATGGTTCGTAAGAATCTTTCAACAGATCAAAAAACCTTCCTGCATCTGCATTAGGTTCTTCTTCTACGATTGGACATTCACTGACATTACCTTCACTCATTCTCATTGCATCCATAACCATATTCCTGTAAGGATTACTGTTCTCATTTCCAACTTCATGCATGTTGCCTAGCACTAAAAGTTGACCCAACCACCCTTTCTACCATGCTCTCATTAGGAACAAATAGTTCTCCATGTGCATACCAACACAGGTAATCCTCCATGAATCCTTTGGTTAGAAGATGCATCGTTACAACATCTTGACGTAGAAAATTTAAATTTTTACACTTCCTATATGGACACCTAATACCGCCATCAGTAAAATTTCTGAGGATAGATGTTGTGAAATTAATAAAACTCTGAACCCCGTTACAATAATCCATCCCCCGTAATCCTTAGGGTGAGTCCTAATACATCCATGAACGATCATCCATGACTTCTATCGAACCTCTAGAAAATTATGACGACACCATGTATTAATTAACTACGTTATGCAAATAAACATAACAAAAATATTGGTTTTCCCCAACATTATCCAACGAACTAAAAAAACACTTATGTTAAATATTCATTATCAATTATCAACTATCAACGTCCATACAAATTTATACATATATAAATTTACGGAAATCACAACTTCGCAATAGAATTGATAACAATTAAAACAGACCCGTTAAACAAGCTATTATTTATTTTATCACAACACATCTAATTCGGTGTAATTCAAACAAAGTTTCAACAATTTACAAACAAATATAATTTGACAAAATCTAAAAAAAACTATAACAACTACAAAATTATACATTCATACTACAAGTTTCTTTGACGAATAACAATCAAACAAGTACATATGTTAACAAAATACATATACTAAAAAAACAATAAATTTCACATTTAAATGTTAAAACTTAAAAGGATAGATTTACTTACAAAAAATGATAAATTCCAGAAGAACAGATGTTGTGACCACGTACAAAAGTATAAGAAATTTGAGTGCTTGTGTTGAGAAGAGGGGAGAGTTGGGATGGGTGGTTGGCTGCAGTTTGGGAGGGGAGAGGTGGGATGGGGAAGACGAAGGAGAAATAGAGGAAGAGAGTGGCGACAGAGTAGGTATATAATGGCTTTTACCAATGGAATCACCGATGGAACGTTTTCGTCGGTATACCCATCGGTGATTCCACCGGTGAAAATGTCACGTCACTATATGGATATCCCAGTTTGAATCCCTCGGTCATTCATTGGTAAAATTGTCTGAAAAAAATCTACGTCATCACACCATTACAACTTTCCAAAAAACCTGTATGGTCCGTCGATGATATGGTCGGTATATACCGACAAATGTATTTCATTGGTATATACCAACCGTATCGCCGATGTATTCTCTTTGTCGATATATACCAACAGATGTTGAGATAGAATTATGTTCATTGGTAAAAACTACTGATGAAAAAATTCTGTTGGTAAGTCTGTTGGTTTTCACTGATTTTCTGGTAGTGTTTCTAACACACCCCTCAAGTGAAAGCCCTTTGGACTTGAAACTTGCACAAGTCCACACCATATTATGCTTAATTTTTATCAAATAAATGGGGATGGTGAGATTTGAACTCGTGATCACTTGGTCATCAAGGCTCTGATACCATGTCAAAGAACCAATTCAACCTAATAGCTTAAATTGTTAGATGAAGTTTCAAAATATAATTTATATTATTCTCTAACACACCTTCACCTTTTCTAATGACCACTAGGAAGTTACTTCATCAAACATGACCTTCCTCGATACCATACATTTTATTGGTATTGGGATTCCAACATCTCCATCTTTTTCTTTGCTCATTTTAAACCCAAGAATATGCAATGAATCACTTTCTTATATAATTTTCTTCGAAGAATATTAGGTATGAACACATATCATACATATCCAAACACTCTAAAGTAACTCATCTTTGCCCTTATGCTCGTAACTCTCACATGATGAAGTGAATCTAAGATTTGCTTAGGTAAGCCTATTGATAACATGTGTAGCTGCCTTCATGCACTCACCTTAGAATCTCCTTAGAACATTCTTGACTTGTAGCATACGTCTATAAGTTTTCGCTAAGTGCCTATTCTTTCTCCCCGCTACTCTATTTTGATGGGGCGCTGCTGGACAAGCAAGTTGTCGACAAATCTTGCATACTCTTAGATAGTTATTGAGTTCTTCACAAGTGTCACGTTATCTGTACGTAAGTAATATGGAATGTGTTGGAATAGAAAATATTGTATTATTAATGTATTGACTTATTGTGTGTAGCATGCTACACTGTAACACATGTATTGCCCTAATTATATATATAAATAGCATAGGTGGCTATCTTTTTAGCTCAAGGCTCTCAATTATCATAAACCTTGTTTCAACTTGGTATCAGAGCCAAATTATCTTAACAGATTTATTCTTCAAACGACAGCCCATCTACTTCTTCTCTGCAACAAAATTGTCTCCTCTGTTTATTGTCTATTGCTACTCCTCCAACAGCTGATTATTCTTCGAATGACAACCCCTCTAATTATTTTCTATTACTACTGCTTCAAACAAAATCCATCAGCAATGATAACTTTCTGCCTCACAATCAGCATGTTAATTACTTGCTTCATTGTGCTATTGTTTCTACTGTTAATTACTGCATTGTTGTTGCAATGTCGTGGTCGCAAAAATTAATTACCCTAACTTAAAACACAACACACAAGATAGTATAGAGCAAGCAAGGGGTCGATCCCGTGAGGAATGTTCAAGTCAGATTTTTATGTTGTATGATATGCAACTAGGGGGGTTGTGAAGTTATCTAGGCTAAAGCAAAAGAAAAGAGAAAACTATCAAGTGAAATTAAATAAAATCAGAAAATAATCAAGAGAATAAACCTTGGTTACAAGTAAACGTCCACCTGCAGAAATCAAAACTGACCATGGAAACGAAACATCAATTTATATTCTGAATATTTATCTCTTCTTAACATTGGTTAGTTAACGGATTCGCCACATAACTAACCCTAACCATCAAACAACCACAATGTCCGCACTAGTAATTTAATTCAATAGCAGCCTTAAGAACTAGATAAGTTGATTAATCAAGAAATATTAATTGTCCGCAGTCTATGTTTGATTTAATTGAATGTTCTCCTTAAGATTAATAACGTAGATCTTCCATAATTATTAAACTCAGTTGCTTCACAAGTTCATATACCATAACTCCAGTTTTGATATCAAATTTAGCAATAGATTGTCTACAATAATAACTTAAAGTCCGCTCTAGCAATTAAAATAAACAATCATAGAAAAAATAAGCATAGGAGAACAAACATATTCATCATATAAAATGGAAAGAAAAGGTAAAATAAATCTCACAGTTCTTGAAATCCGAAAGTTTTCATATTCTTGCAACCAAGAAAAAGAGTTTAGCTTTGCATGTTTGTTGAACAACTAATCAAAAAGAAGGAGGAATGCATGATTTCGGGTTTCTTAGAGGAAGGGGGCGTTTTTCTCTTCTTGGCTGGCTGCCTCCCTTCTCTTCTCTTATTCTTTTTATATCCCAAGAAACCCTAGTCTCTATTTTACAAAATAATCCTCCCTTAAGTAGACAGTTTATATTTAAGTACTTTAATAACTATTTTTCTAAAAAAAGAAATAGCCTCGCATGAAATTTTCAATCTTTGACTTAGAGGAGCTAAATTGCTGAAATAAAAACTTGGATGTCGATTTAGATGCCTCTAAACATAATTTGGACTCGTTTCTTCACGAAACATGTTTGTTGGCAGAATTCAGTTGTCATCTTCGAAAAATCATATCTCCCTCATATGACATCGTGTTTGGCTAAAATTTGGAGCGTTGATATTTATTTGAGTCCGGAATCCAAAAAAATTGAGTTTGCATCAATTGGATTTTTGTAGCTTAAGATATTTAAGTTGGAATGGCTAAAGATCAATACTGGCAGATTGTGAGATTTGACTTTGAAGGCTGCAATTTCCCTACTTTTCCTTATTTTATTTTCTTGCCTTAGATTTCCAGAAACACTAGGTAAATTTGGGTGAAACTATCAAATAATATGGTTACATCAATTGTGCTACTGTTAATAAGTCTCACGATCTGCAACGTTGATTTTGCTTCTTCTGTTGATTTCTGATTTCATATTGCTATTATTGGTACTGCTTCTCAAGATATTATGTTGATTTCTGATTTCTGATTGCTACTACTTCTCAAGATATTCTGTTGATTCCTGATTTCTGATTTTTGATTGCTACTGCTTCTCTGCTTCAACCATCAGCGTGTTTTTGTTGATTTCTTATAATTGTTTCTGCTCCATTCTACAATGTTAATTCTACTACTGCTTCTCTGCTTCAACCATCAGCATGTTATTGTTGATTTCTGATTACTATTTCTGCTCCATTCTGGAATGTTGATTTTGCTACTGCTTCTCTACTTCAATGTTTTCTACTATTTTCTTTGCTATTGTTTCAGCTTCCCTGCAATTATTTGCTGTCAACTTTTGTTTCTTACTCATCTTCTATAATGTGGATCCTTAGGTTTTTGTTTTAGCTGGCACCACTAGTAGTCCTTCTTCTACCAACATCAATGCAGTCATGCTTCCCTCTACTACGACAGCAGCTTTTATTCCCCTACCAAATACAATTATTTATTTTGGCGTATGCAAATGAAGCCATATCTGATTGGCCAAGGGGTGTTCTTGTTTGTCGATGGCTCGCATTCTTGCCCTTCTCTGCTTGATATGTCCAGTCACTCTACTGCCGCCTCTACCAACATTAATTCTGGTCCTTCCTAAACGTTTCTCACATGGAAACAACAAGATCAACTCATACTCAATGCTTTACTCTCATCCTTCTCCATTGATGTTCTTCACCTTGTGATGGACTGCCCAACTTCAGCAAGTGTTTGGAGCACCCTCGAAAGTGCCCTTGCCTCTCCATCTAACTCTAGGATTATGCAATTACATGGCTCTCTTCAGGATCTTCGTCAATGTGATGATATTGTCACTCTCTACCTGCAGAAAGCTAAGGGCTTATTTAACGAACTAGCCGTAGCAGGCAGTCCTATCTCCTTCATTGACTTCATTCTTTATGTTTTTCGGGGCCTTCACGGTGAATTTTGAGATTTGGTTACTAGTCTGTCAACCAAAATTGAGCCTCTTCCGTACTCTGAGCTCCAAACTCACTTGTCTACACATGAATTTTTACACAGGAGCTCTCTTCAATCCATTCCAGCTACAGCACCGTTGCTACCCACACCCTCACACCCTCCCTCTACATATGTTGTACAGCGTGCCTTTCCTGGATTTAATGGCAGGGGCTCCTCTTCTCATCAGGGTAGAGGAAGAGGAGGAGGCTGGAGAGGTAACTATCGTAGCAATTATAACCAGTACCCTGGCCAGCCTTACTATGGAAACAGTGGGAGCTCCTCCTAGCAGAACACAGGAGCTACGATAGCAACAGAGACAAAAAGGGCAACACCAGTGGCCTCGACAGATTAGATGCCAACTTTGCAGCAACATCGGACACTCTACACAACAATGCTCTCAGCTTATGCATCTTAGGAATCAAGCTTCGACCAACTCTCCTTTAGTGATGCTTCAACAACAAATCTATCACTTGGTTCCTCGATACAAGTGTGAATCAACATGTTACTCCAAAAATTATTGGTATGACACATGCAGACCCTTATCTTGGTAATGATCAATTGTATCTTGGTGATGGTAAGAGACTTATTATATCTAATACAGCTCATAAAATTTTGCATGCTCTAAAACGAACCTTTACTCTGTCTAATATTCTACAGTTCTAAAAATTAAGAAAAGACTCTTATCTGTTCAACAATTTTGTCATGAAAATTGTCTTTTTTTAGTTTCACTCTTTTTTGTTTCTATGTGAAGGATCTTATATCTAAGATAGTGTCTTCCCCAGGCTTTTCTATCCACCTCTGCTGATGTTTGGCATCATCGCCTCGTTCATCCCAGTTCTCATGTTCTGAGTCTCTTAGCGTTAAATAAAAAGGTTGTTTGTGCTTCTTGTCCTTTAAATTTTCAATGTTAAGCTTGTCCGTTAGACAAATCATCTTGTATGTCTTCAGGCCTTACAGGTCATCTAACATCTGCTCCTCTTGAACTTGTTTTTAGTGATGTGTGGGGCCCTACTCATATGTTATCTTCGGATGGTTTTTGTTATTTTGTTTTTTTTATGGATGCGCATACAATTTTTATCTGGTTTTATCCTCTTGTCCTTAAATCTAATGTCTTCAATGTGTTTCATCAATTTCAAGTCTTCGTCGAACGAAAATTCTCTCAAAAAATTAAATATGTTCAAACTAACTGGGGTGCTGAATATCTTAAATTAAATTCATTCTTTAAAACCATTGGTATTCATCATCACCTCATATGCCCAAATACGCATGAACAGAATGGTACTATTGAGCGTCGTCATTGTCACAATGTTGAAACTGGTCTCACCCTTCTTGGTCAGTGTAAGGCACCTTTAAAATTTTAGACTTATGCTTTTGAAACCTCTGTTTACCTCATTAATCGTATGCCTACACCGGTTTTGCATAATAAATCTACTTTTGAATGTCTGCTTTGTCAACCACCGAATTGATTTTTTACGTACTTTCAGATGTCTATGTTTTCCCTTCCTTCGACCTTATAATGCTCATAAGTTAGACTATCGCTTTACTCCATGTGTGGTTTTAGGCTATAGTTCATCTCATCTAGGGTATCATTATCTTGACTTATTGTCTAAGTGTCTCTACATCTCCCGTCACCTTCGATTTAATGAACACGTGTTTCCATTTCTTGAGTCTGCCCATCTCCCTCCACCTAACAGCCATACCCATCCACCTACCATTGTCACACACCTTCCCTCACTCACCATCTTTCCATCTACCACACCATCAGCCTCACCACCCATTTCCTCTAACCCACTATCCCTTTATCACCATCTGCCTCCATATATGTTGATCATTTTGCAAGTACAAGGTCTGCAACACCAATGTTGTTTATGTCTGCGTCTCCTCCAGCTGCTATCTCTTTAGCACAGTCATCCAGCTCTTCCTCTCCATCCAAATCATCTAACATGTCTTCACCAAGTCTAGACCTCTGTGTTGATCTGTCCAGTTATACTCTTGTGTGGCAACCGTCCCCTACTCATCCAGCACAGCGACAGCACCCCATGGTGCTGCGTCCCAGACATAACAAAACTACCAACATCACTTCAGTCGCTGCTTCTTCCTCATAACCTCCAACTTCACGGGTAATGTCTCCCTCAACTCTTGAAACTCTTAATTTTAAGGAGGCCGACCGTTTTATATGTTGCCATACTACCATGAAGTCATAAATTGCAACTTTACATGCCAATGGTACCTGGTATCTTTTGATCCCTCCATGAATGTGGTTGGCTATTGATGAGTGTATAAAATAAAGCGTCAAGTGATTAGTACTTAAAAGTGCATTTTTATCAAGGTTTTATATCATTATTTTGCACTTGAAGTATAAATAACTCCTTAAGTAGAGCATATTTTATAATAACATGTCTATTTATGGTAAATGTTCATCTTAAATACAGGCCTATCACATAAATCAAAGGATTGGTTGATGAGTTTAACTGCTAAAATTGAGAAGACAAAGAGAGGGTTAAGTTTAGAAAAGAGATGTTGGTTCAATCCAAACTGGAACATCATTTGGTTATTGGATCATAACTGGAGTTGTAGAACTTGGATTTAGGTTTGGTTTATATGTATGGAAAGCTAAGATATAGGCCTAAAACTTTCATGAAGAATCCAAGATTTAAAAGTGTCATTTTCGAGTTAAAATGGTAGCAACAACGGAGAAGTTGGAACCTAATATTAAAGGATGAAATTGAAAAAAAACAAAGATCAACCTGGGTTATATAATTGTGATAACCCCAAAGAAATCAAACTGGAAAAAAATATTGAATCTCAAATCTCAATCAACCCAATAATGAAGAAAAAGAAAAAGAAGAAGAATTGGTTGTTAGAGTATAACCCAAAGCCTGTTGTCGACTCTTACCACACAATGAGGTAGAACATGGTGAGACGGTTCAAATGACACTATGGAAGGGCATGATCGGTTGTCTATTAAACGTGACACCTAAGTGCTATTACCTTCCTCACTTGCTGGCATGTTTGACGCACACGCCAACCACTTTTCCCAAGTTTGTCCCTTTTTTCAAGCATATTGGTCCTTGAATTGGCAAGTGTCAACTTCATCCCAAAAACTCTAATTGTTATAAATCAATGAAATCAAATTTGTTTTTTCTAAACTAAGCATTAACAAGATCTTGATTTTTTTTCAACACCATGCGCATTTAATACGAACCCAATTGAGGCAAACCATGTGGTCCAAAAATTTTTGCATGCATCTAATTAAATAAATAAAAAAATTATATGTATCAATAAATATAAAAAAAAACCTGATAATGATAAGTAAAGACTAGACTAGAATAATCAAGAAACAAATATAAATTAAGATATTTGATAATCGACAGTTTTACCAAACATTTACAACAACATAAAAATTGATAATCGACCTTTAGGGATGTTATTCAATTTCTTTATTAATTATCATAAGAACATTTATTAAATGTGTTGTCCTCCAACTCTCTTTCCATAAAAAGAAACAGTTGTGAACCACCACATTTGATCATGGACAAAAGGTAATCAAATAGTTGCCTCCACTAGGACAAGTAAACGTGCTCGCTTTATCATCATAAGGATAACTATAAGCTTGAGGCACTGCTGCCTGAAAGTCCTCGAATATTGGTTAGGAGGACATTTGTCAGGTGTATTATACTCTCCTGTGCAGCAGAACTGCGGCTGGTCAAATGCCAAACACGCGGTCTTGCAGGCAATCACAGTCCCATCTGAACCTCTCACTGCTAAACTAGGATCACAAACAGCATTCACGTTAGCTGCACAGCTTGAAGAAGGGCAGCCAGTAGGACCTCCTTGCGGGGTTACCGAAATTGGGATGTTAAAGCCATCAACAAGGCTTATATCGTAATAATCTTTCCCACCATCAGATCTTAGAGTGAATTCTGCCAAGGATGCTGGTGGGATCGCACCGGCTCCATTGCATTCTATGACACCAGAGGCACAGTCAGCAGTAGCACAAACAAACTTTCCCGAGGCATCTGTAGAGCATTGCGTTCTGGCCCACAAGCGGCCAGTCCAATTGACAGGGACACTAAGCGAAGATGAAGCACCCGTTGCCAATGTGAAGCCAGTTGAAGATAAAGACCGGCTGCCAGCAGCCGTTAGAGTTCCTGGCCAGACTGTGTATGGACAGTTGTTTTTGACGACGAAAGTCACAGATTGAGCTCCTGCATGCGTGCAAGCTGCGCAAGATTTATTTTTGTCGATATCAATAAATAAATCTTGTTCGATTCAAAGAAAATTTTAAACAGTCATGGTTCACGAGTAATTAACTGACTCGAAAATATTTTTATTATCAAATAAAAACACAAACAAGTTTTAAATACATCAAACTCTAATTTATGTCAATCTATTTTTATTTTTTTTTTCATATAAAAAGAATAGGACTTGAATCTAAGACTTGGCCTTCGTTTTCTCTACGGGACTAAACGTCCGTACATAATTCAATATTTAAAATCTTGCATTAATTCACTTATTTTTCTTTTAAAAAGATAACATAACCCAGGTTTATTTTTTAATATTCTTTTTTCTTTTTTGTTTTTTATCCGGCCACTCCCTTCCGGATATGTTTATTGGATTCACGAAATCCATTGAATAATGAAAAGTAATTAATATTGCATATGCAAACAGAAAATATATATGTAAGAGCAAGCAGAATAATCAAAGTGAATAATATGCACAATAGAGTTTTCCAAGCAAGAATCTAATATATGTAATATTGTAAAAGTACTTACCATAGAGGAAGATGAAGAGGGTGAAGGTAATTATAGCAATGGGCATACGACTCTCCATTGCTGAGATGCGTCGAATTAACACTTTTTCAGTATCTTTTAAGAGATTTGAGGTAAGCAAGAAACACTCTATATTTTAAAAAGATTGTGTTTGCCGCTTAATATATATTGTTAAATTTTCTATGAGAAACCAATTAGAGGAAAGAAGAAGAAAAGGAAAAGCAGAGTAGTAAACAGCCAATTAGAGGAAAGAATAAGAAAAAGAAAAGCAGAGTAGTAAACAGCCAATTAGAAGAGAGAAGAAGAAGAAAAAAAAAGGTTGTTTGAACCAAACCAAACAATAATCTGCCACACGCGCCGCCTCATCCAGTTGACTAACGAATGTAACTCTGGTCCCTTGTTTGAACCACAAGTGACTAACTAGATATCTCAATTAATGAGAAAGCAGACTAGTAAACAGCCAATTAGAGGAACTTAAAATTGATTTACACCGGACATAATTAATATTTTCTAACTGTAAATATCACCGATAGATTTTTTCATGGAAATATGTTGTCAATAAATATCTTATTAGAAATCAATAAATCTATCAGTAATTCAATTAGTAATTTAAATATCAATATATAGATTGATAAAATATTTATTTCAAATACCAGTTGAGAAATATCAAATTATACAAGATTGAAAATTTTGATAGTGTATTTTCGATTGATGAAAATCATATTGGCAAATAAAATTCCATTTAAGTAGGAAAATTCAAGATTGGATGTTTAAGGACTCAAATGACTTTTTTCAACATTTAATTGAATTTATTGAGGACTTAATTTCAAGAAAAAATGATATTTGAAGTCAATTTAGGCTTTAATTGGAAGAAATTAAAGTCTAGGGGTCAAGTTATAATTTTTAAAAGTTAATTTTATCAAATCATGGGCTTAATTGCATAAACATTGAAGTTTGACGGGCAATTAAAGACTCGATTGAAGAAATCAAAAACCAATGACCAAACTGGAAAAGATATGTAAATTGAAGGGCTAAATTGACCAAATCAAGAGCCAAATTGAAGAAATTGAAAGTTTGTTGGTTAATTGAGAATTGAAATGCATAGATTCAAAACCAAGGACTAAAATGAATATAATAGTCAATTTAGGGGTTGACAATTAAGTTTGCCAATGGTGAAATTGCAGATATAATTAAAAGCAATTGGAAGAACAAAAACTCAATTGAAATTTGACAAATCTTGAATTAAGAAGCCTAAACAACGTGTCATTCAGACCTATTGAAGAGAAGGTGAATGACATGTCGTTCGTCAGCTTACATCTTTGTTTTGAAAATTTTGGCTAATCAAGTTGGCAACTTTAACCTTCAAATTGAGCAAAGTTGGATCTAAATGAAAAAAGTGCACCCCCTCTATTAACTCCAGGTGGTCTCAGGCAATGATGATGTTAGAATTGCTTTGATGAGGCCTCAAAAGTGGATAACTCGATCAGCCCTAACAATGCAACCATCTTGCAAAAGTCAATTTAATTTTCATATGTTCACACATAAGGCTCCTCAATGAATTCTTATCAAGGGTTTAAAACACTCTTCTCAAGATCAAGAGGTCAGAAATGAATTTGGAACCTCTCAAAACCTTATAATACCCCTTTAAGATTGAGAAAATAGGGTGAAAAAAAAGGGAAGAAAAAAAAAGAAAAGGAAGAGAAATATCAATAAGAAACATAAGTGTAGAGGTCTAAAAACCTAAACAAAAGTTTTCTTAAGTTTCGCAAGTTTGTGAGAGGAAATTTTTTTCAAAGAAAAGCCAAGAGAGAGAAGTTGTTCTAGGTAGACATTGCTGACCCAAAACTAGATCCTTTGTGGCTTGCTTTTGTTGTTTACTTATTTGTTTTGTTTTATATTTATTTTTACAAGCATAGAAAAGAGGTTAGGAATGTTTAACAATTGATGTTACATTCACCTCTTTGTTGTTGTGATCTTTATTTAATGAAGTTTTTTTGAAGTTTTGTTTTCTTATATTTGATACATTAAAGTTGTTGTTTAAGTTTTTTTTGATATACAATGTTGTTTTAGTTTTTGTTTTACTTAATCTACGCATGTTAAAGCAAGGGGGTTTACCTTGAGTTTGTTAGGCATGTTCATGCACACAATGGTTTCAAAAAATCAAATTTGAATCCATGTTGCCTGAACATATAGGCTGTTTTAAGTTGACAGTTTTTTTTTATTTGGTACCTTATGCTTGGTTTTAATGCTTTGATGTATTATTGTTATTTATTTTTTTGTTCAAACATGTTTGTGTATGATATTGTAACTTGTTGGGATAAAAGAGCATGTTTTATAAGCAAAAAATTCTCATTTCAGGGTTTGGCATAGGCTGCCTTGGTTGGGAATTTTCTAGGTTTTTTAGGCAATGTTTTTTGTGTTCTTGGGAATAACATTGCCTTAGCCCCTGGGTTTGGACCAATTTTGGACTATTTTCTTTGCACAAAACCCTTACTTATGCATGATTAACCAATAATCTAGTGTTTATTTGCATTAATAATATGATTTTAATGGTTTTTAATTCTAGGGTTTTAGTTTAGAATTGAAACACATATTGACAAAATTATGATGTTTTAGTGATAATCGAACTGAATGGATGCTAGATTATTGATCCTCGTATGATTTCCAACATATATGTGCCTTTGTATTGACCAAATCTAGTATGTTTTGGGTTCCATGCTGCTGGGTTTGTTTCGATGTTTTTTATTATTCTTGGAGTTCATTCTTTTGGCGTTTGATTTGTTTTGTTCAAGTTTTTTTGAGTTTTTTTTTTGGTGTTTAATCTACTTTTTTAGTTTTGGTTTTGTTCTCAAACCAAGATTTTTGGTTTAGTTTATGGTCGAACCAAAAATTATGAGTCAAACCAGTAAGGTTGACCCGATCGGATCAGGTAAAACTTTTTTATAGAGGGTTTATGGGTTTAAGGGTGTGTTTGACAAACCCTCTTAAGCCTACTTTTTGTAGTTTTATTACAAAGAAAAATGAGTTTTTGCCAAACGAAGCCTAAAAAATAAAATAAAAATAATTTTTATTTTTGTATATGGCTAAAAATTCTAAATTTATTTAAGTATTTAAAAAAAAAACATCTAAGATTTTTTTACATGTTTTTTAAAAAATATAGCATGTATTTTACAATAAGTTTGTAAAATTCCAAAGGATTTTGGCCTTCATTTTAAAAATACCAAAAAAAAATCTTTTTCTTTTAATATACAGGATTATGAACTTATACGTAAAATAAATTTCTAATATTAAAAAAAACAAATTATTTTTTTGTTTCTTTTAGTATATTGGATTATAAACTTGTACGTAAGACATATTCCTGATATAAATAAAAAGACAATTTGTTTATGTTGTTATTAGAACGGTTGGGATTTAATCTAATAAGATAAAAATATTTTTACTAAGGAGAACATTTATTAAATTTTAGACAAACTAACAGTTAAAAAACACAACATTTCTTTAATTTTTCTCTCTTTCTTTCCTTCTCTTTATCCTCTGCTTTCACTATTACTATCTTTGTTATTGCTGGTTAGGAAGTTGTTATGATGATGTTGGAAAGGGATAACAACGTTAATGGTGGTGTTTTGTTTTGGTAAGTGAGATTAAGAAAGGGGATGATTGGATTTTGGTCCTAACTTGAGTTGTTTTGGTTGTGGTAAGTGAGATTAAGAAAGGGGATGATTGGCTTTTGGTCCTAACTTGAGTTGTTTTGGTTGTGATATTCGTGATCGATGTTGCTGCTAGCATTATTAGTGCATGTCATTGGCAGCCGCTATTAGTGGTCGGAGGGAGTAGTTGTTGTTGTTCTAGGACTTAGGCAAAAATACACCTAAAGGGGGAAATTAGGTGTTCCAATAATAATAACAAATATTAAAATTAATTCAATTAAACATAATTAACCAACAATATAATTAAATTGTGTAAAATAAAGAGTAAAGGGATAGGAATTGTAAACTTGGTTTTTAACATGTTTCAACTGATTCCTATAGATTCCCAGATGTTCATCACAAATGAACAAACAATCGACCAGTTCACTTGGTATTACCAAATGGTCGACCAGTTCAACTTAAATATTAGATTTTAACAGTCTAAACCTGCTGAATCTTGAACCAATACTAATCCTATATACATGTAGAGTGAAATGTTTGAGTTCATTTTAATTGTGCTATTAAGCTAAGATATAAAGATTTACATAATCATTGAAATGAACAATTAATTCTTAGCCTTTACTTGCTTTGCATCTTGAACATCTTCATTGATTTCTTCTTCACTAGGCACTCAAAAAAAGAGTGAAGAAGAAGTATGGGATATCCAGTGGTGTTGTCTCCATCATAATCATTCAAGGTTTCGTAACTCAATTATGAGTTATTCCCCAAAATTCATTTTTTTTTCAAAATAAAAATCAAAAAAATAAAATAAAAGCTGGCAATGTGGAGAAAACAGGTCGAGGAATACAACTACGATTTGAAGGAAATTCAAGGCCTAATTGTACCCCATTATGCCCAGTATAAAAACAATGCAAATTCAAGGTTAGATTAAATGATTATTAAAGAAATTTGCATAAAAATTAAGTCTAATGACATAATTTAATTTTTAATAGGCTATTTTGATTTAATCATTGGCCAAATTGAATTTTAATTATTTTTAAGAATTAATTTGGGTCCAATTGAAGGATTTAATTAAGTGTAAGGACTTACATTACTAGAAAATTGATAAATACAAACGGAAATACCAAGGGAATATTTTTCTCGGTAAAGTTCCGACGGATTTTACTGATGGAAATATACCCTCAGTATATACCGAGGGAATTAATTACAGTGGGAAAAATAATTAAAAACAAAGCAAAAAAAAACGACGATGTGTCATTTTTTACCAACGGAATAAATTCTGTTGGTAAAATCCGTCGGTAATTCCGTTGGTAAAATATTAAAAATGTTCATCATGTCAATTACAAATGAAATCACCAATGGAAAATTCCGTTGGTATTTTCCAGAGAGCTCTGGAACTGTTCACTCCCTAATTGCATTGTTAATTACTGTTTTTTAAAGAAGAAATCACAGACAGATTAAAAAGTCATCGGTGTTATTTGGCGGGTTTCTAAAAATTTTTGATTAAATTGAAAATTTAAATTAAATATTACAGATGGAATTACCGACGAATTGAAAAGTCATCGGTGATATTTGGCGGTTTCTGAAATTTTTTTATTAAAAATATTAATATTTAATTATCCGTCGGTAAAACACTCCAATAAAAAGTCTGAAATCCCCAATTTCACAACAAACAAGGCTCCTTTCTTCTTTGTCTTCTTCTTCTTCTTCCCCATATGTAAAAAACATCAATATCCATTTCTTTCTCTTCTTTCTCTCTCAACTCCTTCTCTTCTCCTCCATGCTCAAGTATGTATTTTTCTCCTTCTTTTTTCTTTTTAGTTTTTTTTAATTAATATACTTTATGATTCTTTTTCTCTTCTTAGCTTCACTTGCAACTACATTAAGGTACAAAAAAAATTCTTCTTTTTTCGTGTTTTTGTTTTCACTATATTTGTTTTTTTATTTTGTTTTTTATTTTTTTTGTTTTTAATAATTATATGAATGTTGTTGTAGGATTTTTTTTCCATATGAGATCAATTTTTAGTTGATTTATTTATAGGATTTTTAAATTTTTATAAATTGCAACTTTATTTTTTTCATATGAATTTTTTTAGTTGAATTTATTTTTTCTTGTTATTTCTTTGTTGCAAATTTGTTTGAGTTGATTTTTTTTCTTTTTTTTTCAAGTGTTTTGAGTATTATAGAGTGTTGATTTATATTAATTTAATTATTTTATAGTTTTGTAAAATAGATTTTTTAAAAAAATGTTTTTAAATAATTACCGACGAAATTACATACGGACCTACTGAGAGAAATACCGACAGAATGAAGTGGATAATTTTTTTTTGCACGCTTTTTTCCACTGGTAAAATAATTTTTTTATTATCAACGAACTTACCAACGGAAAAAAAATTACCGACGAAAGATTCACCGACGGAGCATTTTCGTCGGTAAGTTCATTGGTAAATTAATTACCAATGGAATGATACTGCAAATACCGACGGAAAATTCTGTCGGTAAATATAAAAATTGTGATAGTGTTAATTATACTTTAAAAGGGTCAAATTAATTTTATTAGGGGCTTAATTGGTGAAAAATTAAGTTTAGGGGCCTAATTTGGGCTTAATTGAGAAGATTGGAATTTTAGGAGACCAAATTTAATTTTTACCAAGTTAATTGATTTAAATCAAGGGCAAAATCGCAAGAAAATCAAAGCTTTTGGGTCAATTAGGGGTCAAATTGAATATTTTCACATCCAATGATGATTATGCAAAAGGCGTCGAACTATAGGGACTTAATTAAAAAAATACCAAACGACGTGTCATTTGGTTGTTGTTCATTGTCTTCCTTGATTTTGCCTGAGAATGTTGCCGAGGTGGCTGCTTTTTGGTGTATTTAATGCCTCATATGTCCACTAAATTTGACAACACATGAACCAAAATGGTCACTTGACATCCCACAATCCCCTAGTATAATGCGTTCAAGCCTGTTAATATCACAGCAACCGTGAGGCTAGCCTAAAAAGATCAACTCAAGCAGCCTTGAACTGTTAGATTTGATAGTTCGTAGTATCTACTTTGAACCAACAGTTAGAATCCTTCTTAACCGAATCAAGAGCTGAATTTTTTTTTGCAATAAAGACAAGAATACCCTCTTCCATCCCCTATAAAAAGGGGTGGATTTCATGTTTCTAAAGTTGTTTTGTCTCCCTTGCTCTTTCCCAATTCTATTTGGAGCTTTTCTAATTGCTCTTTCAGGTCCTCCTCATTACTGACCTTTTTTGTTTTTATTGACTCTTCTATAACTCATGAAGGTCTGGCTTCAAAACATGGCATTCTAAGAGTGGTAGTCGGGGTTAGATTCCTCCACCTTGCATATCCTTCACTTAAGCTAGGGCCTCTCAAACTTTCAAACTCTTTTTGAATCAAAATCAAGTGGTTCCAATCTTGGTTGATAGTTTCAACTTCTCATGCCGACTGATCCTTGAATAGTCCAAAGAATTTAGCAAGTCCAACAATTATAGGGACATGTTGTATGCCGCCTAATTACTTGATAATTTTCACTTCAAACCGCTAGCATTCTTCTCTAAAAATCTACCCAGATATGGGGTTTTTAGTAGCTTTGACAACTCAAGAACTACCTTATCACTTCTCAAAGTGAAATAGACTTTGTGCAGATGTTTGGAAAATTTCATCAACATTTTGTATTCCTCTATTTTCAAAGGAAAAACATTTGTAATCATGATTTCAATAGTTAATCAGGACTTTGACTGCTGGGTTCAGTACTTCTATCTTCGTAATTTCTAGTAGTCGTCCAACCTTCCCAAAAAACACCACCTTATCAATGTTCTGACTATGAACCAATATTTTCTTCATCTCATTTACCGTGCAATTCAGTCTTTTGACTAATGGCAGTTTCCTTACTTCATATTAAGGGCATTCTCCCTCTGACAATTATGATAATTCAGAATTTTGCCCATAATCCACAGTGGTAAACTTGGTAATGATGGTTATCTTATCGTTCACAAAACTTGTAAACCAACAAGCTTTACGGAGCATACATCTTAAGGCAAGTTCTAGCTCTTTTATGTGAGACAAAAGGTAGGTTGACTACTCAGTCTCTAAAAGAGTCTCTTATTGTTCCATTGATCACCCTCGTGAAGGCAAAATGAGGGTTCAGTGGGTAAATGAGATGGCATGTGGACCAATCATTACCAGTTTAAGCACTCGGCGAAGAGTTGGGGTTTACACAAACTTAAACCTTGACTAAAAGTCGTAAAGTGAGTTGTTAGTCCCCCATTTAATCTAAGGCTTTTCAGTATAAACTCTTATAAAAAAAATATGAATGATGCATGGAGCAATTCTATACAATGCATGAACAAAAATGTACAAAAACTAAAGCGTATAAACAGAATAACAAAGAAAGGCATATTAACAATAACCCACAAACTAGACAAAAAGACAAAAAGATCAGGAAAAAAACAAAGCTTATTCCACAAGTCTTCCTAATGGAGTTGTCATTTTATCGAATGTTTGCGGCGTCGCGATGATCGTCCACTCGGATCTAGATATCAAGCAATGCGTTAGACAATGAATTCTTGTCTTTTATAAGTTGAAAGAGGGAATGGGAGTCAACACCTAGTATTTTGGTTATAAGGAACCCTAACTAGTCTCAGAAATTGAGTACGAGGACTGGTTGCGTAAAAGGAAAGTATTAGCACCCCAAATACGCCCTACCTAGGTAAGTTGCTTTGTTTAATTTGTCTGATATATACTAAAATGTTATTGTATTTCTAATTGTTGGTCCGTCTAAAGTCTAAGAAAAGTCTTCCTCGATAAGGGGATCATTAGCTTATCGGGTATAACAAATAAACTAATCGTTCTCATGTCTATATATATATATATAAGAACTACCTTTTTAATATCAGGAATACATCTTACGTATACATTCGTAATTCTAGATACTAAAAGAAAACAACATAATTTTTTTGAAAATTTTAAAATATTAACCTAGTTCTCATTACTTTAATGAACTTGTTATTAAATTCAAAATGCATGCTAATACATATTTTTTTGAATTTTTGTTGTATGAAAATATGATATGAAAATTTCTTATAAGTTTTTAGCAGAGAGAGAAATGAACGTTGCAAAAAAGGGAAAGAAAAACCTTCTTCCTCTACCTTTGCATGTCAGGGAAGAAGAAGACACATAGAGCCATTCAAAATGACATCATTTTGAACTTTTTTTTATTGAATAGTGCATGAAACAATGCCGTTTTGAACAAAATACGTCGTTTCATTTAAAAAAAATGGCCCAAAATGTATTAATTTCCAAATTAGTCCTTAATTTTTTATTTGTTCAATCAAGTCCTGAATTACAATTTTGAAGTTCAATTACGTCCCTGCCAAATTGGATGTCAGTCCTAAAGTTGGCCTCATTTTTCACTATGATCCTTGGTCTCGAATTTATGTCATTTGACCCTCAATTTATTAATAAACTTTTAATTTTTTCAATTTAGCCCCTGATTCGAACAATTTCAGTCACTCTATTTAGGTGCCTTTTCTAGTTTGGTCTTTGGTTTCAGATTTCTTCAATCAAGTCCCTAATTGGCCATCAAACTTTGATATTCATGCAATTAAGCCCCTGATTTGATCAAATCAACTCTTAAAAATTGTAATTTGACCTCTAAACTTTAATTTCTTCCAATTAAAGCCCAAATTGACTAAAACATCAATTGTTCTTGCAATTAAACCCTTTATAAGTTTACTGGGCTAGACCAGTTCTGGCCCAGACCAAAATGATTGGGTCGGGTCTAGCCTAGTCCCCATAGAATAAAGTATGTTGGGCCGAAATTGGCCCAACCTTTGTTTTGAGTTGATATTGGCCCAACTCTATTAGGCCAACCTTGACCTAGTTTCTTTTTCGGCTAACCTTGACCCAATTTGTTTTTGGGCCAAATCTTAGCTCAACCAAGGTGGGCTCAACCCATATAATTGGGTTGGGCCCAACCCAATGTATTTTTATAATATAATAATAATATTTAATATTAAACAAAAATTTTCAAAAAAAACCTTTCAAAACATTTGTGATTTTCTCGCATATTTTCAACCAATTTTGATTAATATTGGTTTGTATTTTTATACTATAAAAATATAAATTTGGTTTTAAATTCCCCTAGATTCCTCTGAAATGTTATAAAAATACAAATCTGGTATTAAAAAAAATATAAAAAAAAACCATGCATAATAAAAATATACAAATCTGGCCAGTTCTCTCAAAATATATAAAAAATATCTCATATCATATTTTGTTAGCATGCATTTTGAGCTTTAATAACCAGTTTATTAAAACCTTGAGAACTAGACCCATATTTCAAAAAAACCAAAAAATATATTTTATTTTTATATATAAGATGTGTTCTTGATATTAAAAAGGTAGTTTTTTATATATATTGACATTAGAACAGTTATGTTTTTACCTAATATGATAAAGATCTCCTTACTAAGGATGACTTTTCTTAAACCTTAGACAGACCAATAATTAGAAAACACAACAATACTCTAGTTATATCAGACAATGCAACTTACCTTAAGTAAGGCGTATTAGGGGTGGTAATACCTTCCGTTTACGCAACCAATCCTCGTGCCCAATCTCTGAGACTAGTTAGGGTTCCTAGTGATCAAAATATTAGGTGGTGACTCTCATTCCCTCTTGCCATGGATAAAAGACAAGAATTATTTATCCTGTCCATTTCCCCAAGGCGTATTAGGGGTGCTAATACCTTCTATTTACGCAACAAATCCCGTGCCCAATCTCTGAGACTTGTTAGGGTTCCTAGTGATCAAAATATTAGGTGGTGACTCTCATTCCCTCTTTCCACGGATAAAAGACAAGAATTCTTTATCCTGTCCATTTCCCCACACCACATGGAAATATGGAATTCCAGGAGGACATTCGTTGTAATGTCGCACCACGTGCGACAATTGAGAAAGGAGATGGTTGGATTTTGGTCTTGACTTGAGTTGTTTTGGTTGTGATATTCGTGATCGATGTTGCTATTAGCATTATTAGTGTATGTGATTGGCAACTGCTATCATTAGTCGGAGGGAGTAGTTGTTGTTGTTCTAGGATTCAAGCAATAATACACCTAAGGGGAGGTGAATTAGGTGTTCCACTAATAATAACAAATATTAAAATTAATTCAATTAAACACAATTAACCAACAATATAATTAGATTGCGTAAAGTAAAGAGTAAAGGGATAGGAATTGTAAACTTGGCTTTTAATGTGGTTTGGCACGTTTATATCAACATCTCAAGCACCAAATTGGTCTTGTGTATTTTTTTCTTTCACTAGTCCAAATTGAAGATTACAATTGTCACTTGATGAATCCACACCAAGATTTTAAACCACTTGAAGATAATTTCTTTTCAAGATTTTTCACCACTTGATGAATTCACACCAAGATTTTTCCCTCTTGAAGATATGCTCTTTTATCAACATCTCAAGCACCAAATTGGTCTTGGTGATGTTCCCTTACCAATACCAAGAGTTTTATCCTAACTCTCAAATGATTAAAGGGATGATTTTACTCACAATAAAACTCTCTTGAAGAGTAGATGATACAATTTAAACTTTAGTATCTCCATAACTTAATCAATAGCATTTAGATTATTTGAAGGTCTTTAAGTGTAGTGAGTATCAAAATAAATGCTCTAGTGCTAGAATATGAATGCTCAATCCTTAAAACAGCTTCTATAATATGTATATTCAGAATCCTCTTTTATTTTAACAAGAATGAGAGTCATTTATAAGTTTCCAAAACAAACCAGTCATTTTTAGCCGTTGTAGCTCCATTGATGGCTAAACTAATCAACCGACTCAGATTGGTCAAGCCAATCGGTCGACCAATTCCTATAGATTATCAGATGTTCATCACGGATGAACAAGTGGTAGACCAGTTCACTTGGTATTACTAAGCAGTCGACTGGTTCAACTTAAATACTAGATTTGAACAGTTTGAACCTGCTGAATCTTGAACCGATGTTAATCCTATATATATACAAAGTTAAGTGTTTGAGTTCATTTTAATTTTTTTATTAAGCTAAAATATAAATATTTACTTAATTTTACTAAAATGAACAATTAATTCTTATATTCTCATATGTTCTTCACTTGCTTTGGTGGCTAGGTTTTAGAGAAAAAGAAAACTATTTTTTTCTACACTTTCACTCCATTTTTTTTCTTTTCTCTATCTTAAGTTTTTCTTCGAGGGTCACTAGGGTTTCTTACCCACTCTTTTTTTTTTCTCTCTAATTTTTCTATGGAGGCTAGAGTTTTTTCCTACACCTCCTCCTTTTTCTTACCTTGCCTTTCTATTTATAAGCAACGGGGCAGGTTCTAGAATTTTTATAGGTGAAACAATCATATCCTTTGATTGGGTCGATTTTGACCCTTCATCATTATTGTATATTTGGTACAACATGCTCGCGTTCTATAAAGCTCACACCAAATCTTTTTTTTTTTTTTGATCAAAATGTAAGTGCTCACACCAAATCTTAATCATAAAGAGTGGGGAGGAGAGAGAGAAAAAAGAAGAAAAAAGAAGAAGAAGAAAATGGGGCTGAAAAACTTCACTGCCATTTTTCAAAATCAGATGACCCGTTTCCTTTCAAAGGGTAGCCAAAAAGTTCCCATACACAACACACCCATTAGCGAGCTTCTTCTTTACCAAAACAAAACTAAAAAAATTAGATCATCATTTTCAAGCCACCTTCTAGCTATAACTGGAAACCAAAAAAAAAAAAAACAATACAGCCTCTCTCATCAGCGCTGTCTCTTTTCGCCACCTTCTAGGTTTATCACGGGTTTAAGAATATTAAAGAAAAGAAAAAACCTGGTTTAATTTAGATTAATCTGCTAAATTCATGATAAAAAGCAAGATGAAAAAAAAAACCTAAATTCTAGCTAATTCAATGTTGCCAATCCAATGTTAGAAGTTAAAATTCTTTAAAAAAAATTAAATCAAATAAAGTTAACTCTTAAATTTGTGACATGGATAATAAAATTATGACAATCTTATAGAAAAAAATTAAAAAAAAAACTATAAATTTTAATTTCTAATCAACATAGCTTTACAGCATGAAATTAAAAAGATTGTGTGCCAATTAACATATATTGTTAAATTTTCTATGAGAAACCAGAGTAGTAAACAACCAATTAGAGGAAAAAAGAAAAAAAAAAAAGGAAAGCAGAGTAGTAAACTGCCAATTAGAGGAAAGAAGAAGAAAAAGAAAAGGTTGTCGACATTAAATTGAACAACCATCTACCACACGCGTCGCCTCATTCACGGTAGCCTCTGGTCAACGAATAGCCCTACACATGCCACCTGAAATGTGCGGGGACGACCAACGCATTGACTTGCACTCATCAACTATTTTTTAAAATTATTTATATTTATTAAATTATAAAATTGGAAATAAACCACACTGATAAAAAAAAAAAAAAACCCAATAAAAATATACAAATGCCCTTGGTTTGAACCTCAAGTGACTAACTAGATATCCCAGTTCATGAGAAAGCAGACTAGTAAACAGCCTTTTAGAGGAACGCAATTGAATGCAGGAAGAGGGCCTTACTCAGAAGAAAATTGATTTACACCCGACATAATATTTTCTAAGTGTAAAAAAAACGTTAAGGTATTGCTAAAGTGTGTTTTCTAGAGAAACAATTAATAATAAACTCAAAATCTGATACATGTTGAAAAATATATTTTTTAAATAGTAAGATAGTAAAACACTAGAAGACATTCTTTTTATATATATTGAGATGGTAATGAACTAGATTGATCTCGGCAAATGACACGATCAAAAGATTAATATCTTATCTCAAGTGCAGGAGTGTCAAAGTAATAAATAACCCGGCAAGACTGGGGTCGAACCACAGGAAGGTTAACTGTATAAACTACAAATAAAGAAATAGATAATAATAGAAAAGGAGTTGAAGAGAACTTTTAAGATGTGATTTTGATGTAAGGATTAGACAAGGATAAAATAATTGTAAGGTTAGAGGATCCACTAATGGTATTTCAAATAAGTATAGTATAAACTCTTTTTATTACTCAATTGGAAACCACACACAAAGGAGGTTCCAATCGGATTATAAATTGTTAACATGATTACATTAGTTATCTTATTCGAATAATGCTAATACTTGTAAATGTTGTCAGGTATTCATGATTATAGCTTATGTTAACTACAAATCAAGTTCATTTCATAGCACAGGTGTTGGTTATACCTTACGGTTGGGCTATTAAAAGTGAATAAGATAACAAATACAAAATATGTTGGTATCAAATATTAAAGTCCATGTTGAGTTTATATTATACTTATTCTTACACCATTAGTGTAACATTTTCACCTTGACATAATAAACTTAACTAAACATAATGAAAGAGAGAAACATAAATAAACAAGATAAGAACATAAATAAGATATAAGTTAACTAAGTAAAGGAAAAGAAATGAAAAGCATAAACAAGAGATTAATAAAAGCAAAACTTAAGCATTACAAAAATATAAAGAAAGAGAGCAAGAAAATGATCTTGATCTAAAAACCAAGATACCAAAATGCATGGCAAATGCCTCCTTTTATAAGCCAAAATTTGGAACTATTGATTTGATGACTAATTGTTGAGTGGGTGTCCACCTCTTGATTTCGTAACAATCCTTATCTTCTTGTTTGTAGAAAACGTCATTGCTAACATCAGAATTTAAACAGATAGTCTTCATGAAAGTTCTGGGAAATTGTCTCAACTTTTCACAAAACAAGAATGAGGTCATTTGGACTTCTAAAACTCAAGATATGGGTTGAACACTGAACAGTGTCTGGACTGCAGGACAGATTCCGACTTCTCCATTATTGCTACCATTTGAACTCGACAATGACACTTTTATATCTTGGACTCTTCATGAAAGTTTTAGGCCTATGTCTTAGCTTTCCATAAATATAAATCAAACCTAAATCCAAGTTCTACAGCTCCAATTATGAACCAACCTAATATTGAAGA
Organism: Populus deltoides; assembly: GCA_015852605.2. Classification (NCBI taxonomy): domain Eukaryota; kingdom Viridiplantae; phylum Streptophyta; class Magnoliopsida; order Malpighiales; family Salicaceae; genus Populus; species Populus deltoides. The sequence continues at coordinate 30,158,543 of CM027570.2, read as the reverse complement.
ATAAAAATTAAAAAAAAATCTATTTTAAAAAAAAAACTAAAAACAACCTAAGTCAACTCAGATTAACCCACCAATTTCATGACATTAGTCATGAGAATTGGATAACCCTATATAAAGCAAATTGAAAAAAAATATGAAGCTCAAATCCCAACCAACTCAATATTAGAGGATGAAATTGAAAAAAATATATATAAAGCAAAAGAAAAGAAAAAAGTCAGCAGATTAACCCAACAAGCTCGTAACCCAAGTCATAAATATGTATTAAAAAAAGAAAAAGAAAAGCATGAAAAAACAATTGTTATTAAAAGTAGCAATTAAAGATTAAGGGAAATATGACATTTAAAGAAATTAAATTCACTCTTTCATATTTTTGAGAGTGTTAGACATAAAAATTAAGGTGATGAGAGATAAATAAAAAAAAAGAATTTGTCGCTAGAGCCAACCCAAAACCCGTTGTCGGCGCATACCACACAATGACAGAGAACACAGAGAGAGGGTTCAAATGGCATCGAGAAAGGGCAGAATCGGTCATCAAAAGCTACTGAACATGCCACCTAAGTGTTGCGACCTCCTCCCCCACTCGTTGGTGCTACTGAACATCCACTTTTTCCAATTTTTTTCACCATCGAGAAAGATTATCACCTTATGACAAGTTAACTTGGCAAAGAAAGGTAATAACAATGTTTTGAAATTGAGGCGGCAACAGCAGCCAAAAATAATTTAAAACCATCTACTATATCAAGGATTGCTAATTTGTAACGAATGGCATATAGTTTTACCATATCAACAGCATGAAAATTGATAATTGATGTTAGTCCCAAATCTATTATTCTATTTCTTTATTAATTATCATAAGAACATTTATTAAATGTGTTGTCCTCCAACTCTCTTTCCATAAAAAGAAAGAGTTGTGAACCACCACAATTGATCATGGACAAAAGGTAATCAAATAGTTGCCTCCACTAGGACAAGTAAACGTGCTCGATTTATCATCATAAGCATAACTATAAGCTTGAGGACACTGCTTCTTGAAGATCATCGAATATTGGTTAGGAGGACATTTGTCAGGTGTACTGTACTCTCCTGTGCAGCAGAACTGCGGCTGGTTAAATGCCAAACACGCGCTCTTGCAGGCAATCACAGTCCCATCTGGCCCCCTCACTGCTAAACTAGGATCACAAACAGCATTCACGTTAGCTGCACAGCTTGTAGAACTGCAGCCAGGAGAACCTCCTTGCGGGGTTGCCGAAATTGGGATGTTAAAGCCATCAACAAGGCTGATATCATAAAAATCTAGCCCACCACTACCATTTAGAGTAAATTCTGCCAGGGATGCTGGTGGGATCGCACCGGCTCCATTGCATTCTATGACACCAGAGGCACAGTCAGCAGTAGCACAAACAAACTTTCCCGAGGCATCTGTAGAGCATTGCGTTCTGGCCCACAAGCGGCCAGACCATGTTGCAGGGACACTTAGCGAATATGAAGCACCTGTTGCCAATGTGAAGCCAGTTGAAGATATAGGCGGACGGCCAGCAGCCGTTAGAGTTCCTGGCCAGACTGTGTATGGACAGTTGTTTTTGACGACGAAAGTCACAGATTGAGCTCCTGCATGCGTGCAAGCGGCGCAAGATTTATTTTTGTTCATATCAATAACTAAATCTTAGTCGATTCAAAGAAAATTTTAAACAGTCATGGTTCACGAGTAATTAACTGATTCGAAAATATTTTTATTATCAAATAAAAACACAAACAAGTTTTAAATACATCAAACTCTAATTTATGTCAATCTATTTTTATTTTTTTTTTCATATAAAAAGAATAGGACTTGAATCTAAGACTTGGCCTTCGTTTTCTCTACGGGACTAAACGTCCGTACATAATTCAATATTTAAAATCTTGCATTAATTCACTTATTTTTCTTTTAAAAAGATAACATAACCCAGGTTTATTTTTTAATATTCTTTTTTCTTTTTTCTTTTTTGTTTTTTATCCGGAAACTCCCTCCTGGATATGTTTATTGGATTCACGAAATCCATTGAATAATGAAAAAGTAATTAAAGTGAATAATATGCATAATAGAGCAAGAATCTAATATATGTAATATTGTAAAAGTACTTGCCACGGAGGAAGATGACGAGGGTGAAGGTAATTATAGCAAAGGGCATACGACTCTCCATTGTTGCGATGCTTCGATGGGCTGAATTAAGAACTTTTCAATCTTTTTCAAGAGATTTGAGGTAAGCAAGAAACACCCTATATTTTGAAAAGATTGTGTTTGCCAGTTAATATATATATTGTTAAATTTGCATACTCGGCAGTGGAAACTTTTGGAGCAACCAAACTTTTGGGTCCGCACAATTAATTAGTTGCATTGTTAGGAACAACACAACCATATAGACTACGTTGTTCTCAATAATGCATCACCCAAGAATTAAAGAGAATTGAGAATCTTAAAATAGACATTGGTGTTACAAATTTAGGTATTAAGTTACTTGTGTCTAATAATGAAATATCGATATTATCCTTACCGCATCCTTTCAAATGAAAAGTTACATTTACAATATGTTTTTCTAAATTTATTCTACGTATGTTATTAATTATCTAAATTTATTTATAATCTTATTTTAGATTTTTTTAATAAAAAATTAGCGTCAGTCCCTGTGAATAAAAAACGCGTCGATAAAGAAAAATCTTGTTGTTAATCCCTAAAAATATGTGATTTCATCGATTTAGAAAAAAAAATAATGTCGATCTAAAAAAATAGGTGATAAAAATAGGATATTTCATTGGTTTAGGAAGATTTTGACGTTAATCTCTAAAAATAGAAGATTTCATTGATTTAGAAATTTTTTTACTTTAATCTTTAAAAATAGAAGATTTAATTGATTTAGAAAAAAAAATGATATTAATCTCTAAAAATATGTGATTTCATCAATTCAAGAAAAATTGGACATTAATCCCAAAAATATATAATTTCATCAATTTTGAAAAAAATCTAATGTTAATCCTTAAAAATAATAGATTTCATCAATTTAGGAAAAGTTGGATGTTAATCTTTAAAAATAGAAGATTTTATTGATTTAGGAAAAAAATTGATGTTAATCCCTAAAAATATGTGATTTTGTTTATATACGAAAAAAGGATGTCAATCCCTGAAAATAAGGGATTTCATTGATTTAGGAAAAAAAATCAACATTAATCCCTAGAAATAGGTTATTTATTTGATTTAAGAAAAAAAGGATGTTAATCCCTAAAAATATGGGATTTCATCGATTTAGGAAAATAAATTATGTTACTCCCAGAAAATAGACTATTTTGTTGGTTTAGGAAAAACAAAATGGCATTAATCCTTAAAAATAGGTGATTTCATCAATTTAGAAAGAAAAAAATGGACATTTATAACTAAAAATAGATGATTACGTTGATTTTTAACAAATATTGACGTTAATCCCTAAAATAGGGGATTTCATTGAAAAACCTATTTGTGAAAATGGGCGTTGGACCCGTATGGATGGTGGAAATTGGGCTTTAGCCCTACTTTATTGAATATGTCTAGAATGACCCGAAGGGTGCCAATTATACTCATTGGGTCTATGTGAGGCTAGGTTAACCCAGTGTAGGTCCACTTGCAACAAAAGAGATAATATGTCATAAAACACAGATAATATCCAAAAAAACATAATTACAAATAAAAATGATAAAAAGAACATGATAGTTTTTTTTTTTCAATCATAATATTATCACTTCTAGAGTGTCCCTGCTAATAGAACAACAATTTACTCAATAATAAAAAGGCGAATCAAGAGGATTTCGTCAAAGGCACCCTTTAACTATTGATCCTATTCAAGTTTAACAAAACAATTTCTTTTGAAAAACATAAAACCACAATTCAATCATAATAGCATACAATCATTATATATATATATATATATATATATATATATATATATATATATATATATATATATATATATATTATGTGAAAACACCACTATAGTACTTTTTTTAAAAATGCATCCACATGAAAAACCTATCATAATAAAAAATTAAAAACATATAAGAAAAACCAAGCATCCACATATGAATTTCACAACTAGGGGCATCATATCCTAGAGTTGCCACACCATGGTATAAATCACAACACTTTAAGTGTCACAAACATTCACAATAATACGCAATCAATCTCAATAGATAAACATTTCATCACAATATCTAACATAATAAAAAATTATTCAACAATCAATTTAGGATTCAACAACCTTCTAGAGTGGCTAAAGTCAATCGAAATGATTTAAATCAAGTGAAGAAGTCGTTGGACTATTAAGGGTAGTATTGCCACATGACAGCCACGCGTTGGTGTGTGATAGTAGTCGGTGGTGGTATGTGGGTTCACATGCTGATGATGGTCACAAAGGTGGTCAGCTAGATAGGGCGTGTCATCTCTTATCTTCTCTTCCATGTCGGTGATGTATTCCACCACTACTTGAAGAGGGAGATTAAGCCACTTAAACATTTTATTTTTCTTTCTTGTTTTTCTTCTACCCCCACCACTACTTCCATTTTCATTGCCACTACTATTACTGGTTAGGAAGTTGTTGTGATGATGTTGAAAAGGGATAATGATGTTGATGGTGGTGTTTTGTTTTGGTTGGTGAGATCAAGAAAGAGGATGGTTGGATTTTGGTCATGACTTAAGTTGTTTGGGTTATGATAATCATGATCAAGGTTACTGTTAGCGTGATGCAACTATATTATTCAATAGTTTCATCCACATTTAACTAATGTTTTGCCTATGTTTTATATATAAAATGCCTTAATATTCTTTATTTTATGTTTTGAAGGCACTGTTGGATGAAAGATACAAAAAGGAGTAAATTGGAGATAATTGGCAGATTTGACCTTCAGTAGATGTTTTGTGCAGAGCGTGAGCTCTAGAGGTTGAAATAAAGTGATTCCAGTGGCATTAAAAAGCTAACATCCATACCTTTCTGGAAATCTAAGGCAAGAAAATAAAATAAGGAAGAGCATGGAAATCGTAGCCTTCAAAGTCAAATCTCGCAATCTGCCAGTGTTGACCTTCGCCCATTCCAACTTGAATATCTGGAGCTACAGAAGTCCAATTGATGCAAAATCAATTTTTTTAGATTCATGACTCAAATTTCTATAAACGCTACAAATGTCAGCCAAAACCGATGTCATATGAGGGAGATATGATTTTTCAAAAATGACATCTGAATTCTGCCAGCAAACAGGTTTCGTGAAGAAACGAGTCCAAATTACGTTCTGAAGCATCTAAACTGATATCCAAGTTTTTATTTCAGCAATTTAGCTCCTCTAAGTCAAGGCTTGAAGATTTCATGCAAGGCTATTTCTCCTTTTTTAGGGAAATGGTTATTGAAGTACTTAAATGTAAACATACTTAATGGAGGACTATTTTGTAAAATAGAGACCTAGGGTTTCCTAAGATATAAAAAGAATGAGAGAAGAGAAGGGGGGCAGCCAGCCAAGAAGAGAAAAACGCTCCCTTTCTCTAAGAAACCCTAAATTATGCGTTCTTCCTTTTTTTTTGATTAATTGTTCAACAAACATGCAAGACTAAACACTTTTTCTTGGTTGCAAAGACACGGAAACCTTCGGATTTCAAGGACTGTGAGATTTATTTTACTTTTTCTTTTCAGTTTATATGATAAATATGTTTGTTCTCCTATGCTTATTTTTCCTATGATAGTTTATTTTAATTGCTAGAGGGGACTCTAAGTTATTATTGTAGACAATCTATTGCTAAGTTTGATATCAAAACCGAAGTTGTGGTATATGAACTTGTGAAGCAATTGAGTTTAATAATTGTGGCGGATCTACATTATTAATCTTAGGGAGAACATTCAATCAAATCAAATATAGACTGGAGACAGTTATGTTTTCTTATTTAATCAACTTATCTGGTTCTTAAGGCTGCCATTAAATTAAATTATTAGTGCGGACACTGTGGTTGTTTGATGGTTAGGTTTAGTTATACGGCGAATGCATTAACTAACCAATGTTAAGAAGAGATAAATATTCAGAATATAAATTGATGTTTCGTTTCCATGATCAGTTCTGATTTCTGTAGGTGGATGTGTGCTTGTGACCAAGGTTTGTTCTCTTGATAATTTTCTGATTTTATTAAATTTCGTTTGATAGTTTTCTGTTTTCTTTTGCTTTAACCTAGATAACGTCCAAACCCCCCCCAAATTGCATATCATTTAGCATAAAAATCTGACTTGAACTTCCTCGTGGGATCGACCCCTTACTTGCTCTATACTATCTTGTGTGTTGTGTTTGAAGCTAGGGTAATTAATTTGCGCGACCGCGACATCGTATCATAGCGTTGTTGGCGTATGTCATTAGCAGCTGCTATCAGTGGTTAGAGGGAGTAGTTGTCATCGATGGTGAATGTAAAGTGTCGCACGTCCCTCGCGCAGCGTCTGTGGTGATTTTTGTTTTTGTTTGTTTGATTGGTTCTTGGGAGTCACCACTAAGTATTTCATTGAAGGGTTACTAGGAAACCTGAGTGTACTGGTCTTGTCAGAAATTCACGGGTAAAGGACTTGTTGTGGCTAGGGAAGGTATTAGCACCCCTAACACACCCTACCTGAGATAAGCTGCATCGTGATTTGATGTGATAAAGAAATTTTTAAAATTATCTTTTCATCAGATATTAAAAATACGACTTACATGTAAATTTATAATCATTTACCATGAGCAAATCAAAATATTAAATTCTTCTTTATTCTTTGTGATTTTATCATAAAAAAAAAACATCCATAAAAAAAAATACAAACTCACACATTCACTTTTACTATATTTTTTTTCTTTTCTTTTTTACATTCACATTCATATTTACACACCACAAATTATTTTAAAAAAAATCAGAACTAAACAAACAGTACATTAAATAATTTAAAATTTACAAAATAAACCCCCTTAAAATTCAGAGCAGTGCTGGGAAGACTTCTAGCACTTCAGGAATAGTGGCGGCGCGTCTTCTCCATGCGCCACCGCCACTGGCGGCGCGTGGGTTCACAAACTGCTGCGAGAACAAACCGGGAAACAAGGCAGTCAAGTTGGCTTCTTCTCCTCTTCCTTTCCTCGCCGGCGGTGAGGATCACTGTCACCTGCAACAAGAGAAAAACACACAAACAGCAGTTGATTTTAAGTTTTCCTCCTTGTTTTTAGATCTGCTTCTCTCCCTTCTCCTTCTTCATATTTGCTTCTTTCTCTCTGCAGATCCCTTTTTGTTCTTTATGTTTCAAGTGGTCGGCGGTAGGACCAAGGGACTGCTGGCGAATGGGTTTCTGTCGCGTCTGTGCAGCTGCTAGCAGTCGGTTTGGGTCTTGGCAATGTCAAGGGCCTGCAGGCTGCTAGGCGACGTTCTTGATGGCTGAGAGAGGTGTCAGTCAGATCTGGGGAAGAGTGTGAAGGCCGGCGATGGGGCTGTTGGGTCGGCTGTTAGAGACCGGGAGAGGGAGATGAGGAAGCGTAGTGGGCAGCCTCTGTGGTTGTGGTGGGGAGCTGGAAAGAGATTGGGGGGGTTTTGTTGCCTCCCTTCAAATATGTAAAATTGTCCTCCTTGTGTATGTGTTGGAAACTTCTATTTATAAGAAAAAAATGTTGCTAGGTCCCCAAACTTGGTGCCTCAACTTCTTTCTTTTCTTATAAATTTTATTTTTTTTATTTTTTTAAATTGTAAGAAAATTAAAATCTTGGGGTCAATTAAGGGCTAAATTAAAGAAATCCACGGTCAATAACCTTTATGTAAAAGGCATCGAACTATGGGGATAAAATTGGATGAAATCAGGGGTGAATTTGAAGAAAATTAAAAGTTTAATAATTAATTGAGGGTCAATTTGCATAAATTTAAGACCAATGATCAAAATAAAAATAAAAAAAGACGTTGAAACCCGGGGCTAAAATTGAAGTTCATCAGGGGAAAATTGAACAAATTTGAAAGATCAAATGGGTTTAGGTTTAGGGTTTTTTTGTTACCTCCCTCCAAATATGTAAAATTGTCCTCCTTGTGTATGTGTTGGAAACTTCTATTTATAGAAAAAAATGTTGCTATCCCCAAACTTGGTGCCTCAACTTCTTTCTTTTTTTATAAATTTTATTTTTCTTATTTTTTTGAATTGTAAGAAAATTAAAGTTTTGGGGTCAATTAAGGACTAAATTAAAGAAATCCACGGTCAATAACCTTTATGTAAAAGGCATCGAACTATAGGGATAAAATTGGATGAAATCAGGGGTGAATTTGAAGAAAATTAAAAGTTTAATAATTAATTGAGGGTCAATTTGCATAAATTTAAGACCAATGATCAAAATAAAAATAAAAAAAAGACGTTGAACTCGGGGCTGAAATTGAAGTTCATCAAGGGAAAATTGAACAAATTTGAAAGTTTGAAGCTAATCAGGGGTATAATTGAAAGAAATCATAAATCGAAGGACTAAAATGAACTTTATCAAAATAGTGTCATTTTAGTTACTGTTCATCTTCTTATTTATATTTTTTCCTGAAAAGACTGCTCAAGGAGCAACCTTCCCAAAGCATTTTAATTATTCATCTCTCCACTAAATTTGACAAAACTTGCACGCAAACGATAGCCTGACATCTAACTACACCACAATGTGGTCCATTCTGGCCGATTGACGCCACTGCCCTAAAGTAGCCAACCCGACCAGCCTATTTTTGCAGTAACTCTTCCAGTTCATGATGGCCACTTTAAGCCAACGGTTAGAATCCTTCGAGGTCAAATCAAGGGCTAAGATTTGACACAATGAAAGATAAAATATCCTTCTTCCACCCTTTATAAATATGGGTGGATTTCATGGCCTAAGGAAGGAGAAATCTAAAGCCAAAGTTTGAAAGGAAAAACAAAAAACAGCCCCTACCCCTGTTTTTCCAACCTCTTTCTTCGCCTCCTCCACCGTTGATCTCAGTCACTCTTCCTCCTCCACTATTGTGTCCTCGCTCACCACAACCTCAGAACCATTGTGAGTCGCCAACACCACCACCAGCCGATCACCTCACCTAAGGAGCAACCACCGTGAGCTTCCCTCTCTCCTCTACAAGCTTTTGCTTCTTCCTCCCACAACTAACGTCGACCACCATTTCTTCCACCAACGCCTCCTAAGCCACCAACCAGACCTCCTCATCACGGCCACGATCCCCATGTCAGGCAACCTTCCGCCCTTTATTCTCCTTCTTTTTCTTCCCCCGTAACAGCTACATGCAGAATTTATTTTTGCATACAGCGACTAATTAATTAACGTGGTCACTAGGCTGGGCCAGCAACCACGTGGGTCGTGGGATGGACTTGTTCCAGCCCAACCCATATGGTTGGGTCGAGTCTGGCCCACTTACAAAAAAATAAGGGCTTGTTAGGCCGCCAGTCAGCCCAACCTGACTGGGTCGGGCTGGACCCGTTTCGGCCCATCCTAGATGTTAGGTCGGGTCCGGCCCAAATTAAAAATTCAAAAAAATCTCAAAAAAATTAAATTAATTTCGTCTTTCAAAAACAAAAAAAAATGTTTTATTTTCATGCATAAAACCAAATCCTAAAAGTTTTCCAAGTATGTTTTCATATAAAAAAACAAAAAAAAATTCTTAAGGTTGATTTTGACCCCATTCTGTTGTTTGCATGAGCCTTCTAAGACGCACTATGTCCCGAATCTTGAACTTTATAATCATAATTTTATGATTAAACTCAAAACCATTATTCTTTCCAACAACACATGTCTTAGGAGGCTCATAGTGCGTCGTTCCACGTCGCCCTGCGACAGTTGAAACAATAATGTCCCTTAATTTCTTTAAGGTTGATTTTGACCCTTCACCTTTGATGTATATTTGGTACAACATGTTTGAGTTGGCTTTGACATGCTTATTCAAATATTAATTATGACATGATTAGATTGTTTATGTTATCACTAAACCTCTCTCATCATTTAAGTTTATGTTGCTACAATCCAAGCTAAATGTAGTGTCTTCCTCATTAACTTGTGAGGGAGTATTGAAGCAATATGATAAAATATAATTCTGGGATTACACCTAGTTATTTGTTGTATTATTAGTAATGTATATATTATATTTGGGTCAATTACACAAAGCCCATTAAGATTATCTAAGGTTAGTTATTTACATCTGTATATACATGTAATGCATGTGTGCATAAAAGATAATATAAGGCAACAACTATAAAATTAGAGCTCATAAAAATGTCCTCTCTTTCTCTCGAGCTAACTCCCCCCAAGCTATTTCTCTTCATTGTTCTATTGTGTCAAATATTTTTTATTGGCACGTGTTACTTCCAAAAACAAATCTGAAATATACATAAAAGGCAATATATTCCACAAATAGTTCCATTCCACCCCTAGATCAAATATGATAATATGATCTATTTATTTACTCTTATAGCGTTGCTTATATGCATTAGTAGAATGCATTTGATGATGAACGGCAAATAAATCACATGAAGAGCGACGAGGTCGAACTCTAGAGGATCAAGCATTCTCGAAACTTGCCTCGCTTACGTCGTTTCTTTGCACCTTTGTCTTTGTCTTCCTTGGAGATGGAGCCCTTTCTACTACCTTGTTGCCTCTCTTCACTTCTCATCCTTCTTTTTCTGTACGGCAATTAAACCAATTCAAGCTATCAGCTTCTTTAATATTGGGTAGAAAATACGTAGTTTTTTTCTTTTTTTTTTTTGTCCAGCCCCATTTAATATGTATTTATTATGTACTAAATTCTCCGGGAGAGGTAACAAGAGGTACGAATAATGATGCTTTTTTTCTTGTGTAGTTGTATTGGATCATTGAAAAGAAAAGGCGAATTTTTTTAATGATAATATAGATTAAAAATCTAATTTTGAAAAAGGAAATCCTGCTAGGAACAAAAAAAAATCAAAGAAAATGATACTATTTCAGGAAAAGAAAAATCATTCTGATGCTGAATGCATATGATAATGTAACTACTGAAACCCTAAGCACTATAAAATTATAGCAAGATTATTTTAGTGTCAAACACCATTTAGAAATAAGCATTATTGAATTCTCTCTTGTTCATCAAGGAAAAAAAACTCGAGAAAGCAAATTATGAGGCTTCTTCTGGGGGGCAAGACGTGAAGGAAAAGCATCAAATTAGCTATTGCTAATAAGTAATATCTTTGAAGGCATGGTTTCCTTTTATTGTTCTAACTGTTTTCACGTATTTGTTGATTTAACTGAAGAAGAAAACATTGCAAGCAAGGCATAGAAATCATGACTCACAGTAAAGCTCAAAGAAAGGCATGCCTTATCAGTTTATCACAGCATAACGGTTTTATTTATTTATTTAGATCCAAACCTAGCGTATCCCTTTTACTATTTTCTGTATTTGTAAAGTAAAAGGAATTGGATGCCAAGAACATGCTAATTTTCCAAAGGATGAAAATTTTGATAGCTAAAGCTTTTTTGTAAATACCAACAAACGAAAAGAAGGATTTGAGTGACTGCAAAACTCCGAAATTGAACTTGGAAGATTCGAACTATGAACTATTTTAAAAAAAAAATTATTCTCCCTTTGAAACCAAATTGTTTTGGACAACGATACGCTCACTTTGAACATTCGTTTTTGAAGGGGAACAACGCAGAAAGGAGCACTAAATATTCCAGCACCACTCACCAAGAAACATCAAACCAGGGCTTAATTTTTAAGAATTAGATACTTGTCTTGAGACAGACTCTCGGCGGGTCAGAAAAATACACCACCCATACAAAGGTAAGGCCAGGGATTAGATAAAAAGTTATTCCTCATTCCGCTAGAGGGAAACAAAAAAATCCTCTTACATGTGACTCCTAACCAGTGTCCTGTGACTTTGTGAGCTAGCGAATTTGTTTGATGAGCCCGCAGAAAAAAAAGGGTGTTTGGAAGCCAAACTTGTTTCATACCCTCTAAGAACAAGAATCCAGAGATACAAACAGGGATGAAAGGCCTGACCCAGCACGTAGGCAAGGATTAAGACTTTTTACATACAGCCCAACTGTTACGTTGGACTCAAAGAACTGTTGCGTACCATAGTGGTTATTGGCCGAGGCCAGGCAACTGCACTAGCTGTCCAGACACCTTCTCCAGGACAAGATTTAATGAAAACTCAAGGGGCTTATAGTTAAAAAAAAAAAAAAAGTTTGAAGTAGAAAATATACCTCCAGGAAATGCCAAATCCAGCAAATGGCTAGCAGAGAAACTCCACAGTCATGCCATCTTAGGCATTGCTGAATAGGGGTTCAGATAATCATTCTTCGCTTATTGAACAGCTAGCGCAGTTGTCTATCCATGGTTTAAGAGATCGGCCCACAGCCACATTAAAGTTTGTTTCCATAGAGAAGGGGAGAGGGGCAAATGCAATTAAAGTCAGAAACGAATTGTCCTACCATATGCAGCTAATTTGTCTTTTACATCGCAATTATTGCTGTGAAATTTAACAGATGAGCAACGGCACTACATCAGATTGCATGAAATTATGGCCAACGACATTACAACACAGAAAAATGTCCAAAAACGCCACATACATGAAAAATGACAATGAAGTTTGAAATATCAACAAAATTAGTCATCCATATGAAAAAGACATCCAATTCTCCCAATTGATCTAGGTTCATAATACCAAAAGTAGAAAGAAAATGTCAAACACCAATGAAAAGATACTACCACGCCAAGCTACTGAACAAGAAACAGAGCAAACAAGTAGACATTATGGAAAAGTGCCACAAAACAATGCAAACAACAGAACGGACAACCCAATGAAGTCAATGACACCAAATGAAGATGTCACAAGGGGAAATGGAATTCTCATCAAACTTATCTGCCCCGTTTCCCTTTTTTGTTTTATGCATCAGATTTTGGGTTTTGGGTGAGTGAACCTCACTTGGCCATCATGACTTTGACAAATTCCTCATAGTTGATCTGACCATCACCATCCACGTCAGCCTCACGGATCATCTCATCAACCTCCTCATCTGTCAGCTTCTCCCCGAGATTTGTCATGACATGACGCAGCTCAGCGGCAGAAATGAAGCCATTCTGGTCCTTATCAAAAACTCTGAAAGCTTCCTTGAGCTCCTCCTCAGAATCAGTATCCTTCATCTTGCGGGCCATGAGGTTGAGGAACTCTGGGAAGTCAATGGTACCATTCCCATCAGCATCAACCTCATTTATCATGTCCTGGAGCTCTGCCTCAGTTGGGTTTTGACCCAATGAACGCATCACAGTCCCCAGCTCCTTAGTAGTGATGCAACCTGTGGTAATATCAGAAACAATTATCCCGTTGCTAGTGTTACCCCTTATCAAGTTCGGAAAATGAATACCATTCAAAAAAAATCCTGATGTTGATGTGTTCATAGAGGACTCAGATACACAAAGATCAACAAATTGCATGTGGTATCATAAAAATGAAAGGGCAAAAATCATTTGAAGTGAAAAGATGGAAACATATATGCATATCCACCACAAAGAACGCACATAAATCATAAAAAGAAACGAAAATAAGGATTCTTGCTGCATTTACAGCAAGATATACAAAGAAAAGCAGACAAATGCAGATCAAGTTCCAACCTTCTATTACTAAAAAAATAACACGGCAACGTTTTAATGCCATAAACATATGGGGTTATAAAACACAATAAACTTGGAAAGCCGCATAAGCACAAAACTTAGACAAAACGCCTAACATGATATAACAAGCATTGAGAGATATCCAAACATTATATGGCAATTATTCCTCTGGCTACTGCTACAATTCAACGATCAAATAAAGTAATGCCCACCCTCAACCACTTCGACTTCGCCTTCGCCTGTCGACTCTCTGGCAACATTTGAACCTCAACTTTAATCATCAAACACAAAAATCCCTACAGTTCCAACAACGATTTGCCAAAGCAAGTTTACCAAAGTTTAAATCCATCAACATTTCTCAAACACAAAAGAAACAGCGCAATAAATTAACAGATACATCATCAGTCTCATCCCTACCGCAAATGCAAATGATTTCGCACAAAGCAGCAAATAAAAATTCCACTACAGGACACATAAAATCCATTTTCAAATTGTCTAAAAAAACAATCAATCAATCCGGTCAACCCGACCCGAACCAAATCAAAATATTAAAAAAAAAGAAGAAAATCGCGATCAAACCCTAGCACATTTCACAGCAGATCCCCAATGAAATGAAAAATTCTATAAAAAAAACAAGAAAAAGACCAATCGATGTGAATAAAACGCAGAAGAGACACAGATCACGCTTAAAAAGAAGAAAAACTGCAATAAAACGAGAAAATAACAGAGGAAACAGATCTAAGAAAGAAAGAGGTGACGAAATAAGAAGAGATCTAAGAGAAGAGACCATCGCCGTCCTTATCGAATAGGCTGAAAGCTTCCTTGAACTCGGAGATCTGGTCTTCGGTGAGCTGATCGGCCATTTTTGTTTGGAGACTGGAGAGAAGGAAAATATCGGGGAGAGAGAGATGAAGAGAAAATAGCAGGAAATGCGGTTATAATAATAGAGGATGATGATATTTGCTGGCTGGTTTTCTCGGTGCGTGCTTTGATAAAATCTGACTCTTGGCTTTGGAAAATAAATAGGCGATGGAGAGCGCCTACGTGGGGTTTTTTTCTTTTCTTTTAAGGAAATGTGCCCTCGATGGTGGTGTTCCGCATCTGATTCTATCTCATCCGCACCTGATAATTCCTTTCCCTTCCCTCAACTCCTTCCTTTCTCCTCTACCACTCTACCCCTTCCAATTCTTCTTTCTCAATTTTCGCTTTTTCTTTTTTCTTTTTTCTTTTTTCTTTTTCCTTTATTTGGTGAGAGTTAAAAATGGTAACTCTTGCAGTAACAAGACTTCCCAATTTATTAAAAAAAAAAAACTATCAACTTACTTTATACGGTGAATGAGTTTCTTTTTGAATTAAAATCATTTTATATTCTATTACATATTAATTTGGTTAAATCTGTGTATTTATATTTTGGTGATTGGGTTATGGGTTAATTAAATATTCATTTCGATAACTTTTTATTTTAAAGTAAAAAAAAAAAATCACTTACAAATATCTCTAGATATTTCTTTTATGAGATTTGAGTACTCTCATAAAGTAAAATCAGTAATTTTATATATAAAAAAAGTAATAAATATATTAAAAAGCATTAAATTTCAAGAATAAGGTTGTTTTTATGTTGAATATGAATGTATTTTTTAATGTTTAATCTTAAACATTTTACCTTGATAATTTAAAAGGTATTTATAACTCATGAATTTTCATCCTTTCTTTTTTAAGTAAAAAGAATGGAGAGCCATCTTATGCGTTAACAAGGGAAAAAAAACAATTGGAATTAAGACACTTGGTGGACTTATAAACATTAAATCATGCTATTGGGCTAAAAAAAGGTTAAAGCCCAGAAAGTCAAGCACATCTTTGAGGGTTGGGCTCAAGTGCTCTATTCATACCCACAATCTAAGCTAGGGTATGCAGCCCAAGCCCACAGGATGCTATATATGAGTTTAATAATAAAAATCAACATCTTTCCATCAAATATTAAAATAAATATAGATAAATCTTGTTTCAACATTTTCTTACATGAAGTGTATCATTTTCATTCTATTTTTAATAAGATCAAAAATATGTGTCATTACTCACCGATTCATCCAAATATATATATATTGTTTAAAATGCTTCAATGTATATAGTAAATCACTGTAGAAGAAATTATATTATATTGATCTCTATTATATGAACAATATCACTTTCAACATGTGCCAATCTCGATATAAAATGCTTTAATTTATGCTATAAATCACCATATATCCATATATTATATCAATTAAACCTGTTTGGAAATGTAATTGTTATTATTTTTTAAAGTGTTTTTTATTAAAAATATATTTTTTTATTTTAAAAAAATTATTTTTTTAAAGTGCTTTAATTTATGCTATAAATCATCATATATCATATTAAAAATATATTTTTTTTATTTTTAAAAAATTATTTTTATATCAATGTATCAAAATGGTCTGAAAATACTAAAAATATATTAATTTAAATCAAATTAAAAAAATTCATATTTTTTAAAAACGTTTTTAAAATATAAAATCAAACATGTATATATATATATATATATATGAAAATGAATAAAATTGACATACTAATTTCAATCGATTTTCAGTAGAAACAGAATATGTGTCCCATCTTTTTAGTGGTTTTTCAAAATTTTGATGAATTTATAATATGTATAAAAGTGAGTTCAATCTGAATATCTAAGAGGATCTCAAATTTATAAGTTCTAAAGAAATGATCAGCATTCATTTTGGATTTCATTGCATTGGCTTTCAAGTTTTCAACCTTTTCTCCTTCAGCTCTACAAGTAACCATAATCAGGTTACACAAAATAATTTGATTGCAACAAGGAGAGCATCACCGAGACTAGAAGGAGGAGAAGGAGAGCGCTCTGATTACCTTCTCTTAAAACATACACTAAAGAGACCTGTCAATCTTTAGTTAATAACTTCCCACTCTTATTCACAATAATCTAACGAGGATGCCAGTGATTGCAACTCTCAAGAACTAAATTCACATCCTCTAACGAATTTTATTCAACCATGACCGATCTATACTAGTACGATCTAAGAAAGAGTTGAACAGATAAATTTGAATTGTAGTATAATTGTGTATATTGTCTAATTGTATAGCAATAATCATAATTCTCAATCCGACCATTAGATCAGGCTACAAATTTACTCAGAGCTGCCCGAAATATTATTCCATGTTGGAGTAAAAGTTTAGGTCAATCAGAGTTTAAGAAGGCCTTGTAATATATGATAAAACAAAATATATAGATTTTTGTTATTTATTTCCTTTGACTTGTGGACTTCTAATTTGGCAATAATCATCTTCCTAAAAGGATGAGACATCTTGTTTTTTAAAATTTCCTATAAGAAAGGTTAAAAAAAGACAACAAAGGTTTTCATGTTTTTAAAGCTACACAAGGAAAGAATGATTCTTTAAAGTTAATTAATTAATTATCCTAGACAAATAAAAAAACTAAAAGGGAGGCAACTTCAACAATTAATTTCCTAATTTTTAGATATCTAAATATGACAACAAAGATTATAGTGTTTCTAGGATGAAAATTTCGTTCATAACATTATTAAACTAGAAAAATTATCTATCTTAGGCCATGTTTGTTTCCTGGAATTCACTTTCCGGGAAACCACTTTCCAAACTTTTCTGTGTTTGTTTGCTATTAGGAAAGTTGGTCAACGGAAAACACTTTCCGGTCAACAGAAAACACTTTCAAAGAAAAATTTGGTTTGGTTTTCAGGAAAGTGTTTTCCGTTTTGGCTGTGTTTGTTTTCCGGAAAGTGGTTTCTGGGAAACCACTTTCCAAACTTTCCTGTGTTTGTTTGCCATTAGAAAAGTTGGTCAATGAAAAACACTTTCCAATCAAAGGAAAATTTGGCTTGGTTTTCAGGAAAGTGTTTTCCTGGAAAATTAGGCCCCGTTTGTTTGCAGGAAAGTGAATTCCTTTGGGAAAATGAATTCCGGGGAAAGTGAATTCCGAGAAAGTATTTTCCAATGTTTGGTAGTGTTATGGAAAATGAACTGGAAAACACTTTCCAGTATTTGGTTATGTTATGGAAAATGAATTGAAAAATAATTTATTAATGAATTAATTTTTTTTCAAGTTTATATAATATATATAAAATATTTAATATAAAATATTTAATCACTTACAATAAAAAAAATAAAATCTAAAAAGTATAATAATGAATTTTTTTTATGATATCCTATATTCATACATAAGCTTATGAAATATTTCTATAAAAAGCCTATTAATATATTTTTTTCAATTTTAAAAGTTTAAAATAAGTTTTTTTTTTTTCATGTGAAGAAAGCCATAAGAGAACTCTCAGCAGTTCATATGCTTTGCTCATCTTTATATTTTCTCCTTCTGTTGAACTGTGACCCTTTCATCTCATCTGGTTGAATATCTATCTTTAATTATAGCAACCCTTGACATAATATGATAAAAGAAGAAGATGAAGAAGAAGACAAAAATATGTTCTGATTGAAGAGGTGACCTTCCGTGATAAATTATTGGAAAAGGATTGGATTCCATTGAAATATATGCCAACTCTTTTACGAGCTCAAATCTTACGATGATGATGCCGTACAGTGATGTTGCGATGGCCGAGAATGCATGACACGGAAGGAAAGTGTTTTCTTTTCTTTAACAAAAGGAAAATACTTTCCTTTTGTAACGTTACTTTTTTTTAATTTTACTGCAATTCAGTTTTTTTTAACTATTTTTTTATATAGCTGTCAAACATGGAAAAACATGAAAAGTAAATTCCAAGGATTCACTTTCTTGCAATCAAACACGCCCTTAGACGGAAAACACTTTCTTGAAGTTATAAAAAATTTAGAAATATCATTATTTGCTGATTATATCAAATTTGATCCTCAAACTTTTGATTAATATATATAATTTGTTTTGAATATTTATTTTTCAATTCCATCTCTTAAAATTTAATTTTTATATTAATTTTGGTCCTTATTTTTATAATTATTATTTGCTTTTTCCTTATCATTTTTTTATTGAAATTTTTTATCTATCAAATTTGGTCCTCATTCTTTTGATTGTTACTTATTTTATTTGAAATAATTTATGAAATGTTAATTATTATTATTTTAATTTCTTCACCTTTTATTTTTTTTTAATTTTTTAGATTTGATCTCTATTATTTTGAGTATTATTTATTTTATTTGAGATAATTTATGAAATTATATTTTTTTTTCAATTTTATTCTCATTCAACTTTTTAATTTTTAAGATTTGTTCCTCATTATTTTAATAAACTTGAGAAAAATAAAACATTAATAAGTTATTTTCCAGGTCATTTTCTATGACATAACCAAATACTGTAAAGTGTTTTCCAACTTATTTTCCATTACATTACCAAACATCGGAAAATACTTTCCCGGAATTCACTTTCCAAAAGGAAACTACTTTCCAGCAAATAAACGGGGCCTTAGATTATTTTGACTAATTGGGTACAACAGCTTTAGTTTATGTGTTAGATTTGTTATTTTTATTTTTTTTTCTTCATATTTGGGCTTAGTTAACATACTTTAGGTTTATTGTAAATGGATAAATATTAGCCCACGAGTTTTAGATCCATTAGGGTTACTAGTTGAACCATTATATAAGGATTTGTAACCTGAAATTTTCAGCAACCATTGATTCATGAAATAAACTTGTGTTTTACGAGATGCAACATGTTTTTTTTTTTTTTTGCTCGGACAAAGAACAAATTGACTTATCAAGGCATAACTGATCTTGCGGCGTTCTCTTTATACTTTTTATTTGCAAATTTGTATTCATTGGGTAGGGTTTCTTATTCCAATAGTGTTGCTACTATAGGATATGTTATTATTGTGACATACTCTATCAAACCTGATTTATTGACTTTTCAGGAGTTATATCATCATCGTTGTGGGTCGTTTGACCACGTGATCAAGAGATCTGCATCGTATGCCCAGTAACCCAGACTCTTCAATAATAAAGAGCTTAAACACCATGTTAGAAGCATGCCTAACATAACAAGAAAAATTCAAACTACCAACCACCAAGGTGATTCCTAAATGAGCCACTGAATCCACCACCCCCCCTGCCCGGATTACTAGGAGATCTACCATCCATGTTAAGCTTAACAAGACATGCAGGAGAGGGATCATACAATAAGAGATCCTATAGCATCAAAGTCCAAAGGGAGTCTTCTTGGGTACATGTAGTCTTTCTAACTTCATCATTTCTGCATTTATTTTCAAAGTCATTCATTTTTTTTTTAGTTGTGGTATAATTTTAATGGGTGAGTTTTTTATTTTTTAATAGTTAACTTAACCGATGAGTAATTGATAAATTACAAATATTGTGAAACCCGACTTAAACTTAATCTGATATATATATTTATATAATATAAATATATGTGTAAAGCTATATACTTTTTAATCCAGGATCACATATACATATTTCAATATTGATGTGATATACATATATTTATAATATTGTTATTTTTTTGAATAATAAATAAAATTTGATTTATTTTTATAAATATTTTAAACTCAATAAATAAAATATAATTATCTAATTTTTTTACAATGAATAATAAATATGATATAAAAATAAAAAAAATCATCCAGGATGAATACCCATTCCCATTCCTAGCCATTTACAACCGGAGGAAAAGATGCTAAAGTCATCAACAATGACGTAAGAAAAAGAGAATACATTGCTGAAAACACAAGCTAGCAGGAAGTTTGTGGACTGAAATGGTCAGCCAGCAATCAGCAAGTGGAGGGAATGATACTTTTTTTTTTTTTTTTCCAATATCGGATAGATCTATGGCCTCTTCAAATTCACCGACGCATCGACTTCACGAGCTTGAAGACCACACCAGCTGTGAAAAGCCCCTGCTTGGTGTTCCTTCCAGAGCAACCTGCTAGACTCGGGCGGAGGTGAGGATGATAGGCGCATTAAATTTTGGAACACCCAGACTGGCACATGCTTGAACTCGGTGGACGCCGGCTCATATGCTTGTGCTCTTCAGTGGAACAAGCAGGAGCGGGAATTGTTTAGCTCTCATGGATTTTATTTAATAAGAGAAAGATGAGGCCATTGTGATACATTTTTCATTGACGCATCCTTGTATTTATAGTATTTAATTAAATGCTTGAGAAAGAACTTGTAAAATAATACTTTTCAACTTATAAAAGCACTTTGAGTATTAAAAAAAAAATCATAATAGCAAACCTATAACATTTTACATTTTTTTTCTGATTAAATTCACTTATTTTTAACTCGGTATATAATATGAAATCAACTATATAAATAATAAAATTTAAAGAATAGTTTGTAAATGTATGGTTGCAAAGTGTCATTGTGCTAAAATATTTTACATTACAAAAATTACAATGATTTTATCATAATAATGATGTGTTATAGTATGAAGGTGGTTTGAGTGATATTGAAGGCGATGGTGGTTTTGTAATAGCCCATAAAATTTCAATTGATTTTAATATATTGTTTATTTATAATAAATAGAAAACAAGGGTTTATTTTTTTTAGATTACAGTCCTTAAATGCGATGTTTAATGGAACAATTATTAATTTTTATTATTTTTGAACTGTATATTTCATGATATTATCTATCATGTTAATAGCCAATCATCGTTAAGCATTCATATAGACTACATACATATAAGATACAATAATATTATAGAAAAAAAAGTACATAAACATCATGTGCAAAATATAAAGTTTATCAACACAATATAATTTACATATCCTAAATTCAAATATTAATATCATAAAGTTTTACAAGATACAAGTGGTTTATTCTTGCTACTACACAAATTATTACATGATCATACAATTTCATTGGGTGCATATTATGAGATTGCTAGATACCATGGTCATGAGATGATCTTGTAACAAATTAAACTTAATGTAAGTGCATAAACATTAATTATAGTACAATTGAGCAAATAAACATGTAATTGTGGTTAAGATTAATATCTAATGAGTAAGTTCACGTTAATAACTTTCTATTTAGTCTATTTTGAATACATTACTTCACATCTTCATGCAATAGTAGTCCACGATACTTTATTTTAAGCTATATTAAACAATCAACTAATAATATGTATTATAGTCTAGGAATCCTATACATATAGAATTCTTCAATGCGTAAATGGTTCATCATTAACTATAACCAATCTATATAGCTTTTTAAACATGATTTTTGGTCATAAATAATATGTTATAATCTTCCTTTCACCATATCGATGAATGCTTTCAATCAATGTTATTCTCAATATATATTTTTGGTTGTCCTAGCGTGGACACCATTAGCCAGAGTTAATCTTATCATTTACTTCTGGCTATCCAACATGGATATCATTAAGCGGGTTAATCTTATTATTTGTTCTCGGCTATCCAACATGGATACCATTAGCCAAGACTAATCTTTGACATTTTTCCTAGCTATCCGACATAGAAGCCATTAGCCAAAATTAACTTATCATTTATTCTCGACTACCCAACATGGATATCATTAGCTGAAGCTAATATTTAACATCTATTATAGGCTATCCAGCATGGATGCCATTAGCCAAAGCTAATCTTATGATTTGTTCTGGCTATCCGACATGGATACCATTAGCCAAAGCTAATCTCAATATTCCTTATAATTCATGGTTAATCAAATAACAGAATTCAGACGATAATACCTTATAAAAAAGTACCTTAAGAATTTAACAAAATAAGATGAAGATGGAAATCATATACTTGTTTCCCCCGTAGTATGTCCTCGCCCAATCGAAGATCCGATTCCTGTTGCCATAAAGAGACCATTAATTAGTATATTTTATCTCTAGGCATTGTCAAAGATTATTTCCACACATATATATCCACACGCACATATAAATATATTTTATACGTGTGTATTTTATTCATGTCATTGCATGGTAATAATGTTATAATAAAACATTCATTCCAACTTTATTGAAAATCATCAACAAAAACTAAGTCACTATAACACTGAAAATCATTAACGAAAACTAAGTCATTACACTAAAAATCATCAACAAAAACTAAGTCATTATGATGTTTCTTTTCCCAAGTTCATGCATAAAAGTCAATACCAAGATCTTTTTTCTAAAAGATCATATCATAACCTATTTATGGACACCGACCACATGACAATTCATTTCCAAGAGCATATGAGGCAAAATTAGCATGTAATATCTCCAATCTATTACAATTTCACCCAATCGTTAAATATTATTAATGAGGATCTATTAATTATAATTAAATTCATGAAAGCCCTTCTTTCCTATTTTCTTTCAAAATGGTTGAAGCCTATATCTTTTCCTTACCAAGCATACTTTTGTGTGTTTTCAATATGATACTATCAAATTCTCATCTACTATAATATGACATAATATGTTCTACACATTTCAATTATGAAGTTCTACTAGACATGTTCGAGAATCATGCTTATTTCCATAATCTCATTTAGTTTATCATAATATTATTAACTAGTATTTAATTAAATTAAGTATTTACATTTTAAGGATTTTCTTTCCTAAATCTTTGTGTTGGCTGAAATATAGGACATTCTTTCTAAGTGTTTATTTCATCATTCTTAATCATTTCTATTTCAAATCATTAAACACAAGCTAATAACTATTCTCACATTATGTATAAATTCAATTTCTACTATCTTGATTGTTTCTCTAAAGATGATCATCATCTAATGAGACTTTCTATATTTTCTTTTCTTGGTCGAACATGTTATCTCTATTCCTTCAAGTTTATTCATGTAAATTATCCTTTCACTTCAAATATGTCTATATTAACATGAAATAATAATATATCAATTCTCTAAGTTTAAGATTAAAAAAGTTCTACAATTCATGGTGTAAAACAAGAATATTAATACTTCTAAAATTTTGTTTCAGCTTAGACACTTTATTCCAAGTACTTGTCAAAGTCACAAATTAACAAATTGTATCATTCCATTCTATTCTCCTTTCACTTCTTTAATAGACCGACCCTAGCTAGGGTTTCCTCTTTAACATGCACTAATTTCTTTTGCTATAGAATCTAAAAATATCCTCCTTCTATTCCAACTTTTTAACCTCTTCATTAGTCTTTCACAATCATGAGATATAAGAACCTCAAGTTACCTTAGTTGGGGTTTTCCTCCTATTTTATCAGATAGTATCAAAACAATAAACGTATGATTAAGGGTCATCCTTATCACACGAAATTAAACAGAATTTGAGGGAGTGTTTTTGTGATTTTTTTCTCCTTCTTTTTTATTTTTCCTTCCCCATTCACTGTTGTTCCAACTGGCCTCCTCCTCTCTCTCTCACTACTTCAATGTTTTTTTTTTTCTTCACCTTACCTCTACTCTTCTCTCACTCAAGTATTTTGTATAGGTGGCATGCAGGGGATTTCTTTGGTGGAAATTGTAAAAGAAAGGGTTGATGTAACAGTGTCAAATGTGCATGGGATGCACACTTTGACAGGCTGGCCAAAACAGGCCCTGAGGGTGCTGGCAGCCATGCCAACAGGGGCAAAAATCGGCAGCGTAGATTTGTGCGGCTATAGGTTTGTCAAAGGAAAATCGGCAGCGCAGATTGTTGACGAACATTGGCTTGACGATGGAATGTCCAAGCCAGGCAGGAAAACTCGTCAGGGGCATAGGCAGACGAGAACTGGGGTTGTTGAGGAATTCGGCAGCGATGACATTGGCAGCTTGCACGCAGAGGCGAATTTGGCAGCGCAGGAATTGGCAGCTGCACGTAGATGCGAATTCGGCAGCGCCCCGCAGCTTGTGCAAGTCAGGGGCTTGACTTGGCACGATGTAAAACTTGGACGAAGGACTGTCCAAGGCATGTGAATGACTCACTAGATGACGCAGCAAGAGCTGGCAGTTGGGGCTGCCAAGTGGGCATGCAGAACGTGGGTAATGGCAGTTATGGATATCCAAGATCATGGGATCATGGGGGCTGAACATGGGGGCTAACCAGGGGTTGCTCTCAACCCACTAAAGATCATAGGGATCATGGGGGGAAACCTTCCCACTACTTGGTAGATAATGGGGCCACTATGTTCATGGGTAAACATGGGTGAGAAAGTGTCCCACTACTTCCTTAAAAGTAGGAATGAGGGGTGTGCCTTGTAAATGCTTGTCTATAAATACTTGTTGTAGCTTTTGGTTGGGGGGGCGGCATGTATGGGCATGCAGCAGCATGCGTTGGGAATGTTCAGCATATAGGGGCATGCAAGAACATGTAGAGCACTAGTTAGAGGTAGCTTGGTGTAGCATGCAATCTTTGTGCATAGCAAACATACAGAATTGTGTATAGTTTCCTTTGTTAACGAGATCAATAAAGGTTGGGAAAGAGTTCCTATAAAGCTTGTTGTGCACTTTGATTCTTATTCTTGCTTGTGTATTCCGCTTGCTTAGTTACTAGGCAAACACGAGTGGGATTGGCGAGGGAAGACTGAGTCTAGCGAGGGACTAGGCTGCCGCACGGGTTTATTCGAGAGTGAAAAATTACCCCGTGACAGTTGCCATGGTTGTTTCAGCAGGCCATAGGGAAGAAGAAAAGTCCCCCCCTCCCTCTCCCACAATGTATTTATATCTCCTCTTAAATAAGGGTAGGTCATGTTTGGATGTTGCACTCTCTTATCTTAATGTCTTTTAAATTGTTTATTGGTTGGTTCCCTCATGTTTTTTTTAAGTAATTACCGGGTCAATTCTCTCTTTTTTTTCATAGAATTTTACAAGATTATAGCAGTAAGGAAGTAATGACAATGATGTAAGTGATGACAAATACAATAATAACAAGATAGAGTAAGAGTAGAGGTGAAGAGATGATGGTAGCAAAAAATAATGCAAATGGTGGTGGTGAGGAGGTGATATTAATTTATGGAATAGTGAATGAGTGGTGGTGGAGTTATGGTACTACTTTATCTACATGCTAATTTGAAATTATTAAATAACAATGTGAATCAACATTTATTTATAAAATATTTTATAAATAACTTTACAAGATAAAAATATTTTATAAAAAATAACCTAATTTTAAAAATTAAATATAAAATTTATTTATGTTACGCAATTCTTCAAGACAATATTTGTTTAAACCAATACCAAAAGAGTCACACAAAATATTTTTAAGTAAAAAAAATAACCTTAGTCATAATTAAAACTTCACTAATTCCTTATTTACACCTCAAAATAATTTAGAGACTATTTATTTTTACGGTTAAAACCGTGTTTTTTGATTTTTAAATTTTTTTATTTAAATTTTATATATATATTTTTAAATCATTTTAATATATTATTTTTATATATTTTTAAATAAAAACATTTTAAAAAATTCCACTAAAACAGTCTAAAGTCTCAATCAGTAACTTAATAGGAAAGCAAACTACCTTAATATGAAAGAAAGCCCGACTTGCTTGCCATCCGCTTTGAAATTCGCAGTAGCAGGAAAGAAAATAAAAATGAACCTCCTTTCTAATGCGTTCTCTCTACTGGAACTCGACGCCGATGACGATCGAGTAAACATCGCTTCCTCTTCAAAGTCTAAATCATCTAACGACAGAGGTGCTCTCCACAATTTTGCTCATCTTTTTCACTCACACACTGCACGCTTTTACATCTAGGTTAATCCGAAGGCTCGAAGAATTTTGACTTAATTGTTCTGATAATTATCTGATTAAGCAATAATTACAAGAGAAACACAAAAAAGTTTTGCTATTTAATTTTTAGTATTGATTTTTGTTGATTTAATTTTTTTTTCAACAGGAAAGAGCAAGAAGAAAGTGAATGACTCTAATTTAGTGGTAAAAAAAGAGACACAGAATGAGGAGAATTTGGTTACGTCTTCTTCAGAAGTTTATAAGATGCCGCTAGTGTGGATTGACTTGGAAATGACTGGTACGTTTGTGCCTGTTCGCGTTTGAAGGTTTTGAGTATTATCCGCGATTTGGGGTTGTGTTTTTTAGCTCATAGTTTTCTAGTTGTTTTGGTTGCAGGTTTGAATACTGAAGTAGATAGAATACTGGAGATTGCTTGTATAATAACAGATGGCTATTTGACCAAGTCAGTGGAGGTATTGTTCAACTTAAAACACTTTTTTCTGTTATACTTGATTTGCGGCTTCGATTTGTTGTTTTGTTTTATTGTGTTTGTTTTTGAGTTTTATCCTATGGAAGTGATTTGCTGTTTTTGCTATTAACTGGAGGTTATGAAATAGACAACTTGAAACTTGCAATGATAGAAGAATGAGTTGTGGATGTCAGGGTTTTAAACTTTTGATGTGGTTGGGAAACTGAGATGGCAACAGTATCCGAATCCAATGGTTATTTGAATGACCCTTTGAATGACCCGATCTGAACGGGTGGTTTTTTTTAAGAAAAAAAATAGGTCGTGGTTAGTATTTGGATAAAATCTGAAAAACATTCGTGGCAATGGTTAGATTATGGTTTTCGTGGTATTCATATGGAAATCCCAACTGCAGTATAACCAATATGAAAACACATGTACTTATTATATTTATTTGGTTATATTGTGAATGGACGTGTTTTTAATTTTTTTTCGTTTTTTAACTTATTTGGTTATTGTTAATGATATGTTCATATATTAATAATGCTTTTGTCTACATATAGTCAACTAAATTTGTTAAAATTATTGATTCTAGAAAAATTTAAAAATGATTTATTCAATTAAGTCTTTTTTTTTAATAAAAAAGGTGTATGGGTCATGGATATCTAAATTCCGATGGTTTGGATATGGTTATTCAAAATCCAAATCCAATAAATGATGAATAGGTTATGGTTATTGTTTTTTCATTTGCATATGGTCATGGTTATACTACTATCCGAATCTGTGGTTACCTATTGCTATCCCTGTTGAGAAATGGTGAATGCTGGTGTTTGAGGACACAGTACAGTTTTAGCCTCTACCTCTTGATTTTACTGGCAATTTTTCTTAAAACTTTCAACTTTTTGCTTCAGAAATTCAATGTTTTAATTAGAGGGAAGTGGAGGAACTTATTTCGTTTGTTTAGATCCTCACTTCTTTTCAGCTCTTAGGTCAGATGAGATGGTTTAGAGTTGGGACTGACCTGGTGATTTTATATGCACAGCTTTTCAATAATTTTTTATCCATAATTCTTTCAGTTTAACTCTTGCCTATCATATTTGGGAGGCTAACCACCCTTGAAGGTCAATCTTTTTGTTTGGTTGGTGGTACCCTATTACAAACAGTAGTAACTTGTAGGCGAGTAAAATGAGGAAGGTACTTGCATCTGATATTTGCATAATTTGCATTAATATAGAGAGACAAACTATCTCATTTTGCGTTGTCATTGTATCTTTGTACACCTGTCTTTTGGTATATGCTGTGAACAATGGTTATCTCCATGATGGCTAGGGTTTTGCAATTGATGCTCTTCTCTGATTTAGGAGGAATACAAGAGAGGTGGAGTGCTGACAGCAAAGAGTTCAGACCTCTTGTTTGGTTGCAGGAGTTGACTTTTTAACTTGCTCATTAATGTTCTGGATCCTCTGGCTGCTAGTCAGTAAATTGTTACTGTTCTCTCTCAACCATTCAATGCATTAGTGGGAGCGAGGCTAACTAATGATTGGTTCAGATATTATCAACAATATAGCTTGGGTATAGAAACATCATACAATTTAATTCAAGGTTTCTCCTTTACATGTTAGAGAAATGGGTTTTGCAGAACAATGAAGGGCTTGAATTGCTTGGTTTGTTTTTACTGTTAGGTTTTCTATGCTCTTAGATGGTTAACCTACTGGGATTTCCTTCAATCCCAGGGTCTTTGGCTATGGGATCTGCTTTAGCTATTCTTCTTTTCTGTTGAAACTTGTAATGAAAGCTTCAGGCAGGAGACTGTGGCAAACTTTCAGTTCTTCTACCGGATACTATTGTTTTCAATCATGGAGGGGTACATGCAGAATGGAGGGCTCAAACCTCCTGAATTTTTCAAGTTTCAACTATTGCTAGTAGGATTTAATCCTTGTGAAACCTCTTCCTCATCTTGAAGCTTTCTCTACTGCAAGGATTTTGAGCACCTATCATCCACCTTTCCTAATTTCATAGACTCAATGATCTTAAACAAAGCTAGACAGATGTGCTCAACCAGGGCTTGTTTTCTCCTTGCTTATTTTGCTGTTTAAATTTGATGTAACAGAGGATCAGAGCTCCGAAACAATGGTTTATGTGGATTTCACCTTACCTAAATGACATAATTTATTTGTTCTGAATGATAATCCAAGTCATAAAACTTGAAATGTTACTTTTGGAATTGTTTTGGCCATAATTTTAACTGTGGGCTGACTTATAGAGAAGCTAAGCAGAAAGAAGAGTGTTGGTCACTATAGTCAGATGTCATCATTTTGTTTATTTATAATACTTGTGGTTGGTACTGCATGGGAAATGGGAATGGAGTAATCCTGTTCAAAAAAGAGGATCTCGTGAAGCGTGATGTATAATGAAGTGTTTAAATATATATACATATGGTTCTGCTGTATCATTTGCTTGTAATCATGCTGCACTTATTCATGGTCCTTTATTCCTCTTAAATAACAAATATTATGCATGTATGATTACTCCTAATCTTGTAATCCCTCAATTTCTCCTCTTTTAGGGTCCTGATTTGGTTATCCATCAAAGCAAAGAATGTTTAGATAGAATGGGAGAATGGTGTCAAAGTCATCATGCAGCTAGTGGTAAGAACAGTTGATGATAAGAAAGCGAAAGATATGAAATGATTTCGTATTATTTTCAATAGTTGTCTTGACTAACAAGTCACAACATTCTAGGTTTGACAAATAAGGTGCTCGGAAGCAAAATTACTGAAAGAGAAGCTGAAAAGCAGGTATGAAAGAACTTTATCAAGTGGAAGTCACTGTTTTAACAAGTATTCCCAGTCAACAGTCTCTCGTGATGTGTGCTTTATTGTTATTCCATTGGCATGTATTTCACAAAGCAATCCTCGGAGAGTATTGAACAATTCTGTCTATTAACTCCCACTTGGTTCATACTGGTTCTCTTAACTTCTCTTTCACTAAATCTTGACCTTCAAATGGTTCTTCATGATTGGGAATATTCTCGTGTGCTTAATACATGTAAATGATCATATATATTATTTTTATGTACATTAATAAAAACATATAACCTTGGCTATTTTGTTTTTTTCTAGTTTATCTAAATCTTTCATCTTGTTTGATGCACATGAATTTTTTTTGAGATACCTCTTTCTTTTATTTTTTGCATTTTTTTTCTCATGCATTGTGATAATGGGTAAAATGTCCTCTATGTGAAAAACATCTCTTAAAACCTTATTCTCTTAAGTCTTGCATATTTTTTCTTCTCATTCATTTTTTACATGGATATAATGTCTTCTATGTGAAAAACATATCTTAAAACCCTATTTAACAATTAATCACATCTAATTCATAATCATGTTCCTCTTTCCTTTCATTTTGACTCTATCAAAAATCTAATCCATTCATTTTGATGTATAATGTGTTTGCTCACATCTAATTCAAAAATCTAATCCCGCAATCTTATAGTCATGTTCCTCTTTACTTATTCATGTAAGGTAACATCTATATCATGGCATTCTAGTTGAATGTTTTATTCATGTCTCTCCTGCACCTAATTATATGCTTGAATATTGCAGGTTATAGGATTTGTGAAGAGACATGTTGGTACACACACACCTCATATAGCAGGAAATTCAGTTTATGTGGATTTTCTGTTCTTAAAGGTATCTGACTGTTTTACATTTTCTTTCCCACCCACCATAATGTGTATTAAAGAATCATTAATATAGTGCACTTCTTTAATATTTGGTTTCTGAGAGAGTTTTTATGTATGAAATCAATTTGTTTCATCATATGGGTGCTCATCAACACCAATTGTTAGCATGCTTAGTTTTGGATGATTGTTGTGAATGTTGGCTTGAGATCTTAAAGGCATGCCAAAATTTCGAAGCAGTTGCATAATCTACAAGTCCAAGTGGTTGTACTTGGACTGTTTTTTTATCTTGCTACATGCATGAGAAATATTTTTACCCCTAGAACAGTGCATTGTCATTGGAGAATTGCATAGTTCTTCCAGCTCAAGGGATTAACTAGTGATTGCACTTTACTTGGACTGTTTTTTTTATCTTGTTACACTTGAGAAATATTTTTACCCCTAGAACAGTGCATTGTCCCCGGAAAATTGCATGGTTCTTCTAGCTCAAGGGATTAACTATGGTTGCTTTCATTTGAGGACAAGCTGCATTAATATTGTTAACAGTGATGCTGGTCAGGTTGTTGTGCAGATCATGTGCATGGAGATATTCATACATTCAGTTTCATTTGATACCCTGATCTCATATGTTTGACGTCTTCTTTATTCAAAATAACCTGTTGGCATTTTGTGATCTATTCTCTG
Source organism: Populus deltoides (assembly GCA_015852605.2). Lineage (NCBI taxonomy): Eukaryota > Viridiplantae > Streptophyta > Magnoliopsida > Malpighiales > Salicaceae > Populus > Populus deltoides. The sequence goes on along the minus strand of CM027570.2, from coordinate 30,127,425 downwards.
TGCAAGATTTTGTTTCCATGGTATTTAAACATCAATGCATGCCTGTAATATCAGGGATAAATTATGAGAACATGGCCTAATTTTGTTTGTTGAATGCTAATTTTGGGGTGAACTTGACTGGTGAGATCAGGTTGCAAAGACATGGGCCCAATATTGTATTGATTCGAGGAATTTTGAGAAACTGTAGATGTTAGGCCTTTACATTGGAAGAAAAGTTTTGGACAGCTAAAGCTTCACAGTTTCTTATTTTTAAAAAAGGAGTATCAAACCAGATTCCCAGACCTTGGCAATCTTATAATGCTTTAGGGGGAGGCCACTAACCTTATTCCCATAATTTTTAAAATGAAATGCAGTTGCGGCAGAATATGAAAGTTTTGGAATATTTTTTATGTTCAAAGTAAATGTGGTATCCAACATTCCATCGTATGTTTCTTGGAAATTCATGCAATTTTAATAGATGGAACACTGCTTTAACATGTAAGGTTAGGGATTTTTCTTTCCTTTTAACTCCAAAGAATGAAGTCAACAATTGCATGATGCATGTTTTGTTTATGTTCAGTGACAATTGCATGATGCATATTTTGTTTATGTTCAGTGATTATCATCCCAATTTTCTGTGATACCTTGTTTTCTGTTTCTTCTGTTAGTTTCCCATATTTTTGCAATATTGAATGGGGGTGATATCTTCCTTACTAATTGTTCTGTAACTTTATTTTTCTTATCGTGAGCTTTTTTTTTTGTCTCCTTTGCAGAAATACATGCCAGAGTTGGCTGGTCTCTTCTCTCATGTTGTCGTTGATGTTAGCAGTGTCATGGCTTTGTGCATGCGCTGGTATCCTCAAGGTAAATGTCTAAAATTACAACATAGATCCTGAAAGTTTGTTATGTATCATTCTTAGGGATAACTCAACACCATTGCTGCAAGTCAGTGAGGGTACCATGCACACCTTGCTTCCTCAGTTTTGTGTTTGAGGTTCATCACTCTCATGTTTCTCCAGGATTGTATCTTAACTCTAGAAAGCCAGTGGGGTTCACAATTCCTGGAATCCCCCACCCCCCTCTCCCCCTCCCCGCATTCTCCTTAATGGAGGATGTCTTGTCCCCTCTCTTCCAACCTTCCAGGAAAGGTTAGACCAAAAGACAGAGATAGAAGAAAAGGTGAAGACAGTGTCACAAGTCAACGCTTAATAGTGTTAAACTCTATTTATCTAGTTGATATTTCCTAAAATCAATAAACAGTTGGAGTATTATAACCTGTTCTTATGTCGTTTCTGTGATGAAAGGTTTGTTTATCAATTAACATAACTTGTACAGATCGGAGGAAGGCCCCTCAGAAGGAAAATAAACATAGAGCCTTGGATGATATCAGAGAAAGCATAAGGGAACTCAAATACTACAAGGAAAATATGTTTAAACCAAAGTCTAAGAAGTGATGCGAAAAGGCACTGCATGCATTCCTTTGTGCAGGCGCTCTTTTTACAGCACCCCGCACACCATCGCCAATTTTTGCCAAAACTGCCTCTCGGTTGTTGTAGAAGGTGCATGTAATTTTAGCTGAAATACCCAACTTTTGAATGTCCGTTATCATTTAATCTCGACGTATGGCTGGCTTTATGACATTACCGCACTTGTGTACCTATCTATGATGAAGTCATGGTTATGTTTTGAAAAAGTAGCTTTCAAAAAAGCTATAAATTGTTACTCTTTTTAACCAAGATTTTAAAAGAGTTTTTAGTGTGATCGTGCAAAACTATGGTGTGTTGATTGATCGGATGTTTTTAAATCCATGGTTGGGGTAAAATGTGTGCGCGCACACAGAAACATTGAGCAAGGAAAACGATGAACGTGCCAAGGTAAGTACTAGTGTTTATTTACTTCCAACAATTATTGCATTGCATAATTTGGGTGGGGCAAAACTTACTTGGCAAAGACCATTACAACATTTGTAATGAGGGGGTTTTTCTAGGGAATAATTGGAAAATGATAATTATATATTTCTGCCATTTACTAATTAATATAGACGTGCCCCCCTCCACAGCCAGAGGGAGGAATGTGAGATCCATTTTCATAAATAGGCCTCAACAGTGCCTTTCACTACGCACTTTATTTTACCTTTAATCCCCAGTCTTGTCAGCAGCAATGAGCAGCCTGTTCTTGTGTAAAATGCAGAGAACCCTAGTGTGTTTTATGAGGAATTATTAAATATATTTGATCACGTGTAAATTAAGATTCTCAACTTCATTTTCATAGGTGTTTTGTTTTTTCAGTTGAAATAAAATGTTTTAATTTCGAAGTGTTTCAGCGTGCCGTTTCGAAGTTGTACTTTTTTGTTTGAATTATGTTTGTTGATATATATATATATATATATATATATATATATATATATATATATTCAACAAACATAATTCAAATTCAAGATAAATTAATTATAAATTATGCAATACAAACACAATGCCAAACAAATAAAATTTAAAATTTAAAATATTTCTAAATAGTCAAGATTAAATAGATCTTTAACTTAAAGGAAATCAACTTAAACAAAATATCAAAATATAATGAAATTAAAATGTTTTAACACAAATATTTTAAATATAAAATTAGGTCAATGTTATCAAGGCTAATAAAATCTAAAGCATCCCTTGTTTTGCTCAAATTCCTACAAAGTATAAATATGAATATAAACCATATATATTAGTGATAAATCTAATTTTAAAAAATTAATATCATTGTTAATGAAAATAGTAATAATAATTTTCAATATTATTATTAATATTATTGTTATTGAAAATAGTAATGAAAAATAGCTTTTTATGCTTGGGTGGTTTAATTAATTAAATTGAATAAGGTTCAATTTGATTCAATAGCTTTTCAAGAGCGGAACGGAACATGTGGAATGAAACCGGAATGTTCCGGCCAAAATTTAGCCGAAAAATCCGGAACGGACCGAGATTTAAAATAAGATGAAAATTGTTCCGTTTTTTGAATTGGTATAGAATATTTCGGCCATTTTAGACGAAACAGAACGGAATTGATAACCTTGATGTAAATTATAGTTTAATTATATTATCTCTTAGCCATGAATGTTTTTATTAAATACGATTTAATCTTTTTTTTTTCTAGATTGAGAAGTTAGCATTTTAAATTAGCTAAAATAAGATTTTAATACCAAGTAAAAAAAATCTCATATTTGACGGTAATATAGATCAAGAGTAAAATAAATTTTTATGTATTTTATTTTGTATTATCTATAATTAACCAAATATAATATATATACGAGTACTTATATTTATATCGTGTGCCAGTGATGTTTATAATTTTTTTTATAAAATATAAGGATAAATTTAACTATTATTTGTTCATTTCTTTTAATAAATAAATTTACTTGTAATTAAACTCTTTTTTTTAACTATTTATTATTTTGAGAATATTCATTGAACTTCTGTAAAAGGCTAAATATCTGGTCCTTATACATGGCATTCCAATTCTTTTAGCAAAGGGTTCAAATAATTACGCACAATTAGCAAATTCCAGGCTTATTTTGTTCTATTTAGTTCTTATATTAGTGTTGGCTATGAAATTAATCAAAGCAGACATACGGAGGAGAACAAAAGGAAGAAACTTAAAAGATATGAAGATGACTTGTTATTAACATGTTTATTAAACTCGGCTCGGCCTATCAAATGATTCAAAACTTGGCTTTAATCATGTTTTTATTTTTTTTATTATTATAGAAGATAACTTGATAAAATTTGATTGATAATCGTGTGTGTTAATATATTATATAGTTGACCTGATTAAATTTCGATGAGACATGTTATGATTTAATTTTTAATTTTTACCTAAAATTACATTATTTTATTTTTAAAAACTGTATTATATATCTTGCCATAGACCCACCAAGCCGGCTGACGAGGAACAAAAATTTGATAGCTATGGCTGCTAGCATTCCAAATTTATTTTTTAAAATATAAGCCACATCGACTATATTTTCAGCAGTCTGGCTTTCTGCATGTATTTAAATTCTTCAACACCAACAACAAAATCTTCTAAATTATGCCATTTATTTTGGAGTCTTTTTGGAAGGAATTGATGGGTATGTGTAAATTATGTGCAAATTAGACTAATACATTAGCTATGCTAACAGTGCATGTAACTGTTCATAGAAGAACTACCAGGGTCTACGAGAGAGTTTTCAATGGGATTGAATCTGTGATTGCAGTAAAACATGTATAGCCCCAACCACGTAACCAAACAGACCCACAGTTCTGATGCTTTGCCTCTTCGACCAGTCACAGCTACGTGCTATCTTGCTTCTATATTTTTCTGCTATGGTTCTATCTCACCGGTTTTCTACCATGCATAGAGTGCCCTAGTCCATTTGCCGTGCTCTGTCCAAGGTCGAACTAACTTTTTTAAATGCCAAAAAAAAAAAAACAAAAGTATTAAGAGCCGTTGATTTTTTTTTTACTACGTTATTAAACCTAGTTTAATGGTTAATTTTGAAACATTGCAATTGATTTATCTAACTTGAACTTTCAACTAAATCCATATGAGAGTTATCTCGAATTAAATTAATTAATTTTATAGGTTTAAATATAATTTTGATGATTGGTAAAAATATTAATTGTCTTTTAAAAAGTTTTCTAGATAACAAAAAAATTATTGAGACAATGACATATTAAATCGATTTCAGTCCCTCAATGACCTGAGTCATGGACTTCATTGAGTTTAATAATTTTTTTATAAACTATTTTTTAATTATATTATGAAAATATATGGTCACAAAATTAAGCACCAACCTAAAAAAAATTATTTGAGACAATGATAACCTTATAGAAAATAAACAAAAATAAATCATACAGTTTATTTCTCAACCAATCCAATATTGAAGGATAAAATTGATAAGAAAAATTAAAAATAATTAAAGGATAAAAAAGAACCATATCCAACAAGTGGATAAACTCGTCAAACTTATGAACCAGGTAACTCGGGCTAGCACGAACCTATAAAGCGGGTTATGAACTCCAATTATAATTTTATTTTTTTTAAAAAAACTAGTTTTTATTTAACTATATTATAAAAAAATTACAAAATCAAACATCATCTCAATACTAAGATATTGAAAAAAATAATTAAAAACAGTTAAACTTGCTAGATTTACGAACCAAATCAACCAGTCAAACCTATGAACATGTCTATGAACTTTAAAAAGTTTATTAAATAGCTTTTCTCTAAAACTATTTTTTTACAATATGAGAAAAACTTGATGAAAAAAAAAGTCAAGTTCAATAATAATAAAAAAAGATATCCCAACAAAACTATTTTGGCTTTATAATTGTTTTCTTACACAAAAACAAAATTGAAAAAACAAAGATAGATGATAATATTTAATATTGAAATATAAATCATTTAACTAGTTGTGTTTAATAAATTTGTTTATTAAAATTATTTTGAAATAGAAATCGATACACACATAAGATTTATTGAATAATAAAAAAAAAAACAATACTATGCAAGACTGCATATATTAAAAATATTATAATAATTTTTTTCTAAAAATAAATTTAATACATAAAAAATAAAAAAATAACTAATAAATCATATTAATCTCTTCAAAATTAAAAATATCCAATATAATTAAAAAACAATTACTATTTTAAAAAAGAATAAATAAGCAAAAATAAATCTCAAAGAAGTAAAATACTAACTTAAAAGTTATTTAAAATTTATAAAATAAGCTTTAAATTAAAAAAAAAATGTAAACTATATATATATAAAAGTCAAGCCAAGCATCATGGGCCTGCACACGGGCCTTAATATTTTTTTGGAAGATAATGGGGCGGATGACAAGTTGTCGACCCATTTTTTTTTAAGAAAAATAGACAACGTGTTGTCTGGAATTTCAAGATTCTAACCATTGTGATGGCCGAAAAATTAAGGTAGGTTTTTTTTCTTTCTAAAAACCTTTTCAACCAAAAACACTTAAAAAATACCTTAATAACCTTGTTAAACAAGCACTTAATCTTTAAAAACACAAAAAACCACTTCAAAACCCAAAATCAACATGAAATTCAATTTCTTTCCTATGTTTTTTAGGCACTTTCAAGGTGTAAAAAAAAAAAATACTTAGATTCAAACTCCTCTTATCATATAGAACAATTTGAAATGAAAATCTACTTTTTTAGTGACCGGAATCATAGAAATAACATTTTTCTCTCTAGGTTGAAATTTAATAATTCCCTATCTCTCATCCCATCTAACAAGGATATCTCTCATCTCATCTAACAAGGACTGAAAAATAATGTATAATACTGAAATTAATTTTTCTAGAATTAGAGAGACCAATTACTTAATAGCTAAAAATAATGGAGGACTCAAATGTACTTTTCAAATAAAATTAAAAAACACCATTTATTTTACCCGTGTTTTTCACTTCAGTCCTTTGTTTTCCGATTCAATCCTCTCTTAAAAAATACATTAAATTGAATGCTAATTTGAGCAAATAAAGATGCAATCTTGCAAATATATATATATATAGAAAATGAGAATCAAATTAAATATTTAAAAAAAATCACTAATTCACAATAATATATGAGATGGTAAACAATGATTTTAGAATAATAAAAATACCACACCATTTAGCTTTTATTGTAATAAATGAGATCACACAAAGTTTTGGGTAGGAAAAAAGGAGGTGTTTCATTGAAAAATTATTCAGTTTGAGACAATTTGTCAATTTAGCTTGATGGTTTTGCATACATCTGGAGTTGCTTTGAAATCTTGAAGCTATTCCATGGGCAAAAATGCAATATAATGAAATCTTCCTAAATCAGAGAAGGGGGAATACCGTGGACATAAAGCAGTTTTGAAGAATAATTTTATAAGGATAGTTTAATGATTTTTTTTTTTTAACTTTGATATTAGGCGAGCGGTTCATTTTCCTCGAACACCGCTTTGCCAAGCTGCAGAAGTATATAGTTCATTTTGTGCTGAGAAACTCTTCGCAGTGAACATGGACTCAGCCAGGCGATTTCACAACAACTTGTTCTCTTTTGATCCTCTTTTCTTGGGTCCCTCTGAAACAAGGTAATTGACCGTCAAATAATAACTCCCAACAATCATAAACGATGCAAATCCACTGCGAGCCATTCGCAACCCCAGGCCACGAAACAAGATATTCCTGTCTGCAGGGTGGATCCCTGTATACCTCTCAAATCTATTCCCTGGTCGTGTCCATCTCAACAAATTCCTCTCCATAGAAATATACTGCAAGAAAACAATGTTGCCACATTAAGTTTTTTGAAGTAAATTCACTCCCTTCTCCGCTTTGCCTTTGTTTTCAACTCATGTGACGTGAAAACCAAAACCAAAATGCCAAAACGTCAGAAGAATGGACAGAAACTCAAATAAATAATCCATCAAGATGATGCAGTAGTTATTTAAAAAAAAAAATGAATAAGAAATCATCTATGTTAAACCTGCCAGTAACAAGAAGCAAACCTTGGGTAGCACTGTGCACTGTGATCGACATTTGGCAGTGTCAAAACAATGAGATGCAGCTGCAGCAATGGAACCAGAAAATCCAGCAGCAAGACTAACAGATAGAGGAGAGAGTGAGCCGACTTCTTCATTAGACCTAACAAAAGGAATAATACTATGAGAAGAAGAGATAAAAATAACACAGTATTGCTACAGAGTGCTGCACAAGAATTTACTGGTTTCCAGCAGGGAAAAAATCACCCCCCTTCAAAAAAAAAAAAAGAGGGAATGAACAGGCTGTGCAATGGCACTGAAATTATTGTACGGTATCTTAATGCAGTGCATCATTTTGAATTATATAAACCACAATAGAATTGAATAAGTTTCTAATAACTAGCATGTCCCTTGAATCCTACAGTGTTTTTCTCATCCATTTAGTTTAGGTAGTTCCTTCAATGTCAAAAGGTTACTAGGAAAACTAGGTTTCAGCATGAACATAAAGTACTACAGGTCAAGCAAGTGTGCGAGTCCAAAAACTCCCAATGAAAGCAGCCATTCTAAACAGTTCTGTATTATGAGTGATCAATATATAATTTTCCAGTGATATAATCTATATAAGAACTGTCAGTTAAGTGGCTCTTTCAAGCATCTAATGCAAAAAAAGATGGTAAAAGGCCTGAGATCTACATTTACAGTAATTAGAATCCCGAAAAAACGCTCAATCAGAGGAGATGGAATTCATTCAACAGCTCTAACTGGAAAGCATTCTCAGTTCACCCAAGTCCTATGCAATTACCATCTTGCAGCATTAGCATATTATTTTAAAATGAGCTCAGCCTAAAACATAAAATACCTTGGAAAAATAAAAAAAAAACTACATATTATCAGCAAAAAATTTCTATGGGACCTTTGATAAACAATGTGAGTAATCATTGAACAATCTCAGGAGCAATTTAGACAATACCTAGATATATTAAAAAAGAAAGAAAGAAATGAAAGAAAAGAAAAGATAAGATAAGGGATGGGGTATGGTGGTAAATGGCTGGCTGTTATGTTGGCTTTGAAGGAGCTAAGGCTAGCATTCTTCTCTAAAAAAGGATATTGACAGACAAACATTAAATAATAGACCAGAGAGGGGTTTAAATGAAACAAAAAAAGAAGCATATATAAACTGTATAAACTGACTGAATTATCAAACACTACACTTAACAACCTCCATGTAGGAGTTCTAAAGTAACATAAATGTTGAACATTAACTGATTTAAATATAAAATGCACGTATAGGCAACTGCCAGTCATCTCATTCTAGCATCCTTTACCTTATACCATATGCTCCAATAGTGTTGGTAAATATACCTGGTATTCACATAAAACCCTGTAGACCACTAGATACAGACACAATAACACATCACAATTTCACTGGCAAAACACGACTTTGAGAGCCACATGGTAGCAAATATATCTCAAACCCTTGATTACGTTGCTTCCAAAGATAGCAGCAGAAGACACTTTGAGACCAAGTTTGCAGATGTTTAGCAATGTTTTTCTTTTCTTTTTTCCTCTGAACAATCTTCTCAATTTCTTAAGTAAAAAATGCCTTGCCAAATTGGGAATTACAAAACTATTACAGATTAGCAACACAGTTGTAGGTTTCAAGAATATCATTAGAAGCACTTAACAGGGAGTCTTGCTCAGATTAGTAGATGGACATTTTTTTCAAACCTGGGTATAGGATCCATCCCAACTGCCTTCCAGTTAAGCATTACATCGTGCATAAATTGCCAGCCACTGAAGAATACCCCACCAAAAATAGAATCTCGAACAAGTCCTGATCTGATCCCTCTCCACAGTGCACCCCATCCTTCCAAAGAGATGATGCTTGATGGCTTCCGAACATCACAGACTGATGGCGCCTTCCCAGACCCAGTCATCATCCATGGGTACTCTAGCAAGGCACCAGCCAGATTTGAATGCTTACTGGTTAGGGTGGATAAAAGGGTAACAAAATGGTTCAATGCCTTCTTATCTGGAGTATGTCCAGGTAGTAATTTAGCAATAATGGGTGCAACAGCTCTATTTTCAGTAACAGGGGTAGATCTTGGAACTCGAGATGCAGATGTAACCTGTGCACGAAGTTTAATAAGTTCAAATGGAGAGCATACAAGTGATTCCAATGCACCAGCGACCATTCCAGCCATAAGGGCCTCAGAGACATACACGTAGCTGTATTCTCGACCATCTGCCAGAATGTCAAAAGCAAACACCACATAGCTCAATCAAAACTCATATATTCCGAACTCGTTTCCATAACTAACATCAAGATATAAACTCGTTTGACTCAATACCATAAACTGACAGGGAAGCCGAAATTCTGAATACCTTTAAAATAAGCAGTTAAAATTTCATAGGCTCCAAACCGAGCTCCAAGGCCAAGAGTTTTGCCTACAGTCAACCACCCAAAACCGCTATACAAGCCTAGCATGTTCATTCAAAGAAAAGGGATTCAGGATTATGATACTAATCACGCATTAATCCGAGAAAAAATTATCGTGAAACAGACAAAAAAAAAATAATCAATTGAAGCAGAATTCGTACCTGAATTCCCAGATAAAGACCGAACTCTATTTAAAGCCTGAAGTGATGTTAATTGTTTACCAGAATTCGAACCAACCTGATCTCCATCTCCAACAAAACAATAATGCAAAATAAGTAAGTGATTACATTAAGAAAATGTAAAAGAAACGAGGAATAAAAAGGCAGAAGAAACCTGAATAAGAACTTTGATAGTATCAAGTGGGTAAGTGACAGCAGTGGCAACTGTTACTGATCCTACTGCTGCAATCGCATGGCTTACGAACAACTGGTTCTTCAACCACTCACCCATTTTCGTTTTACAGACAAAGCTCACTCCTTGAATACGTTTTTGGCGTTTCTATGTAATGCATGGGACTTGTTCGATGAAATGCCTGAACCAAAAACCCTTTTTTATAGCAAAAATAATTTTCCAAAGGTGTTGTAAGTGAGGGGTGCACAAGTGAAGAAGAGAAGGAAATTCAAAAGGGATAGTTTTGAATTTGATTATACATGCAACCCAGCTATGCAACTCTGGGGTTTTGTAGTACTTGGGGCTTTTACAGAGACAAGTTCGGTTTTAGTCCTGAGCTCCCAGGCTTCTTCTTTTATGTTCGGGGTGAGGCAATTGATTTTTGTACCTGTAGTTTACAAACTGTACGACTTCAGTCCTCGATATTTATAACTTTTTGATTTAGACCTTTGATTTTTGAAATCGCTCAATTCCAAACTTGGTATTAATTAGTAGATACAAATGATGCCCAATCTCCATATATATATATATATATATATATATATATATATATATATATATATATATATATATATTTTGCACAAGATCATATATCGAGTTCTTGTGTGTTTATAATAATGAATTTGTTCTTTTTTTTTATTTGCACCCAATTATAAGGTGTTAGGGGTGAGCACAAAACCCGAAAAATCGATTAAACTGAGAAACCCGGAAAAAATAACCGAAAAAACCGTACCGTGAAAAAAACCAATTAAAGCGATTAAAATTTTAAAAAAGCCGACCGGTTCGGTTTGGTTTTGATTTTATAAGCCTAAAATTGAAAAAACCAAACCGAACCGAACCGAACCCAAACCGAAAAAAATCAAGCCAAACTGGAAAAACCGAGCCAAACTAGTTTGAACCGTTTTTGTCCAAGAAAACCGAATCAAAACCGGCAGTTTGAACCGGTTTCGGTTTTTTTTAATTTGATTTGGTTACTTATTTTTGATAAAAATCAAATCGAACAAAAAATGATCACCATGTAGGATGTAATGAATTTTGGCTTATACAAAAATGAAGTTGATAGTTGATATAAAGATATTAACTTCAAGGACTGGAATGGAATTATTGTTAAATTTAAGGGTAACATTATACTCCCTTGTGCTCATAAAAGTCTAAAAAACCTCTCGGTTCACCGGGTTTGTTTTGCTGCCCTCAAGGCAAAATAATTCTAAAGTGACTTGCTGTTTTCCCTTAACATTTTTTTTTCTCTTTAAAACATTAACTTCTCTAAAAATTAAGTACAATTATCTTAGTATCCCAACTGTAAATTTAATGGATACTTACCTGAAGCAATCTTGAGCGGGTTTTTTTTTTAATAGATAATTACTTAAATACTTTATTTAATGGGTAATGGATATGATTTGAATGTTATTAAATCTAATCCAAATTTAGTTTGAGGTAAATATCAACGTAGAATATTTATATTTTTAAAATTCAATAAAAAATACACACACATATATATCATTTAACACGCACATATATATTATTATTTTATTATTTTGTTAAATAATAAATAGTTGTAAAAAGAATATTCCTATAAATACTTTAAATTCAATAGATAAATATGAATATTTAAATTTTTTACTTAATGAGTAACGGGTAACATATGAATATTAAAAAACTTGCCTGCCCTGTAACTATGCATTATCATCCCTATAAATAATAGAATGTTCATTTTTAATTAAATGATGCAATTATAAATAATTAGTGACTAATAGTCAGGAAATAGGTATAGGATTTGTCTAATGATTATCGATGAACTTTTTTTCCGTACCTTTTGATTTCATTTGAATTTTTATTGGACATATAAAGTAATAAGAGTTATAAATTGATGGTCTACATGGAACCACTCGAGTAATTGGCAATGCCAAGTTTGCATTTGATTGAGTCGTATGTTTTTCTTTGTTCTTGGGAAATTTTTGCATTATGACTACAAGTTCAATCGTTTGCTTTGTTTATTGATCTTCAAAACAATGAGATAACTTATATATTTTATGGATACTATGTTTTCAATAATAATTTATTTTTTATTCTTAAATTGAAACTATAATTTTGCATTTTAGTTTTCTTATATATTTATCTTTTCTATTCTAAAACACTAATGAGTCAACATATTTTATTAAGATTTTTATAAATAGAAAAAATCTTAAAAAATAAAATGAATCTGACAAACATGTCAAACCCAAAGCACTTGAACTTGGTAATCAGCCAAGCTCAAAGTAGCGTGAGTCTGACAAACATGTTAAACCCAAAGCACTTGGATTTGGTAATAAGCCAAGCCCAAAGAAGCGTGGGTCTGACAAACATGTCAAACCCAAAGCACTTGAACTTAGCAATCAACCAAATCCAAGGTAACGTAGGTCTGATAAATATGCTAGACCCAAAGCATATGGATTCAACCATTGCCAAGTTTTAAGGCTGTATATCTGGTTTTAAACGATCCCCTAAAATAAAAGTATTAAAGACATGATAAATCGTCATGCCTCTCCATCTAGAATAATCATTCATATTGATGTAATGGTTTCTTTATACTCATACGTGTATACAAGGTCTCTTAAAGGATCTACTATACTTTTTGTCTCATTAATGATATGTAAGAGATATTTGTCTCTCATTAATGTCGCCAAAAGCAGGGGACTTTGCAATCCTTCCCTTATATGAAAACAACAAGATTCAGGGGGTATAAATACTCTCTAAACCATTTAAGTAAGGGTTCATAACTTTTTATCTCTTAAGATAAACTCATATAGATTTTAGAGCATTAACCAACTTAAAACTCAAGAACAAACATCTTTGTTCCTTGAGTTTAAAGCTCTTTTAAGTCATTTATTGTTTTTCCCATAAATATATTGACTTCATCATTGGGGATATTTAAATAATCCCCTGATTGAAATTGTTTTTGCAGTTACTCAAGTTTTTACCAAAAATTTGGAATTTCTTAAACTAAAAAGAAGAAATTTAAGTACTCAAACATATTGATTAAACATTATCCCAAACACTAAATAACTCATTGTTTACATATCTTGGATTTTAGGACATCATCAATGGTGATGTCTGTGAGAAACACTTACAAAAAGTCATAAATAACTTTATTGTTTTATTGTTTTTCCTTAATTATCATTATCAACTCCTAAAAAAGTCGAGTTAATGATCTCCCTGTCACAGCAAATACTCCAGCCCCCGCACAACCAATCCTCTAATAACTTATAGAATAGATACACCTCCTCATCCAAGCAGTGCTAGGAAATCAACAAGCGGGAGAAAATCCACCTCAAAAAATCTCAACCTCTCCTCAGCAAGTTGCTATATCTATACACTCATCTCTACGACGGTAGGCCTCACCTAGTGTCCGTAGATGATTACACTACCTAGAAGAATACGTATAAAATGATCCAGTATAGGGTCTTTAACCTTAAAGGTCATCGAGCCATTCCATAAAGCATACACACCCTCATGATGCTCGGACGCAAAATGTTTTTCTAGGCATCCATTTCGGCAGCGTAAAAAAAAGGTTGTCCATCTATCACGCCATCCTACCCTAGAGACATCAAGTTTCCCCGAACCTAAAACGCGTAAGAGTAGAAAACAGTTGGAAGAAGGACTCATCCAGGAGGATGCTACACTCCTTATCAAATCAGAGATTCTTCTCTATCCAAATGTATGTTGAACATCTACATACCCAAAGATTACATCACCACCAAAATGACCCTAGATAACCATTATTGACTTATAGATCCCAGAGAACATATATAAAATATACACAGCAGTCTGGAGTTAGTTATTTAGGACAATCACGCCATTTGCAAGATCCTCCATACGACCTTCAGAGGTTCAGTAAGAGCTTGGTACAACAAACTGGAACCAAGTTCAGTTGCTAGTTTCAGTGACCTCTGTGCCAAACTGGTGGCATATCTCAATACAAGTATTCCAGTTAAAAAGAGTTCCACTTAACTCTTTGGAATCACCCAAGCAAAGGACCTACAAGGGATAGAAGGTTTAAGACTTAATCGAATCAGTAGCTTCAAAAGTCCTTATCAGTAAGGTGAGGGAAAAAACCTTATAGAGGGAGTTGTACGCCCTACCAGATAGAAGGTTACTAAAAGTGAAGCAAACCATGAAGAGCCACATTCGGGTAGAAGAGGCAAGTACGTTGCGTCATAGTCCCTCCTGTTTTGCCAGTGACAAACAGCCAGAAAAGTCCCCCAAATGAGGTTGTTTGCCTAAATGGGACCACTCTCCCAGAATAGACAACAATCCCAAGAAGAGTCAGAAGAAACCATTCAAAGAACATCCAGGTTATCTTAAATCATGCGTTTCTCTATTGAACACCTCCCTCGTTGAAGTCCTTACAGTCACCTAAAGCAAAAGGTTTGTCTGATATCCTTCGCCCAAGAAGTCTCCTCCTAGTACATGTATATCTAAAAAGTATTGTCTTTTTCACAAATACAAGGGACATGAAATTAAGGATTGCTATGTCTTGAAGAAGGAAATTGAAAGGCTGGTAGCTAAGGGTTATCTTCGTTAGTTTTTAAAGAAGGATTTTCTCCTTGAATAGAACAGAGAAGAACCTGGTCAATCTGCTACAGCTATACCTAAGATCAATGTAATATTAGGGGGAACATCTATAAAGAGGATTCTAATAATGGAAAAAGGAAGTATGGGAAACAAGTCATCACCACTACTAAATCATTGGTTCAATAACACGAGCCAATAGTTTTTACTCCTAAAGATGAAAGTGTGAATTTTCAACATGAGGACGTTCTCATCATTTCCATTGTTATCTCCAATCACAAAGTACATTACATACTAGTAGAAGATGATAATGTAGTTAACATCCTATTCACATAAGTTATGGTCCAAATAGGAATATCCTCTTCAAAACTAACACTAGTAAAAACTCCCTTCATTGGTATAAAGGGTCTGGGCATGCCAATGAAGGGTGCCTTAGAGTTAAATGTTGTAATGGGCACCCCTTCGGAATGTGTCTCACTCTAGCAAAACTTTATGGTGATTGATATGGAATTGGCTTATAAGGTCATTTTAGAAAGACCCATTTTACATCAAATCAATGTCATCATCAGTACCCGGTACTTGGCATTAAAGTTCCCAACTTAGAAAACGTAGCCACATTGTGAGGAGATCAGGCAACCTCAAGACAATGTGCCATTATTTGCTTGAAAGGCAAGAAAGTGTTGATATCGAACTTGGTAGTCAGTCAAACCCAAGGTAGTGTGGGTCTGACAAACATGTCAAACTCAAAGCACTCGGCTTTGGTAATAAGCCAAGCCCAAAGAAGCGTGGATCTGGCAAACATTGTAAACCCCCGAATAAACATAGGATCGTAGAAAAAGAAAAAAAAAAGACCTCGATGAGTAATGGAGACTCAATATGAAAAGAAATGAATAAATAGTAAAAATAATAACAAATGCAATGTGTAAGGGAGAGAATGATCTCCATAAATAAATTTAAAGGTATGGTGGAAGTCGAAATGAGGGTTATGAATTTTGGATTAAAATTTGTAATGTTAGCGGAAACGGAGAAGAGTCTCAACGGATAAAAGAATTGTTTTTGATAAATCAGTGATGGATGTGGTAATATTGAATTTATTGAGTATAAATTAAGGGGAAATGTTATGAGAATCTAAGTAAATAAAGTAATGCATGAAATTCAAATGTTAGCGTAAAAGACACTGATTGTTTAGTTTTACGGTATCGATGATATATCTCAATCCGACCATTGTATCAGACTGAAAGTTTATAAGGAATCTCCAGACTTATTAGTTTATCTTAGGTTAAATTTCATGTCAATCGGAGTTTAGGAAGGCTTTACGAGAGTACTTAAAATCAGGTAAATTAAAGAACATGACACAAGGTATGGGTGAGCAAAAAAACTGATAAACCGATTAAACCGAGAAAACCGGAAAAAAAATAACCGAAAAAACCAAACTGGAAAAAACCGAATAAAAATCACAAAAAAGTTCCGGTTCGGTTTCGTTTCCAAAGTCTAAAACCGATTGAACCAAATCGAACGGAACCGGTTCAACCAGACCAGCACTTAAAAAAAAAAACCAAGTATAAATAGGATGTTTTTCTTAACCCTAAACCTAAAGTAGCATTCAGCCCTCCCTCCCTTTGCTCTTTGCATCTTTTTTAACCTTAAACCTAAAGTAACATTCAGCCCCCCTCCCTTTTCTCTTTGCATCTCTCCCCTCCCTTTACTCTCTACATCTCTCTTATTTGATTTTTCTTCATGCTCCATGATTGTTACTTGTTAAGCTCTTGCTCCATGCTCCATACTCCTTCGACTCAGCAGGAATCCATTTTGGCATTTTCTTTTAAAGTTAAAGTAGGTAATGAAGGGGAGGGCAGAGCAAACCCTTCTTTTCGATGGATGGTGAGGATCTATATAAAGTATTTGTAATTTGTTTCCTCTTGTTTAAATAATAATGTTTTGATGGTTTTACATTTTAATACTTTTGTTCTATCCTTTTGTTTTGTGTATTTTTTTTGCAAAGTTTAATTTTTGGACAAGGATCTAACAAAAAGAAAATCGAAGTAGAATTTCTGGATATCATACATGCCCAACCAATTTCTGGATATCATATCATGCCATGCTTGTTGAGAAAGCCAAGATTTCTCAGAAAATAAGTACAAATTTGTGATATTAGAAACAAGACGAAAATAAAATCCCTATAAAAATATGATTAGTGAAAAAACCCCGAATAAAAACTCTATTGAAATAATTTCGGTTTAAATTGGTTTGGAATGGGAAAAAACCGAACCGAACCGAACATGGTTGGTTCGAATCGATTATCGGTTCAGTTCAAAAACTAAAAAAAAATCAGTTTGATTATTTATTTTGGCCCAAAACTGAACCAAACCAAAAATGCTCACCCCTAACACAAGAGGCATTAATAAAGGCATTTTGATAATTTTATATAAAACAATATTCCCCTCTCTTTCTTTAAAGACAACCCACGTCCTCTGCAAAGGTAGAAAACAGGAGGGAGACCATTTTTCTCCCATTTTCTTCATCTCTTCTCCATTTCTTCAAGCTAAATCAAAAGGGAGTGTTCTTGGGAGAATTATATCCAAGAAGACAAATCAAGTGAGTATACTTAGAGAGTTATAAAGCTTGGGGAAAAAAAAAGTAGAAGCTGAAACTTGAAAGAGAAAGACATGAGTTTTGTAGATTTTTGCAACAACTCATTGAAATAAGTTAAAGTAACAAAGGTAAGAAACATACCCTTAAGTAATTTTGTTTTTCTCTCTTGTTCTTGCATGAGGAGAAGAAAACCTCCAAGTTTAAAATTCTAGGGTTCATATAAATATTTTAGAGGAATAATTGTTTTTGTGAATTTTGAGATTAATTGCAAGATAATGGCTTGATTTGCAGAAAAAATAAATAGAAAGAATAAGTTGATTTGAAACTATGAGTTTTGGGATGGCAACAGGCCAGGAACTTCGGCAGCCATATCTTGGCTTTCAATCGTTGGATTGGTCTGGTGTTTGGATATGTTGTTCATCCAGATGTTATATAAATTATGAACGGTTAGGATCGGAAACAAACACTCCTACCAGAAATTATACTTCCCGAATTGTAGGTCTTTAATTTTCAGGTCAGTTCGGTATTGTTCTGATATAGGGAGATTTAACAGTTGGATGTATGTTAATTTTGGATATGTTATTCTAATGATGATGATGTGTAATTCTACCATTTGGATTTATTGAATTATAAATTTACAGAATGATGTTTTAAGTTTGGTTTGAGAAATATTGAATGAGAATATGATGTTTAACATAAAAAGTATGTTTTGGGACTAAGGATAATTGTAATGGGTTTAATGATGATGGAAGTGTTTGGGAATTGTTTGTGTTGTGTTTGAGTCATGTTTGATGTGTTGATAAGTGATGGTATAGTTAAATTCTATAAAAAAAAATAGTGGTGGATTAATACTTTGGTTGTGTTGGAATGGGAAACATGATATAGGAAAGTAGGTTGGGATAAATTAAAACTAACTTTGGAAAATTAACCCCTATTGTGGTTGGACATGTTAGTTAAATAGACACTGGAATGTTTGGTAAATTACATGTCTTGATGAAGAAATGAATGAGAAATCATAGTAAGGGATGTTGTAAATTGAATTATGATATAAGGAATCATTTTGAGTATGCTTTGAAAAAAAAATTGACATGTGTAGTCATTGCTGGAATTTAAGTTAAACTACATTGTTTGGTGATAGATTAAATGTTTTGGGACATTAGAAAAATATCGGTAATGAAAAGTCATGTCCTTTGGACATTGATGAAGAATTGAGATAATTGGACGTTAAATGTTACTGTAAATGAATGCTAATTTAATGAAATGAAGTGATAAATAAAAAAGAGTTTATCCATGAACTTGTTACGAAACTAAATGGGTATGTGAATTGATAAATTTGATGAATGGATCAGAAAGACTTGAGTACTTATTTGGGATGTTCGATTGGAATGTAGGAGAAGCATTCAGAGTAGCACATGACTTCTTGAGAACATGTATAACAGGAGTTCAAGGTAAGCGTCGCCACCTTGCTTCTTTAAATCATTTAAATTCTTGCAATGCTAGCATGTGATAGACATTATGCATATATTGTACTACTATGTATCATGAGAAATATTGCTATGTGAACATTGCCTACGGGCAGTATAAATATTGTTGCGTGAAAGTTACGAACAAGTAGAAGAAATATTATTATTTTGTGAACGTTGCCAATTAGTAAGAATTGCTAACAAGAAGGAGAAATATTATTATTATTATTATTATATGAATGTTGCCAATGAGTAGGAAATACTACTATTGTGTAAATGTTGCCAACGAGTAGGAAATACTATTATTATGTAAATGTCACCAACGGGCAAGAAATATTATCGTGTGAGTGTTGCTGATGAGAAGGAGAATATTATTATTCGAGAACATTGCCTACGAGCAGGAAAAATACTATCGTGAAAATATTGCCTATGGGCAGGAAAAATACTATCGTAAAAATATTGCCTACGAGTAGGAAAATAAAATAAAAATAAATACTATTTCCAGGGGAATGATTGATAAGATTAGCTTCGACTAATGACATCCAAGTTGGGATGACCAGGAATGATTGACAAGATTAGTTTCGGCTAATGGCATCCAAGTTGGGATGACCGCGAATGATTGATAAGATTAGCTTCAGCTAATGACATCCAAATTGGAATGACTGGGACTGATTGATATGATTAGTCTTGGCTAATTATATTCATGTTAGGATGACCAAGAATGATTTATAAGAAGTAGCTTTACATTCGTGTTAGGATGACTAGGAATGATTCATAATAGTAACTTTGCATTCGTGTTGGGATGACCGAAAATAATTGATGAGATTAGTTTGACTAATAATAATACCCACGTTGAAATGACTGGGTCTAAATCAAGATGTCAACTCCAGGCAAAGAGTTTAAGAATGTCTAAAATGATTCACAATGATCACCAGAAATTGGTTTTGGAAAATTAATGAATTCCTATAGAATATGAGGATTGGGATATATGTTAATTATATGCATGCCTTTAAATATTTAGATCTTATTTCTTATGTTTTGTATGCTTATGTAAATTAATGTTGAACAGGACCTTCTCGCACCCAAGACGCCTAATAATCTTCTAGGACATTACTTTTACTAAAATTATGTACTATAAGCTAATTAATGGTAGTTATAGCAAAAATTCATTACATGTAGAATCTTGTAAAAATAAATGGAATTTACAATGCATGTCATGTATATTATACCTGTTTCATAAAGACAATGTACTTAATTTAATTTGTATATGTATTCATTGAGAAAAACCTTTTTGCGGTTAATCTTTAACGTGCTTCTTATCCATAAATATTAATCATGCAAATGTGAGTAATTAATTGTGTGTGATGGTTGATGAGATACAATAGAAAGAATAATTAGTGCATTGAATTTACGATCCAGGATGATTGGATCAGGAATTGCTATGACGGGTGTTGTATGAAAAGATGTTTATGAAGGGTTAATGTATATTTGATGATTAATGTGAACACTTGGAACATCAAAATAAAATAAAAAAATTGCCTAATTTTTTTAAGTACCAAATCGTAGGGATTAATATAAATGCTTGTGAAATTGTCGTTGTTACAAACATGCAGACCCAAAGCACTTGGACTTAGCAATCAACCAAGCTCAAGGTAACGTGGGTCTGACAAATATGTCAGACCTTAAGTATTTGGATTCAACCATTGCCAAGTTCCAAGGCTATATTTTTTATTCTAAACGATCCCCTAAAATAAAAGTATTAAAGACATGATAAATCGTCATGCCTCTCTATCTAGAATAATCATTTATATTGATGTAATGATTTCTTTATGCTGATAGGTGTATACAAGGTCTCTTAAAGGACCTACCATACTTTTATCTTATTAATGATATGTAAGAGTTATTTGTCTTCTATTAATGCCACCGAAAGCAGAGGACTTTGCAGTCCTTCTCTTCTTTGAAAACAATAAGATTCAAGGGGTATAAATACCCTCTAAACCATTTAAGTAAGGGTTCATAACTTTTTATATCTTAAGATAAACTCATATATATTTCAGAGCATTAACCAACTTAAAACTCAAGAACAAACATCTTTGTTCCTTGAGTTTAAAGCTCTTTTAAGTCATTTATTGTTTTTTCCTATATATATATTGACTTTATTATTGGGGGTATTTAAATCTTCCAATTATGACTGTTTTTGCAGGTACTCAAGCTTGTACCAGAAGCTGAGAACTCCTTAAACTAAAGAGAAGAAATCCAAGTGCTCGAACATATTGATTAAACACTATATCAAACACTAAATAACTCATTGTTTATATATCTTGGATTTTAGGACATTATCAGTGGCACCGTTTGTGGGAAACACTTATAAAAAGTCATAAATAGCTTTGTTATTTTATTGTTTTTCTCTAATTATCATTATCAATGGCAGATAATCAGGACACTCCTAAACAAGTCGAGTTACTAATCTCCCTGCACAGCAGATACTCTAGCCTCCGCACAACCAATTCTTTAACAACTTATGGAACATATACAACTCCTTACTCAGGTAGTGTTGGAAATCAACAAGCAAGAGAAAATCCACCTAAGCAAATCTCAGTCCGTACTCAACAAGTTATTGCATCTCTCCACTAACATTCACGACAACAAGCCCCACCTAGTGTTCGTAGATGATTACACTACCCATAAGAATGCAGACAAAATGATCTAGTAGAGGGTCTTCAACCTTAGAGGTAATTGATTGAGACTATTTTTGCAGGTACTCGAGCTTTTACCATAAGCCTGAAATTCCTTAGACTACAGGGAAGAAATTTAAGTACTTAAACATATTGATTAATCATTGTCTCAAACACTAAATAACTCATTATCTATATATCTTGGATTTTAGAAAATCATCAAACATTAATCAAATGTAACTAGAAGTCGCTCTCCTTTGCCACATGTCTTCTTCAGTATTTGAGATATAAATCTGTGTAGAGATAGTGAGGATATTGGTGGTTCCATTCAAATTGAGAAATCTTTTAAATAAGAAATCGAGTGTTCATAGATTAAATGGAAGTCTGTTGTGTTTGAATATTTTGCAGGATACTTATATCAGTGTTCAGTTACATACTAGATATCAGCATATGCTACGTTATGGGTCAGATTATTTTTTTTAACATAAAAAAGATTATCCAAGTAATGTAAATATGTTTTCTCATTAAACAAGTTAATCATAAACTTAAAATATAATGCATATTTGACTATATATTTTTTAAATATTGATACGATGGCATATTAAATGATATTGTTTTTCAAATATTGAGATTAAAACATATTGGATCGACCTAATTAAGTTGTCAAATCTATTATCCGGGTCATAAGATCGTGATAACTCTATAAAAATAAATTATAAAGATCAATTCATAATCAACCCAATATTTAAAGATGGAATTGAATAAAAAACTATTAAATTTAAAAAGGAGTAATAAAACTACTCGGGTTAACTTGTCGAACACACAACTTAAGTCATGAGATCGGGATAACCTCATATAAAGAAAAACAATATGAAGCCCAATTTCCAACTAACCCAATATTGAATGTTAAAATTGGAAAAAAAAATCAATTATAAAAAGTGGCCCAAAAAAATAACTCGAGTCAACTCGGGTTAACCTGTTAAATCCGTGATTTAGGTCATGAGATTAGGATAAATTCATAGAAAGCAAATCATAAAAATTTATGAAGCCCTACTTCCAACATATCTAATGTTGAAGGTTGAAATAAAAAAAAAATTAAATCCATGAGATTGATATATAACTCAACACAAAGGAAATAAAAAAAATTACAAAGCGTAATTTCTGAAAAACCTAATATTGAAGGACATTATTGAAAAAAAAGTTAAATAGAAAAAAACAAAATTGGATTGTTGAAAGGTTAAATTAAAAATAAAAAAATAAGAAAAAAAAACACAAAACATTATTATAATGAATAGTGTTTTGGGTGTGACTACAATGATTTAGCCATACCCTTTAGATAGCGTATGGTTACTATCCTGTGATAGAAATGACATAAATAGTGGAGACATAAATGTGTTTGGTTGAAGAGATAGAAACATAAAAATAAATTTGTCTCTAAAAAAATTTTGGAGTGAATTTTTATACTTTCAAAATAGAAGGTATAGAGAGGACATGTCTCTAGAGACAATATTCATTATTTTTTATTTCTACAATATCGTTATAAAATCTCAATTCCAAAATTATCCAACTAAGACATGTAAGAATAAAAATGGTTATTATCATAATTTTAAAACCTGACTCAAGTGTTAACCCGGGTCACAGATCTAAGGGTCAACTCGTGTTGACCCAGATCAATATAAGGATAAAAATTGTTATTATCATAGTTTTAAAACTTGACTCAGGGGTCGACTAGGGTAAGGCCCAGGTTACGGGCTGGGAGGGTCAACTCAAGTTGACTCAAGTCAATGTATGAATAAAAGTTGTTATTATCATAATTTTGAAACTCAACTTGGAATTCGACCTGAGACAAGGTTCAGATCACGGATTAGGAGAGTCAACCTGGTTCACTCATATTTTTTATTAAAAAAAATAATCAAAGTAAACCTTATCTTGACCAAAAATAAATTACAAAATAATTTAACGGTTTTTTGACCTATGTTTTATCTCGGGTCAACCTGAGTTTTTATGAGGTCAAATAAAGTCAATTTTTCCTCTATTTGTTTTTAAACTCGAACCAATCCAGACCCTGAATCAGCCTGGTTCCAGGTCAACCTGTCAAGCCAGTCCTGGTTTTATAAGTATGATTATTATAATATTATTAATTTCAACTCCCAATATAAACTAAATTAAAAAAAAAAAACAATATCTAGTTATGTTTTTAAATATACAAGTTTGATAATAATACATATTAAGGGTAAATTAGACTTATTTATATTTATTATGTCCTATTCATCATAACCAAACAGGATACAGAGACAATCACTTCGTCTTGTACATCACTACCAAATACAATTATGTCTCTATCTTTTGTTTTTGCCTTGTCTTCTTTGTCTCCACTTTCTTCATCTCTTTTCTCCCAAGATAGCAATAACAAGTTACCTTAGTGTTTTGTTAATATTGTTGGAATTTTGAGTTGCAATAAGTTTGTATGGAAGACAAAGTGCATGTAAGAATTATAAAAAAAACACTAAAATAGATAAACATTGTTCACACACTAAAAAAAATTATGGAGTCATAATTCAATTTCTAATAATTCATTTTGATCTTCAAAGTTTTATTTTAGGTGATTGATTCTAATTGAAAACCAATTACTTTTGATTTCTAAGTTAAGGTTGGAATCGAAAGAAGAGAGACTGAAATGAAAAAGACGTCAAACATGGGTGGCATGCTAGAGATTTTGTGAAAAATACACTTAGGTCCTCCATTTTTAAAAATAATTCAATTTATACAATTTAGGTCCCTTTAAATTTTAAAAATTCACTTTTGATATAAAAGTTCATTTGTAATATTTTTCAGTCCCTAATTAGAAAGAGAGAGAGGTTGTCGGATTTCAGTGATGAGAGAGAGTGTTTGTTCAAGCCATATCTGATCATAAAAATGGTTTTTCTTAGTGTCCACAGGTTCTATGCTACGAGAAAGGTTTGATGATGGTGTTTTAGAGCCTCAATATTTTCTAAAAAAAATTAAGTCAAGGAAGATAAATCTAACCCGGTTTGATTTCGGGTTTTTGAACCTTTTTTTAGGTTTTTTTGGGTTTAAGAATTGATTTGTAGGTATTCTAAAGGTGTTGCTGCTGGTTTTTAGGTTAAAATGACTTAAAATTAGGTTTTTTGATCCAAAGAAACATTGCTTTATTTTTTCAACCACTATAGTGGTGGCTAGAATTTAAACTTACAGATGACACGTTGTTAGCTAAATTTTTTTAAAAAATAAGGGATGACACCTTTCAAAAATAAATAAAAAAATAAACCAAGCCCAGGCACTCAAGTTTGGGCTTGAAAGCCCACCCACATGCCTAGGTTTTTCCTTATAATAGCCTCTTTTTGGACCCACGCTTATGGGCTCTTTTTAGTTCTTTTTTGTTTTTTTATTATTATATCTTGATTAAATATAAATTTTTTTTAAAAAAATTATTAATCTGGTTGAGTTAATGTGCAGATCACAGATTTGATAAGTTAAAACACAACAATCATGCTATTTTTTTTCTAATTTTGCTTTTTTTAATTAATACTTTTTTAAGATTTTTTTTAAATAATTTTAAAATTTATGTTTTGATTGATGTCCCTCATCTGTAAATTTTTTTTCTTATATAACCTTTTTTGTATAGAGATTTATTTTTAATTATTTTGTGCGTTTAATTTTTTAAAAGATTATGTTGATTTATCTATAATTGTTTTTTATATCTTTTATATAGATAAACTTTATTTCTAAAAATATTTTTTTTATTTTTACATAATATTTATAATATATTCAGTCTTATATAATATTTTTTTTCTCTTCTATTTTATTCAATCAATTTAATACATGTTTATTTCTATTATCGCTTGATAGAATAAAAAAAATTATTTTAATAAACAAATTCAATAAGTATAATCGGATAAATATCTTATCTTGCAATATTAAATATTTTAATATACACATGTTTTTTAATTTTTCCAGTTTTATTTTTAATTATTATTAATAACTTTTTATTTATTTATTAATACATATAATTCTTGATTTATTTGATTCTATATATGTAAAAAAAAAAATTTATTTGCACTTAAAATTTTTTTTATCACAAGTGAAATAGATTATTTTTTTTTATCTATAAAAACACATCAAAAAAAATCATAACATACATTATTTTTATAAAAAATTATTTGACTTCAAATCACAAGTCAAATAGATAGTTGTTACAATCACGGTTGCACGGATATAAAGAAACCTGACTAAAGAAAGGCCAAATAAAAAAAAAAAACCGATTTTTTTTTTTCAAATTCAGAGCATAGGACAACTTCCATGTAAAGGGAAACATGAAGCAAGCTAAACCTAGAAAGCAAAATTTCACAACACATTCTATGAGGGTGAAAAAAAATGTCAATTTACAGAATAAAATACAAGTTGCATTACACACTGTCGAGGGTAGCCTTGAAATGCAACAACCAAATTAGAAAAATGGAAATATTGCAGTTCCAAGTATCCCAAACATGGAAAGGTTTTTGCCATCAGATGTGTTTCACTGGTCAAAATCAAGAAGGGCATCATCAACATGAAAACAGGGAAATCTCTCTCCATGACAAATCTGAATCCTTGGTCCTTCAAAGAAGCAAACTACTTGCTAAGATACTGCTCCTATTTCCTTTCTGTCATGATAAAATTTCTGAGCTCCTCTAAGATGGACACTCATTCAGGGAGTTGGAAGAAGCCGATAAACTGTGATTTCTTGCTGCTTAAAATACCGTCGATCTTCTTCATCAACTAGAACAAGATTCAAGTAGTACTTCACACTGAATTTGTTGTTAATGTTGCGATATGTGGGTGTCAACTCGTATGGACTCAGGAACAGTCTTACTGGAATCGATTCACCTGTTAGGGCATCAGTAATTGCATCAGTGTTATAATCCTCTGAAATATGAATAGAGACCAGTATTCAGCACACAAACAGAGATGAATAGATGCAACACATCATCAAATTTTGGCATTTTCTCATCAAGACTTGGTGCATAAATCATAAAATAAAGGCATTATAGAAGCGGTTCATTGCTGCATATGGATAACATGCAATCACAATTCTGAAGTCGTAAAATAAAGCTTGCATGAGTATTTCATGCATACATTTCTCAAAAATTATACAAGGTAACCATACTTTACAGTTTAGCTAAACTTCCAATAATGAGGTGCAATTCCTTCAATTTTGTTTGTCATTAAAATTCGATTTGTTTTCTGTGTCTAGTTCCTACATTTCAAAATTTTCCATTCTGGCATCTTTATTTCCTAGTGTTTCTACAAGTGTCCTTACTTCATAGGCAAAAAAAAGTTTGCCACATGGTGAAGGAGTGTTTGACAACGTTAAATAAACACATAAGCCTCAAAGGCATCTACAGTGGTCCTACTCTGCTGCCAGAACATTTTAAAAATCTTGCAACACTGGTAACTTATAACAGATAACTAAATGTGAGGTAAAAGTTAAGCCATATCAAGATCAAGTTAAAATTCAAGCATGACAGGCATGATTTTAATGGTCTATAGGAAAGTTGAAATTCAGATGCGTCACTCAGATTTTCTGGGAGTGATTTGTTAAATGCAATCATGCATATTATTGGTGATAAAAAAAAAAGAAACTAAAATACTTTAAAGTTATGTACCTCTGACAGGAGCACCATCCATCAATTCAAATTTTGCAAGGGTCTCTGTCTCAACATATGTATTAGACCCTGATCCTGTCGACTCACGGCGCCTGATCTCAAGCTCCATATTCTTAATCTTAATTCTCACCAGAAGAAAGTATATTTTGCCAACGATGACATCCTTCAAGTGGTACCTGATTCATTTGAACTCAATAAGACGACATAAGGCTCCCTTCCAACTTAACTCATCACGTGTCATTTTATTCACTATAAGCTTCATTTAGACTTACTTGCTTTTACTGTATTCAAATTCAATATGAAGACAGTCCTCAATTCCAACTTCCATCTAAAAGTACCACCAAGAATAGCACAAAGGGATCAGGATCAATTTTTAGAATGTGTTTGAGTGCTAATTCATGATCAACAACCATGTTTTGTAAGAATAATTCATATATGTCATGACTTGCCTTCACAAACATCTCAACCCAATATGTCAGGCATCTAGCTGAGTAATTTTCGAGTCAAACATGTGATGAGACAAAGGATGTCCTCAAACAACAATTAGGAAATAAAAAGGATAACTTAAGGATATGATTCATGCTTCTCAAGGCCTAATAGAGCAGAAGAAGAGATGAAGTTGTATTGACAAGATAAACAAACATTTGAAGGAAGTTTAATGTGAAAAAATGTGCTTTCCCAGGTAGAATTATTACAAGTAAACTTTCCAAATAAAGAGCAATCAAACAATTGCAAAAGAGTTATTGTTTTGACATGTGGATGTCCATATAATAATAGACATGCAGAAGAGGAATTATTTCAATCCTGACCTTGATGCTGTTATTGATTGATGGAAGCGGAGTGTAGTTGTGAACCTGAACAAGAGTATTAAAGTTAAAACAAAACAAAACAAGCTGTTATGTGACCCTCTCAAGACTATTTATATTGACAAGATAATCAAACAAATAAAAAATAAAAAGCATTAGAACAAAGACTTGCCTTTCAAGAACCTTACATCAAAAAGAAAAAAGAATTATCAGAATACCAATTTGCAAGACTGATTTTGAAACATAAATAGATGATATCCTGTGTATAATTTTAACATGAATATGCAAAACTACCTATGCATTGAGCAATTATTTGACTAACCAACCTTATATTTGGGTAATTGCTTCTTTATTAGTTGGACATTGTCTGACTGCACTTAGTTTTTTCTTTAATAGGAGAAGGACAATATCTACATAATTGCTCTATCCATTTGTATGGGAGTTTCTCAAACACTCTCACAGCATCCACTTCTGCGAGACCAATAGCAAGCACTGGCCCTTCTCATTCTGTCAGTGAAGATTCCGGAATTCTAGTTAATTTATCAATCCTGGTCCTTAGCAGCAACCACTTCTGCTACAATGTCTCTAGCTACCATTCTCCACAATCAGGAAACCAGTAAATTCCTTTCACTGTTTAAATGATCCTTCATGTTACCATTATCGAACAAATTCACACCCTATTCTCCATATGCTTTCCAACTATATCAGACAGCCCCAGATTTCAACATCCCCTCCAACACATTCCTCTATAAAATAATGACAGCAACACAGTAAAGATATTAACTTCTTCCAACTTGAGGCACATGAAAGTGCTCAAGAAATATGAAAGAGGTACATAAGACAGAAAATCCTACAAGTTGCTATTATAACACATTAATGTCACATGTAACGCAAACCATATTCTTAAATCAAGAAATAACACAAAAGCATGTATATATATATGATGCAACAAACAACTTATATATATATAAGTTGTTTGTTGCATCACTTGTTAATATGACAATTATAACAACAACAGAGCAATTATTCATTATTACCACAAAATCCTGGCTCTCGACAATGTTGCTGACATAATTTCGACTGATTGTCACTTTCAATATATACCTGTAAACAACAATAAAGCTTGCGTTGGATTTTATGCTTTTTAAAAAATAAAACTTATTATAGTTTCAAATTTCAAAATTATACAACTAAAGCCATTATAATTTCTAATACTGTTTGCAATCTAATCTAAAAGTACAAAGAATGAAATGGTGAAAATCACTTTGAACTCACAGGGAGCACAAATATCAAAATGGCCATATGCCTCTCACGATCTCAAAACATTTCTACTAATATATTATAGTTTGTTCCCTGCATAACATCCAGCTCTCTTTAAATAAATAAAATTCTGCTAAAAAACCTACAAGTAAATGCTCTAGTTCCAGTATTAAAACAGGCAAGATTGATCTTTCTAAACAATGTTTATATGTATAACCAATCAGCCAAAATCTGGTTTTCTTACACGTGTCCGTGTGTGTGTTAATGCCTAGAGAATCAGAAATTGTCCCCACTTTATAGAACTACTGAAAATCATTCAGTAGCAAATGCCAAACTATGAGAATTCTTTCACATTGAATATATAACAAGAAGAGAGAGGGAGAGAGGATCAGGTAACCTTTTGCAAATCATAAGAATCTATAAACAGTGAAGGTGAAAAAGCATGAAAGAAATAGGAAACAGATGAAGAAACAAGGGGTTTACATATCTAGCCTGACAACCATAGGCAAGAGTATTGCTGGGTGCAAGTTTATCATTGGTCTTCCAAAGAAAATTAGGGTTTGATTGCGTTGTTGGGAAACACCCCCAAGCATGCTTACAAATTACTATCAATTACATAATTAAACCAGTGCAATTCAAAAGGATACCTTACCTAAGCCTCACATTCACTCCATTGTAGGACTCATACGGCATTTCCACAGTAGAAAATTCAAAGGGATATGTCTTTCTTTCATATAATTCTCCAGGTACATCAAGTTCACGCACTGCACATGACAGGATAAGAGTTCATCATGGATAAAAAAACTACCTTCACTAATTGATTAACAACACCAACCACAAAAGTAATAGAAGGTACGACAAAAATTTAAATTTACCATGTATTTGAAAAATAATGAAACTATTATACACATATATAAACTAAAAAAAAAATGATGGCTAAACATGTTATACCATATATAGCCCTTCATTAAGTGACCAATCTACAAGAAATAAATGTTTAGGTGCACTCACCAAGAGATGTAAAATCATAATAGTTGCCTCGATCAAAATACAATTCTGCAAAGAGGGGAAGAAATATGTCATACTCTGAAATGTGATTTCCTCATGTGATAAGCCAATAAATGTAGTCCTACAATTTAATGTTAATTTGAATCAAAGAAATATTCACCCAATAACTACCCCAAGGGGAAACAATCAGTTACAATGAAAACAAGAAAGGGAAAAGAGTTCTATTAAATTATTAATTATATAACAGATGTATTCTACCTTTTTATCTGCTATTTTTTTCTTCTTAAGTCTTTTCTTATATATCATTTTATATTCTTCTCCAAATCAAAATTCTTCGCAGAAAAAAAATATAAAGAGACTCTGTTAACATAAATATTACTATTTTGTGTTTGACAATAAGAGATGGCCACCATTCTTCCCTTGAGTCACCCGCCCTTTGGTGGAGACGGCATTTAACCCAAAATCTCAAGTACAACACAACTAGACTCTGTTAACATAAATAGTTAGACCAGTGACAAGCTATAGAGATCAGTTACAGGCTTGGACAACTTATGCAGGAAGAAGAAGCTCTCAACATTGCTTTCTTTTCACTTCTCTTCTTACTTTTAAGGGCATTGATAATGCTTTCAAATCCTAGATTAGACACAAGCATTACAACTCCCAAATAATTCAGCATGTAGATTTCCAGCATTGCCTGCTTCCAGATCTTATCTTTCCTTATCTCGTTTATGTTAGAATTTTCCACATAATTGAATAGATAATAATAATAATTATAATAATAACAACAACAACAACAACAACAACAATAAGAACGTGATCTTCCAGATATAAAATACAAGATCTAAATATCAGAAATGGAAGCAAATTCAACACACCTATTTGACCAAGCAGCTCAATTTTAACACCATTGTGTTCAACCTTCTTCCCTTGAACTGGTTCTATGACAACCTGAATATGAATATAGCAAAAATAAAATTCAATTTCAGTCTCAATGACAGCATCACCAATTATGTAACTTGTAAGAATAAGAAAAAAACCAAAAATTCAGTAGTTACCTCCCCAACAATGTTTTCTTGACTTTGGAAGAGAGGAACCATGACCGTTTGGCCATTTTCCTTCTTTAATGGAACCTATTGAAACACATAGAAGCAATAGTTATATGCTTGACTAAAATGATTTTAGACAGCCTCTCAACAAAATCCAATATTTCACTTCATGCAAACATATCTAGGAAAAACTCATTAGTTCACTGAACCAAACTCCATGTTCTATCTCATAAAGAACACCACCCAATATTGTCACCCAATTGATTAACTGATGTCTGACCACTTATGATGTTTAGAATATCAACCCTTTCATTGAACTCAATATGTTAGAGTAGCCATTGATGTAATGGATTTTCATACAAAGTTACCTCAATTTTGGGGGAAAAATATAACCAACATGACTGAAATGATGTGAGAGAGAAGACCTTTTAAACAAAGCTATAAATTCATCCCAAATGCTAAACAGGGAAAAATAAAATTACTTTCAGACTTATTGCCCAAAAAATATTTGCCTCATATTTCCTACTATTCAGCATTCTTGCAATGGTGGGTTGGATTCACGGGGCACCTAGAAATCAAGTGGCCCACAAGGCCCTTCTTTTATGTTCTTACATTCATATCCTAATCCAGACATTAAAAATCCTACAAATCAAATTTAGTAAACACAAGGCTTTAGCCTCCATCTCTATACGAATAACAACAGAATTCCACACATTATACTACAGTAACAATTAACGAAAACGTAATTGTTTGACAACAATAATAATACAGAGAAAGCAGAAGACTTGAGCAATGTTACCAGATTAACAAGGTACCTGTTTGCGTGTTCTTCCATCAGCAAAAACGATAGAAACACTACATGGTGGTTTAAAAGCTCCAACTAAGAAATTCTGAAGCACCAAAAATACATAGCAACTGCTTTAAAAGAAATTAATGCAAACCAAACAAGTACTAAGACAGAACCCAAAATTACTTTACCATGATGATCTTTTGGTCAAATTCAGCACCGTATTGTTACTTTGTCAAACATGAAGGACCTTAAAAAAAGATAAATTAATTCCATGATTGAATCAAATCTTCTTATATATCTATTGAACCAGAACAGAAAAAAAATTAAAAAAAAAAAAACCTTTGAAACTCCATAAAAACTGAAAGGTCGATGAAAGTTGAAAGCTTTATGAGAATTGAAATCGAGCACAGAAATTACCTGGACTTGTTTTGAAATGGGTTGATGTTGAAATCTTAAATTAGTAAATAAATACAGCAGATCAGCATCGATCCCCTCAGCTCAGCTGCTCTTCTCTTTCTTCTTTCTCCCTCTCTTTTTTCCTTTCTTTCTAGCACAGTTAAATGTCAAACTGATGGTTGCTTTGTTGCTTCCTATTTAGCGGTAATCCAATCAAGATATTACACGTCACTGGCAAAGGTGTTATCAAGGAACCAAGACAGGAAGACTAACGTTGTTAAAAATAAAAAAAAGGGTGAGGACTAACTACCAGTCTTTCTTTCTTTTGTTTTGTTTTTCTAGTTACATGCTTTTGCTAGACTTGGAAAAGGGTAAGTTTTTGTGGGATGACTCGTAGCTTGACGATCCAAGCACTCAACTAAATCTTGCCTAAAGCTATATTTAATAACTATAGAGAAGAGAACTATGTATTGTGAATTTGGATATGTATAACAATGTGGACATGTATTAAGAGAATTAGTTCAATTTGTCCTTAAATTTAGACCATGTCTCCAATTTGGTCCTATAAATTTAATCACTTCTAATTTGTCCCTAGATTTTGGATCATTCTCTAATATATCGTTTTGTTAGGCTTTTCATTGAAATTGGTGAAATTACACTTATGTGAGAAACTTAAATCCCATTTGATTTATTAGGGAAAAAAAATGATTTTTAGCTCCAAATGAAAATTCTTTTTTTTTCAATAAAAAATTAGGTTATGCTAAGTTTCTCAATATTTTTATCAAAGTAATTGTCAAAAGGATATATCAACAGATTGGAAATATTTAGAGTTATCATAAAACATTAAGATAAATTAAATCAATTAATACGTTTTTTAACAACAATTTCTAAGAGTTTAGGATACATTTAAAATTTTAACATATTTATTCCATTATTTTTTATATATTTAAATGACAAAATTTCAAATAAACCAACTACTTAACATATTGTAAAGTATTTGCAAAGAACAAAATCATGTTTTTATTTTTTTTTTTAGGTGACCTAAAACTTTTTAATTCACTAAAAAAATTTTACATAGATCTCGATCTTCATTTTCTTCAATCATCTTCTTTATCCTTAATTTACTAAAACTTTTCTACACGGATAATAAAACCTTTATAAGGTTGTCTTCTTATATTTTTAACTGATTTAAGTATCAAAGTACCTTGATCTTTCAAAAGAGCTTGTTTTGTAGTTATACCAGTACTCTAGTAATCATCTAATTGTGATAAAAAAGCATACACTTGAATCTCAAATCTTGTCATGGATAAGATAATATTATCTTTATAACAAAGTATGTGTAAGCTATTAAGAATATATCTAATGTGATTAGGAATAAGGATTTTTTAGTGTTGATAGAGAATTATCACACGTTCATGTTAATATTTTCTTCTTTAGAGTTCAAGAAACTGTGATTGGTAACACAAGACCACTGATGATTGGTGATAGAAGACTCAACACCTGCAAAATATTCTCTTTCGGTGGGATTTAACGACTCTCTAATAATAAACTTAGTGACTTTGTATAAGAGATTGTAATAAATGAGAAAATGAGTTTTTAATTTTTAAAAACAAGAGTGTTTGTTCTTAGTAATGTATGATAAATGATCTATAAAATAAAGGTATAAATAAAATATAGAAAATGTGTTAAAAATCCATGAGAATGAACGAACGAAACCACACGACCCAATATAAGGTCTAAAAAGATTATCATCTCTATATGTATTGGATTTGGAATGACTTTAAACTCAAGGGTGATAAGTCTAGCACCTAGCTAAACTCGTATGTACTTGGGTTCAATGCATAGCTGAACCCAAGGTATTTTGGCCTTGGTGTCTTGCCAAACTCATATGCACTTAGGTTCAGTGTCTAATTGAACCCAAGGCAGTTGGGGTTGGCACCTTGTCAGACCCACATGTACTTGGGCTCAGCATCTTGCCATATCATATGCATTTGGGCTCATCGCGTAACTGAACCTAATGCAGTTTGGTCTTGGCATCTTGCCAAACCCAATTCTACTTGGGTTCAGCACGTAGTTAAACCCAAGATACTTGAGTCTGACACCTTGTTAGACCCATATACACTTGGACTTAGCGTGTGGCTGAACCCAAGGATGTTTGGGTTTGGTGTCTTGTCATATCCACATATACTTGAATCAGCGTATAGTTGAACCCAATGATATTTGGGTCTGGCACCTTTTGAAAACCATTTGTATTTGGGCTCAACATGTAGTTGAAACCAATGATGTTGGGTTGCACCTAGCCAGATCCATATGCACTTGAGTTCAACACGTAGCTAAACTCAAGATAGCTAGGTCTTGGCGTTTTGTTAGGCCCAAATATACTTGAGCTCAGCGTATAGCTAAACTCAAGGAAGTATGAGTTTAACACCGTGCTAGATCCAAATGTAATTAGGTTCAACGCGTAACTGAACCCAAAGATATTTGAGTCTAACACATTGTCAGATCCATATGTCTTTGAGTTCAGCATTTTGCTGAACCCAGTGATGTTGCGTTTGACACCTAGCAAGACTCATATGCACTGGACTTAACACAGTTGAATTCAAGGGTGTTGAGTCTTGCATCTTACTAGATTTATATGAGCTGAATTCAAGAAGATTGGGTCTAACATCTCACCACTCATGTATATTTGGGTTTAACGTATAGCTGAATTCAGGGATATTAGGTCTGAAAGTAATGCTTAGTCCATGATACCTGAACATGGTATTCTATAAAGTCTTAATACATTAAGTTATTATCTTGTCTTTTATCCTTTTAATTATGTTTTTTTAAAGTACATATTGATCCATCAGTGTTGATAAAGTATTTATAAGGGCATGAAAATATTATTATTTACTAATTTCGTATACTTTGAAGATATATGATATGTATAAGAAAATATTTATCATACACAAACTTAATGGGTGTTCTATAGTTTTGAATATCCTTGTTTCATAATAATAGTTTTGGCACACGGGAATTGTCAGATGACAAGATCGAATGAAATAGGTTCACGAGTAGTTCTGCTTAGCGTGCACGCAAAACATGATAATAGTAAAAAAAAAAATTGTAATTTTTACCCATTTTATATTTAATTTTTTTGTCTGGCATCCGTCAATTTCCAAGAAATAGCTTGTACCCTTGATGGAGCGTATGTTTTGTACCCTTGATGGAGCGTATTAGACCCATTTTTGACAGAAATTATGCTCGACGGACTTTAGAGCTAGTGAGGGTGCACACTGCACGTTACGTGTGTTATTATTATATAAAATGCCTTTTAAAATAATTTTCAGTTTCAAAATATATTAATATATTTTTTTATTTTTAATATTAACACATCAAAATTATAAAATAAAATAAAATAAAAATTTATATTTTTCTCATGTCGAACATGCTTTTAAAAAACAATTTCAGACGCCATCTACATCTCGTTGGGTTTAGGCTTGCTTTCCTTCACACAGTGGAATGTGAAAGAATAAGGGTCGAGTTGCTGAGGAGTGTGTGGCAGCGTCGAGATGGCGCTGATCCCTTGAGCCTTAGGCATGGTTATTGGGTCCTT
The DNA here is from genome assembly GCA_015852605.2 of Populus deltoides. NCBI lineage: Eukaryota > Viridiplantae > Streptophyta > Magnoliopsida > Malpighiales > Salicaceae > Populus > Populus deltoides. Next base: position 30,091,274 of record CM027570.2, on the reverse strand, counting down.
AGCCCAGCCCACCGTCCCATTAATGGGTCTATGGGCGACAACCCAGCTCAATCACTCAGCACAACTCAAAACATTAGTTAATTTTGGGTCGGATCAGGTTGGAAAGCTCAAAATAGAATATAGGCCGAAGCCCGTATCCCATCTAGGCTAGAGCCTAGATAATGGGTTAAAATAAAGGCCTGTGAAAGAAAGATCTAAGTACGAGGCCCAACCCATCAAAAATTTATATTTAGCTTTCCCAAAATGTTCTTATGGAAGGACAACTTGAGGGGTTGAATCTCATTGTGCAAACTTCAAGAGAATAATTGAGAAAATCCCTATTAATTTTAGCAATCAAGTATATGTTGTAGAGTCCAGTGAAGAGTTTGGACCTCTTGATTAATTAAGGATTTTAAACTAAGGTTTGGCAATTTGGGATTTTTTACCCCAAGATAAAAAAAAAATAAAAAAAGTCAATGATGATGATTTTGCTGCTTCTACCTGTGAATTATGAAGATTTTAAATAAAATATAAAAAATAATCTATGAATCTATGTACAATAAATAATTTTTTAAAAAAATAATGAAAATAAAACACTCAACTTAATATAAAAAAAAGAGAAAAACTATTTAATTAGACATCAAATGCGACTCATAGATTGTGGTGTGACACACAACCACGACAATAATAATAGTAATAAAATGATGTTGTTGGCAACCATATCTGCATGTAAGGAATGTTTTAATTAGAGATAAAATAAATCCAGCCTGGGCTGAATTGCATGATTCATGTGGGTCAATTTAAGGGCTGCAAACGTCGCATCAGTCAAATCATGCTATTATTCTAATTCTCAGTTGATCATTCAAAATTCAAATTCAATTCTAAGAACTTCGAACTATAGTTTGTATCTGTAATTTGAGGTTAGAATCCTGTAATTAGATGCTTCCTCATAGTTTATATAATTATTAATTTTAGTTTTAAAATTTATAAAATTAATTAAAAAATATATAAATTGACTTGAATATTTATATTAATAAAAAAAAAATTAAAAAAAAATTAATCATTTAAAATTTATCTCTTGCTTTTCTTACCATACTTTAATTATTTGGAGAACAATGCCCTTTAATATAAAATTTATCCATGTTACCCTCATCTTTTTTTTTCCTCCCTATAAAGTCAAAGAAATGAAGGAAAAAAAAATGACTAGTTGTTAATTTAAAGAAAATCAAGAATTGAATTAAATCAAAAAATATATTTACTATTGATACTGTTAAGTTTTTAGTAATATTTAATCAAAAACAAAACATTATTATTTTAATAAAATATTCAATGTGAGTTCTTTATAGCTGATTGTATGCTGACTGTATGAGACTTGATATATCCTATACTAAAAATCTTTGATTAGATTTTGATTTGAAGGTCATGACATGTTCTTGGATTTAAAATGGATTATTTAAGATCATAACTTCCGAGCTAATCCATTCACAAGATTATTATTTTTTACGAAAGTTTAAAGAACATGGATTGTTGGATTACCAAGTAAATTTAAATTAATTATTTTTATTAAAACAAAGTTATTTTATTTTTTATTTAACTTAAAATTCAATTTAAATTAGATTTCAGTTCTTAAATTTCTCGGTTCAACCAACAAGTCAGGCCGGGTGTAATAACTAATATTATAGCCGGGCATGAATGATAAATGTGGGAATAAAAACAAGCAGGCATCTCAAAGTTAGCCTGCATGCGTTTTCCGATTCGGTGTAGATCTATCCTTTCACACCCAACTATCGTCAACAGAAATAAATAAATGAAAACGGAGCAAGTCAATTTTAATTGATCTGCATGATTAACGTGAGAGGAGGACTGCTGGAGAATTTTGCTCGCATCAGCCACAGACTAACGATAACGTTTTCCATCCTTGCCTCTTCAGGTTACCATCTCTTCTCCTATCGCTATTGCTTGGTCAATTTTTTGCATTAAATTGGAATCAATGCCTACACATTATGGATATATCATGCATTCTCGAGGATAATATATATATATATATATTCATGGACCACATGCTCTAACATGCTAGTTTGTTTTTAATTAAAAAAATCACAGCTTCCAACTTTTTTTAAGTTAAACAATATGAAGAATAATTTACAAGCTCCCCTTGGGCCAGCTCTAGCACATGGAAACTGGATGGCTTGAAATTTTGAAGGAAAAAGCTGCACTAAGAACATAGAAATATACTGGAGAATTAAGAAATTAACATGGAGAAAGGAAACAAAAGTAAACACAATCTTCTTCTGAGAAAAGTTTCCGAGAAAAAGGAGCAACAAGAATTACAGTACTTTCATCAGTTTGAAATCTTCCTATCGAAGAGGAAAACAAACCACCCAATGAAAATAAGAAAAACAAACAGGACTATGAGAAGCATCCATGTTTCCCAACATTAATAACAAGGAAAACAAATGGAGAAGCCATGTCCGCCTAATTCTATGGCAATGAGAAAATATTTCCAGGGAAAGGGATGAAAAAAAAACAAAAGGAACAAAGATGTAGAGCACATATAGCACATTTGCAGCGGTGCCGTTAACGGATGTAGTTGTACACTTCAAAATTGGCACAACTTTTACTTCGTTTCTTGCATGTCCTCCTCAGTTTTCCAGACAACATCATCAAGGCAGGTTGAAAGGTTTTTATAGAACTGCAGAAGACAAGGAACAAGAAAGACGGAAATATAAATAGTTTCTAACTTGAATGAGAGGAAAAACTGTAGATGTTCTGGTTAAGTACTAGCTCAGGATAATCATCCAAGACATTGTCAATATATAATTAAAATGACAAATCATGCATGCACCTATTGGTTGTTGGGTAGCATTTTGTTTAACGAGAGCAAAATGCAAATGGATGAATTAAATGAAAAAGAAGAGAGGGAAACTATACCTTATGGAACTCCAAAGTGTCTCCCTTTGCTTTACGCACTTCAACCATATGAAGGGAAGGTGCCACTTGAAATATCTGATTGAAATGTATGAAACTGTGAATTAATACCACAAAATGACTATGGACTTGACTTTGGCAGCATTAGTAAGTTTAATCATAAGTTAGTCACAGACCTCGGTAGCAACATTCAGGTTTCCCTTTCTCCCAGCCTTCACATTCTCAAGCCTCATCTGAGAAAGACAAAGATAGCCTTAAGCATTACCTCAGACCTTTTTAATTTTGTCAAACGAATAATGAATACTTTATGCATTTGTTACCTTGTAATTTTTCTTGTGGACATCAAAACCAAGGGGCTTGGCAGCTTCTTCGATCTTGTGAATTATTTCATTGGCAGGGCATCTAGACGTGAACCTCGTTTCCCTCTTAAATTCCTGCTGCAAGTCATATAATCACAAACATACGTAGCTCCAATATTTAACGGAATTGCAAAAAAATTGACATTATAAACCTATCATATGGCCTATCACCTACGAAAGAAATCCTCATTTAAACAACTCAGATGCTGTTAGGTAGCCAATGCTACTTTGTTGATAGTGCAGAATAATACTGCTTTCATAACAGAGGCTTCTAATTTCACAGTCTATAATAATCTCTCAATATAATTGACAAAGCTGGATATCTCTAATTGTCTGGAAGGAACTTCAAAAAATAATTAACGATCCATTTTCTTGTTTACGCCTCAAATGGATAAACACACGGACAATACTAGAGTCTCATTGCAGTCAGAGATCCTGGATTGGTTCATACTCTGAAACATTGATTAATCCCTTCATAGGTGATAACATTTATCATACTTATCGATGATTTGGCAAGTTGATGTATCTCTGAAATATTTAAATGACAAGGGAAACAAGGAAAGGCATACAGCTGCATAAGCATGCAGACACAACACCAAAGAAACAGACACACTCCCCCGACTACCAGACCATATCCGCATAAGAATGTGACAATATGTCACCATCATCTCTTATTTCCACAGAAGCAGGAAGCTGATGTTTAATGCACTTGCATTAAAACATGCATCATCCACTGGAATACAATAAATCAGGTTTTAAAGGTTATGACATAAAAGAAAGGCCTTTCAACAAACAAACCTGTTCTCCATCAAACAAATTCCCAAGATTTAGTCCTTTAGACATAGAAATTAACTCAAATGCATTCATAGCTGTTGGTTGCTCCTCTTCCTTCTTCTCTGTTACATGGTGTTCCTGTTGCAAGGACAGCAGTAGGATTTAATAAACAATATTGTCAAGAAGTGCAAGAAATTGTTAACACTTCCTTCAAACTGTGTACTACTTTTTTTTTTTTTTTTGCTAGTTCAAGTATAAAAAGCTCGTCTTAAACTCACTTCTGAGTCCTTAAAAACAGCTTCAACATCATCCAGGTTGGTGTCCTCTTTCTCTTCAAACACAGGAGGCTTATAACCTTTCTTAAACCATTCATCTACCAGGATTTCAGGTATGGTGATGCGCTGCCATAAAAACAAATAGTAAATTGAGAAAAATTATAAAACAATATGAAGTTGTGAGTAATGTTAATATTTCCATGCATTGAGGCCAATATAAAGTACTTAAAATCCCAGACTTCTTGGAACATACTTGAAAAAAAAAAAGGGTCTAACAGCATATGCATGATGCGGCCAATGCATAAGCAGTACACAAAGAATCAGAAGCAATATCTGACCTAGGTAATGCAAACGTCATGACATTTTTTACACATCACTTGCAGATTAGAGAAGTTGTCCAGGCATCCTAATGATATCCACTGCAGTAACAACCTTTCAGTGTTCCAACCTTGCTACCTGATCAAATCTCTAGAAGATTTAATCTCAGTTACGCAACATTCACATGCTAGACTCTGGGAAGCTTTTACATAAAGTTCTATTTAAAGTATAGATGCAACAAATTAGCATGATAACTGGATAGGCTCTATTTGTCCAACAACAGTGTTATGGCAGCATTGGGATCAGAGCAGCTATTCCTCGTGCCAATTATGATGAAAAGAATAAACATAACTTAAAATGCACATAGCGTTCTTTGCAGTGATTCATCATATATAAATTTCTGAGACTCATTTTGATGAAATTTTGGTAGCATCTAAGAAGAGAAATTTTGGTAGAATTCTCTCTTACTTTTTGAAAAGAAGAGTTGTCAACCACTAGTTAATGTAGAAATCATTTCTTTTTTCCTCCATTCTAAGATGCAGGAAATGTATTATAATCAGAAGCTCAAGCAAGGAATGTTAATAAAGCATAACTACTCACAGTCATAGGGTTGGGATCCAAAATTCGAGTTATCAATTTCATGGCACCAAAAGAGAGCCAGGGGGGGCAAGTAAATTCAGCTGCTGAGATCTGTATTTGGCAGAAGTTAAGTGAAAACCAGAGGGCACAGGCAAGGGGGGGAACAGTTCTATCAATTTGTAAAATGCTCACTTTTTTATACAGGTTCATAACATTTGAATCATCGAAAGGCAAATACCCTGCTAGCAATACAAAAAGTATCACTCCACATGACCACAAATCTGCAGTAGTCCCATCATAACCTCTATCATTAAGAACCTAAACAGCAACACAGAAAATAATTAGAGGTATAAATGTGCCTAAGGCTTAAAAGGCAAACATATATGATCAAGAACTGTAGCATATAAACCGTCATCCAAACCTCAGGAGCGACATAATTTGGAGTTCCACAAGTTGTATGAAGCAGGCCATCATCCTGCCAAAAAAAAAACCAGTTAGTAAAAAAAATTGCTTTCCTTGCAATAGTCACAGAAGAGACTTTAAAAAACAACAAAAATATTATTTCCATGAAAAAAAAAGTAACTGTAAGGACATAGTTCTTATCAGTAGCCTTAAACAGGATTAATTTCTGCCAGGCCTTTTTTTATTGGCAAAGCTTGTATTTGAGAATAAGTATAGCATAGGCCTCTTTCCTTATTCATAAGCTTCAGTACATCCCAGCCTGCTTTAATGAAGGTCGTTATTTTGAACCAATCAAATTGATAATATCCATAATAGGGACTTGGTTGGCAGAATGATGTCTATAAGAAGACTTCAAATGAGATGAAGAATTGATGGTAGTTACCCTGACTTGTTGGGACAGCGCACTCAACCCAAAATCTGAAACTTTGAGGTTCCCATAAGCATCCAACAACAAATTTTCTGGCTGCAACACCCAATAAAAAAGCAAAAGAACAATGAAGGTCATGATGAACAAAATATATACATAAACAACCTATTTACATGTTACAAGGTGATTAAAGTTCTGAGTACCTTAAGGTCTCTGTGAAAAACACCCCTGCTGTGGCAATAGTCCACTACATTGATAAGCTGCTGGAAATATCTCCGAGCTTCATCTTCTCTCATCCGTCCATGGTTTACCTTCGTAGAATTAAAACAGAAAAATTATACATGCAAAGAAATGCTCCGTAATTGGTATGAAAATAAAGAGTCATTAGAAACTTCCAGTCCTTTAATGTTTTGGTTCCAATCAACACAAGATTGCATTATTATAAACAAAAACAAATGCACTGATGATTACAACTAAGATTGTAATTGTCAATGATAAGGAGATAAGCCTTAACAGGTGTACAACAAATTTCTAGTACTTGTAATAGCATCCAACATATAATTCCCATAACTCTACCGACGATATTGAGCCAGTAAAACTGGTGGAGCATAAACTAGTGGGAAAAAAAAAGGTTTGATAACAATACAAAACTTACAATTTTGTCAAAAAGCTCTCCCCCGGTGACAAACTCCAAAACAATAAATATCTTTGTCTTACTTCCCATCACCTGAAAATCAACATTTTTTTTCTGCTAAAGCTTAGAAGAAGATTTATATCAAAATACTGCTTTACATAACACAATTAAGATAGCTACTGACTCTTTGAAATAAAGTTTAGTTCGAGGCTAAAATAAGCAAAAAGATCACAAGGTCAAACCTAACAATTATTTAGAAATCAAATGTCAGTTAAGGTAACTTTTACAAGCATGCTTGATTCCGTCACTATGTCTATATAAGACAGTCCTTCATTCTTTACACTGATGCTAGAACTTAACTCATATGGAAAAAATGGGACAACTGGATACTGAACAAAATTACTGTTCATAGTCTTGGCCAAAAACATGTAAGAACAGAACCAGAAAATCTGATGTTGCTCCCATTTGGTAGAGAAGGATGCAAGGGAAGACTAATTTTAAGGATAAGCATACAGCATATAGCTTGTAATAAATGCTGAAGACTAAGAGAGGGACCTCATATAATCGAACAACATTTGGATGCTTGATAAGCTTCATTGTCTCAATCTCCCGCTTGATCTGTCAGAACAACGGCAATTTTAGAATTCTGGGACAATATCGGAACACCTTTTCTGGTGGTAGCATATATATAAAATAAAAGAAGTCTATAGGATCCAAAAGGGAAAAAAGGGCCAGAATCTTCCAGAAGTGTACGAGAAAGCAATTGAAAAACAAACATAGATAATGCATATAGTATCAGTTTCTCTTGAGACATGTAAAGCAGTGAGAAACAAACAATTTGTCATAAAAAGAATTGACTAACCAGACCTGTTCAGCCATCTTGTGTTTGAGAACCTTCTCTTTATCAAGGATCTTCAGGGCCACAGGTTCCCCTGTCTCAGAATTCCTCGCAAACTTTACTTTTGCAAACGTTCCTTCACCAATTGTCCTTCCCACTTCATATTTACCCACTCTACGCTTGATTTTAGGTTGACTCATGCTTTGTTTATGGGTTCAACACTCTTATTCTTGCAGTTATGCAAACTTCTAACTCTTCCTGAAATGCATAAGAAAGTGTAAGTGCCAGACCAATACAGCAGTAAAGTTCATAAACCTGGGATCTGTTGAGCATATCCCCAATTGTGAAGAAATGGTCAAGACTTGGCTGGTTCTGGATGATTTTAAGGTTTGCATTACATATTCTGGAGATTACAACAATCAAAAACCTTTCCATAAAGTATAGCTCAATTAATATAGCAAATCAACCAATACAAAGAAACAACAAAGACTAAAAATGCCATAAAATGTGAACACAAGGAACTTACAGCATAATAGATAAAAAAAAAAAGAAGAAGCCATACTATGCAGAAAAGATCTACATCAACAACCTATGAGAAAGCAAACAAACTAATCCAAAGTGAAAATAACCAATGAGAAGCTAGAAAACACCCTGCCCAGTTGTCATTTTATCAGTACAGTGAATAGATCAGGTTGCCAAAACATAACCAGAAGGAGGTGAAACAAAACGACAAACAACAAGTATCTAAGTTGAAAATCTTGAATTGGGAAAACAAAGAACTTAAAAATGTCTTCACCAATTAAGACAGATACTGAAAACACAATCAAATCAAGATTTAGTGAATTAACCTCAAATCCAATTGCAACCAGAGCCACCAAAATGCCCACGGAAGTGGAATTTAGACCAGAAACATCTCAGTAGTCAATCAAAGACTGCTTATAAAAGCAACTAAATAAATACTTTATAGTTTATAATTAACAAATAAAAAATGAGTTGAAAACAACTAAACAGAATCTTCCTCTGAAACACCATGTTAAAAATAAGAAACTATAGCTGAAGTTCAAGAAACTCAAGGGAACTCAAAGTTCTTGCCAACTTTACAAATTCCCACATCCAAAAACAAAAACCCAAATCAAATTGTACAACAACTAACACATTAAAAAGCAAAGATAGGACCTTTTCCAAAAACAAAAGCCCAAGAATTATACTGGAAAGTAGGAAAGAAAAGGCCTCGTGGTAATAAAAAGAAGGAAGCTTTTAGCTTCAGAGAGAGATTAAAAAAATAAGTAAAAAGGTCAAAGACGAGTTTCAAAGCAAATTCAACATAAAAAACATATCTTACACAATGGATAAATAATGACTATTAACATAATAACAATGATTAGAAGGAGAGAGAGGATATACTTGAGCAAGACTTTTTAAATATGGGGACTGAGAGAGGCAGAGAGATAAGAAAGAAAGGCTGGAAATTATTGCTTTAGAATCGGCTTTTGAGATGACTGACAAGGCAGGATAAGGCAAAGGAAACGGCAATGAGTGAGACTGGTTTTGATGATTTATAGTAAGTAACCTTGTTGATGACGATCACCTCATGGCCTCTGCAACCAGACAAATGGTTGCCTACTACTGTACTCTACTCTACCTGTCTTAATTTTACTGCCATAATTTACTTGCTTACAGCAACACAAGCACGTGTCTACTAATGTAAGTAGTGAGAGCAAATGGTTGATGTTAGCTGGCTGGCAGGAGTTTAGTAGGAAAGAAATATGCCTCCGATCTGTTGATGATTTTGCTGACGTCTTCAGATTTTTGCTTAATTGGGTTTGCCTAAGATGCCACTTGGGGTTTGAATCTAAATTATAATGGACGGCAACGGGTGTCAATGACTCATGTGTTATCTACTATATTTGTATTATATTCTTAGTCGTTCAGATGTTTAGATATATACTAGTTTAATCTGTTAAATTTGAGATTCATGTTATGAAATTAAAAGAAAAAAATTAATGTCTTTTAGTTATAGTTAATTACAATATTTAAAGAAGAAATTGGAAGAAAAAAACTAATAAAAAAAAGAAAAAAAATCTAAATTAACTGGGTTAACCCACCAAATCAGGTTAACCCGTCAAATCTGGGATTCGTATCATGAGAGTGTGATAACTAAACAGGAAAAAATTAACATTAATAAACTAAAGTGAACAAAAAAGAGATTAATTAAAAAGAAAAAAAGGAAAAAAAACCTACAGCAAGAAAAAAACTAATGAAGAAAAAGAAAAAAAATCTGAATTAATTGGGTTAACCAGTCAAACCAGGTTAATCCATCAAACTTGGGATCTATGTCATGAAAGTGTGATAACTAAATAGAAAAAAATTAATATTATAAATTTTTAAAAAATAATTATTAAAAAGGAAAAAAAACAAAAAACAAAAAAAAAACAAAAATACTAAACAAAAAAATATTAATTTAAAAAAACAAAGAAAAAAAAACCTACATGAAGAAAAAAACTAATGAAGAAAAAGAAAAAAATCTGAATTAACTGAGTTAACCCGTTAAATCTGAAATTCATGTCATGAAAGTTTGATAATTAAATAGGAAAAAAAAATTTACGGGTTAACCTAGAATTGGCTAGTTTAACCCGTCAAACCCGGAATCCGTGTCATGAAAGTTTGATAACTAAATAGAAAAAATTTAACATTAACAAACTAAATTAAACAAAAAAAATAATTAAAAAGAAAACCAAAAAAAAATCTGGGTTAATCCGTCAAACCCGGAACCCGTGTCATGAAAGTTTGATAACTAAATAGAAAAAAAATTAACATTAATAAAAAGAACTTAAACAAAAAAAATATTCATTAAAAAACACAACACAAAGAAAAAAAACAGTTTAAAAAAACAAAGAAAAAAGCAAAAGAAAAAAGAAAAAAAATTGCTTTAAAAAAAACAAAGCAAAACGCAAAAAAAAAAAAACAAAGACAACACAACGTTTCACTGTGGACTGCACTCGAAAAAATTAATTAAAAAGAAAAACCAGAAAAAAATCTGGGTTAACCCGTCAAACCCGGAATCTATGGGATGAAAGTTTGATAACTAAATAGAAAAAAATTTAACATTAAAAAAAAATTAAACAAAAAAATATTCATTAAAAAAAAGCTTAAAAAAACAAAGAAAAAAGCAGAAAAGAAAAAAAATAGCTTAAAAAGAGCAAAAACTGCTCAGCGTTTTACTAAAAAACAAAGAAAGAAAAGCCTACATGAAGAAAAAAACTAATGAAGAAAAAGAAAAAAAAATCTGAATTAATTGGGTTAACCCGTCAAATCTGAGATTCGTGTCATGAAAGTTTGATAACTGAATAGGAAAAAAAATACAGGTTAACCCAGAATTAACTGGGTTAACCCGTCAAAATCGGAATCCGTGTCATGAAAGTTTGATAACTAAATAGAAAAAATTTAAAATTAACAAATTAAATCAAACAAAAAAATTATTTAAAAAGAAAAACCAGAAAAAAAATCTGAGTTAATCCGTCAAACCCGGAACCCGTGTCATGAAAGTTTGATAACTAAATAGAAAAAAAATTAACATTAACAAAAAAAAATAAACAAAATAAATATTCATTAAAAAAACAGCTTAAAAAAACAAAAAAAAAGAAAAGAAAAAAACTGCTTAAAAAAACAAAGCAAAACGCAAAAAAAAAGACAGCTCAGCGTTTCACTATGGACTGCACTCGAAAAAATTAATTAAAAAAAACCAAAAACAAATTCGGGTTAACCCGTCAAACCCGAAACCTGTGTCAAGAAAGTTTGAGAACTAAATAGAAAAATATTTATCAGTAAACAAAAAAATATTCATTTCAAAAAGCTTAAAAAAACAAAGAAAAAAGCAAAAAAAAAAAACAGCTTAAAAAAAAGAATAAAAAAAAGAAGAGAAAACTGCTCAGCGTTTTACTAAAAAAACAAAGAAAGAAAAAGCCTACATGAAGAAAAAAATTAAGAAAGAAAAAAAAAATCTGAATTAACTGGGTTAACCCGTCAAATCTAGGATTTGTGTTATGAAAGTTTGATAACTGAATAGGAAAAAACAAATTATGGGTTAACCCGTCAAATCCGGAATCCGTGTCATGAAAGTTTTATAACTAAATAGAAAAAATTTAACATTAACAAATTAAATTAAACGAAAAAATTAATTAAAAAGAAAAACCATAAAAAAATTCAGGTTAACCCGTCAAACCCGGAATCTGTGTCATGAAAATTTGATAACTAAATAGAAAAAAATTTAACATTAACAAAAAAGATTAAACAAAAAAAATATTCATTAATAAAACAAAGAAAAAAAACAACTTCAAAAAAAAAAGAAAAAAGAAAAAAAGAAAAGAAAAAAAACTGCTTGAAAACAAACAAAGCAAAACAAAAAAAATATAGCTCAGCGTTTCACTGCAGATTGCATTCGAAAAAATTTATTAAAAAAACCAGGAAAAAAATCTAGTTTAACCCGTCAAACCCAAATCCTGTGTTATGAAAGTTTGATAACTAAATAGAAAAAAATTTATCATTAACAAAAAAAATATTCATTAAAAAAACAGCTTAAAAAAAAGTTAAAAAGAAAATGCTTAGCATTTTACTGTTGATTGTACTGTGCGGTTCAAGATAAAACACTGAGTAGTTTTAGCTATTGTTATAATATAATTTTAATAATAATAATTATAATGTTCTCTGATGTATTTTTACCCTCTCCTCTTATCAATTGCGCGACAAAAACCAACAGTTATTTTCTTCTTTAAAAAAGTGAAATTGTTTATCAAGTTCTGAAAAGTCAGTCAATATCTTGTCAAATTTATTTCACGTAATATTTTATATTTGTGTCAGAAAAAAAAAAAGAGATGGAAAGCTATAACTTGTTAAAAAAACATAAAAATATATGACAGAGATGCTGCCAATGAAAAAAAACTGGCCAAAATTGTAAGAATGAATTTTAAACGTAAACAGTGTAATTCACAGTGATTTTAAACACAATCTACAGTGATTCACTGATCTCTTTTAGGTTTTTTTAATTATATTCATGGCCCCACACCCACATGTCGAAACAAACTTTTTTTTTAACCTAAGAAAATTTAGAAGACAATTATGTTTAAAAAAAGGAAAAAAATTGATAATCAAGTTATATATCAATTAATTTAATAATATAATAAAAAATAGGTGATAACAACAACAAATAAACTAAAAAAAAACCTCGAGTAAAGCTGGGTTAACACGTAAAATATGTGATCTGACATATGAGATTTAAATAACCTTATAGAAAAACAGTTCTAGCAAAAATCAATTGTAAAAAGGACATGAAAAAAAAATATTTAAGCTAACTCAACTCAATCTTTTAAACTTGTGACCCATAAGGTTAACAAAATCCTGATCATTAAAATGTTGAGAGATGAGATTGAAAAAAGAAAGTCCCAATAAAAAAGGATTGAAAACAAAATAAATAACAATTAAAAGAATAAGAACTAAATCTGATATAAAATAAAATGAACTAAAATATTGAGGGATGCAATTGAGAAAATGATTCAATTAAGAGAATGATATAAAATATTGAGAGATGCAATTGAAAAGATAATTTAATTAAAAGAATAATTTTAAAAAATCAAAATCAAAAGAATAAGAACCAAATTTGAAGGCTGAAAAAACCAAAGGAGGATTGAATTGAAAGAAAATCTCAATTATATGGATAATCTAAAATAAAACAGATAACAATAAAAAAAATTACGTTGAAAAATGTGCAAGGGTTAGCTTTTAAACTGAGAAAGAGAGAGAAAGAAAAAAAGAGAAAAAAAAAAGTCACCGACACAAAACCCAACATATTTTTTTTACATGCATCGCTCAAGATTGGAGGTGATGTCATGGGGATTAAAATGTCATTATAAAAGTTGAAGTTTAGTTACTGGATAAGCTCGAGTCTGATTAAGAAAATAAATATAATTTATTATTCATATCTCATCTTAAATTTTAAATTTTACAGGAAGCTAAAAAATAGAAACAAAAACTCACTCTAAATTACAGAATTAAAAACTGAATTAGTCTCGTATTGTAAAACGAACCAAACGAGACTTGGAATAAATATTTATTTACATAATAATAACAAAAAATGGATGCATGGCGTGTTACTCGTGCGATAAAAAAAATGCAATAAAAAATTAAAAAAAATTAACAACAGCAAAACGGTTGACTAAAGGCTTTTTTCTTCTTCGATTATTTTTTAGTTTGTGAAAGTAACGTAATGTATTAGTCTTACATGATAACATTAATTAAATTATCAATGGTGTGTTAATCGTGTAAATTGTAATGTAAAATGGGAGGCCGGACCACGTGGCCATGTGGGTGGTTTCCGTTGTTGTTGAAATTAGTGGTTGGACTGAAACCGCTGCAAACAACCATTCATAATATATATATATAAAGACATGACGACAAAGGCATTTCTTTATTACCGAACCTCTCGCGGTCATGTCTTCTTTGGGTTAAAACGGCATTCATGGCGGTCGTATGTCTATCACTCCTTACATTTGGGACCATTTTACTCTCGGGCAATCCGACACCACCAACTTGGCGTGTGTTTGGTAATGTTGTCTAACATCCGTGGGAAAGATACGTTTGGTTTATAATAATGTAAATATATAAAAATATGGTGGTCAGACGATCATTATAGAGATCTGAAGTGTATATTAAGTAAATATGTAAAGTTGTAGAAAAAATTGGAAAAACAATCATAAATTAAACAAAAACAAGTATTCAAATTATACTTAAATAAAATTAGTTTAGATTACTTATTTATTGAAGTCTTAAAGATATCTAATCTGAAATTTTGTTGTTGTTAATAATTAATTATTTATTATTAAAGTTTTATTGCTCATTATTTAATGTAAAAGGACTTTCTTTAATAAATTTATCGAAATTCCATTAACTCATTCTTTTTATGTGCATACTTAAATAAGGTTTAATGAACTTAAATGAATAATAATCAACATCTCTTTACAAAGATTGAACTTAAGCTCTAGAGAAGAAAAAAAGAATGGAATGACGATGCTTTAGAAAAACCTGTAAAAAAAAAAAAAAAAAAACTCAAGAAGATTATTGGATAATTTCTCACTCATCCAAGACATCTATTTATAGAACTTGAAAATCAAAACATTAATACTCATAATTCTGGAATCTTCACAATTCACGAATATTTTATTAATTATAATAAATGCTCATTGTTCAAGAATTAATATTTATAATTCATGAAAAGAATTCATGAATGTTTATAAATTCATGAAAGAATTCATAGTTCATGAATATCCAAAGCATTCATAGTTCATGAATTATGTATAATCTATGAAAGAATTCATAAATGTTCATAGTAATAACAATAATTTTCGTGACATAATTAATGGATTGCTTAATATAAAAAAATATTTGAAGAATAAATTTTTTTATTAATCAAACAAGGACTAAATAACAAATGTTTTTTATTTTCCAAAACCAAGCCCAAACTCATGGTAAATATTTTCCTAACTCATGTCATTTTCCCAAAACCTTTACCAAACTGTCATTTTAAAAAAATATATCATGGTTTTAACTCTAAATATGAGTGGATTTCACATATAATTTTTTTTAATAAACCAGTTCTAATAGGTAATGTGGTGTAGAGTGCTTTTCAAAAGTTCTTTTAAATTGAAAATACATCAACATGATTGTTTTTCAGAGTTTTTTTTGACATCAGCACATTAAAACATCGAAAATCTCCTAAAAAAACATAAATTTTATGTTTTTCATGCAAAAAGAAATTACAAAAACATTTTTAAAAGCAAAAGCTATAGTAGTACCAAACCAACATTGAATCAACTAGTTATTAACAAATAGGGTTTGCTTACTATTGTGTCGTATCTCAAATAGCGTTATTAAACCCGGTCTAACCTAATAGATTAACTCGAGACTCGATCTACCCAGGGCCTTAACCTAATCAAACCTGGATGACACAACAAGTTAACCCATGTCCTATTCGATTTGGTTGACTCGATCAAAATCTGGTTTAATTAAAAATAATCAAAATAATATTGTTTTAATTTTAAAAATAAAATTTTAAAATAATATAATTTTGGATTGATTTAAATAAACTGTGATAACTTAGATCAAATTTAATAACTTTGATATCAATTTCAAGGAAAGAATATAATGCACAGTAGAACAATTCATGAACTTACAATAATAGTCAAAACATATGGATGGAATTAGGGTGTAATTGAAGTCACGGTTTGAAAGTTCAAAATGGCTTTTGAATTTTAATAATTATTTTATAGAAATTATACTATTTTCTCTAAAAAATAGCCCCTTCCAATATTTTTTTTTAAAAAAAATCACCTCGCCTTTGCCAAAAATTATTTCACCCTTACCAAAAAAAAAATTGGTATGGTTTTTGTAAATTAATTTAAGTTATTTTTTTATTTGAAATTTAAAAAAATTACAAACATTGTTGGTTAAAAAAGATTTATACTTCGATCAAAAAGTCATTATAAAATTGAGGAATTTTTTTTAATGTCTAACTTCTTATTTATATTATTTTTTTCATAAAAAATCATTGTAATCAATTTTTACCAAATCTAATTCTAACTTAACTCATTTTTATTGTCAAATATTTATAAAAATAACTTTTTAACTTTGATTCCTGGTCAAAAGTCATTTTCTCTCATCTCAAACGTAATCTAATTATAATACAATAGAAGAGTACTCCCTTCCTTGTGTCACCCGATACCCTTTTGGCCTCCCATGCAATAATAATAATAATAAAAAAATAAATAAATAATGCAAGCTTCGGATTTTATTTTTTCTCTTTAACAATTATGAATTGTAAATTGGGAGGATTTTATTTATTTATTTTCTTTCATGATTAAAAAGGGATTTTTTTTTTCACCCTCGATTCATTGCCCAAGTCCAAATAAGATTAAAAAAGGGAGATGGAGAAAGTGCAATAAAACAAGGGCACAAACTCTTCTGGACGCACAAGGATCAACATGTTTGCTGCGACACATTCAATAGAAGAGATTAGTTCCTTTTTAGAGAACAAAAAAAATTAAGGATTTTTGTAAAAGCTGGTTGTATTCTAACCCGATCAAAAATAATAATAATTATAATAGATAAATAAATAAATAAGCAAGCAAGCATTTAGAGGGGTAAAATTAAACAAAAGAAAGTTATAAGACATTAATTTATTGAGAAAGAAAGGATGAGGACAAATTTGAAACATGCTAAACAAAAGACAAAAGAGGTCAATGTGCAAATTTAAAAGATGACTATATAAATGCCCATCTTTTCTTTTTTTGGCCGATGGCTAGAAGCCATAAGAGAAGGAAAGGATTTGTGTGATTTTTAGTTGTTTCCTTGCAAATTATATATAAAGAGAAGTGTAATTAGAGTGATTAGCACTTATAAAAAAAGAATTGAGAGGGATGATTTAGTGCTTGGAACTTGTTTTAAAGAAATAAATCTAAAGCTAGGGTCTAAAAAGGGAGAAGAAGGAAACTTGAATTTTTCTTGCATCCATTCCTTGAATCTTTATCCAAGTAAGTTGAAGAACATGTTTAGAATGATTAATTGTTATAATTTTATGTTTTGATGAAGAAATTAAATTGCTATGATTATGTGAATTTGAGGATTTATGGTGTTAATTATTCAAATGATGCAATTTATGATTGAACTATATTAGGAAGCATAAATTATTAATGGGTAAGTGTTTAATTTAGAAATGGAAGAAACAAACCCCTCCCCTCTTTTTTGTTATTGGTCTCGGCAAGAGGAGAAGTTTTGGGAGATTGAAGAATTTAATGCAATTGTTTAGGAATTGTGGGAATTTATTGGCTTATAAATGTTAATAAATGGAATGGTGAAGGATGTTACAAAAATAAAATATTCACCATTTTTCCTTGAAGGAATTTCGGCCATGACACATAAAAAGGAGAAAAAGAATTTTGACTTGGATTTTTGTTAATGTAAAAGAGTGATTTTAGATGAATCGGATGGATTGTTAGAGAATTAGAAAGTTAATTTCGATGAAAGGTTAAAAAGGAGAATTTTATTCTTCTTAACTTAAAATGAAATGAGATTTTTATCATTTGGTTATGAATAATAATTGACATGTTGATTTTTGTGCTGGTGCAGAAGAGGTCGCAGGACTTAATCAGCAACAGCGGACCACTTCACGTCCACAAACACCAGGTAGGTGTTAAATACTCTATAATAAATTAATTGTTTAAGTTAGTATTTTAGAAGAAATTTCCTTTGATTGTAATTTTAATGTAGAAATTGTGAAATAAAAAGAATGGAAATAATGCCCTGTTAGCGTGCCGAAATAATATTTCCTGGTTAATGGAATTAATGCCCTGTTAAATAAATAAGCGTGCCCAAAAATTATTTCCTGGTTAATGGAAATAATGCCCTGTTAAATGGGCGTGTTGAAAGATTATTTCCTGGTTAATGGAAATAATACCATGTTGAAATGGGCACATTGGTTGAACTATTTCCTTTTTTTTCTTACCTGAACTTCAGATATAATGTACTAATTAATGGACAACTTGAGAAAGTCATATCCTGATTAATGAAGAAGATATCTAGTACAGCATTGACAAAAACAAAATTTAAATTAAATTAATATATTGACGATAAGTAATTTAATGAGCTAGTGCGTATATTATTGTGTATGCTTCAAATAACCCTTATTTAAATTGTGTATTATTAATAAGTATAAATTTTCTAGTTTTTACCAAATGTTCACATGTTATATAAATATGTTGTTATCTATATCTCACTCTCGAGCTGGAAAGTAGAAGCATAGATAGAAATCCTTGTTTAAGTTAATTTTTGTATTGGAAATATTGATATTATGTTTTATATCACTTGTATGTTAAGAAATTTTAAAATGGTTAAATTATTCTTTTGCCGGGTATGTAATTAAGAATAATGTCTTTACTTTAATTGATAATATAGTTTTGTTGTATTTATATTTGAATGTGTTTGTGTCCTAAGAAATTAATGTTATTATAAATAAATTAGTTTTAAATATTATATATGAAATCATACAATGTTAACTATAAAAAAAATAAATGAAATCACAGGGGATATGGAAATTGATGTGTTTAGTAGAGTTGCGATGCATATTTATATTGGGATGAGTTTGTGGTTATTATTTACAGGTTTTGATTTTAAATCGATTACTTGGTATTAAAAATATAAAGAAGACTCTACCGAAATTTTTAGAAAATATTTACTTAAAGAGAGACCAATTAACTTTTTAAATAACCTTTTTTTTGGGGCTGGATAATTTTTGATATTCTTATAAAGTTTTTCAAATGATTAAGTTTGTCTATTTTATTACGAAGATTAATGAAAATGAAAAATTTAAAGAAAATATAATATTTTATTAACTTTTAATTACAAGTCCAAGACATAAGTCCAATTTACTATTTGTTTGGTAATATGGTATGTGATATTTTTTTTAAAAAAATTTTAATTAAAAATATATTAGAATGATATATTTTTTATATTTTTAATATCAATACATTAAAAATATAAAAATATATATTTAAAAGCATCAGTTTAATATTTTTTCAGGTGAAAAATAATTTTAAAAACACTTTAAAAAAACAAAAATTATCATATAATATCAAATGAGTCCTTAAAATATGAGTTCATTAATTATTAATATTATTTTGGTCGATTGAAGATCGTGTTTAAGCTAGCAAACATGTCAATTGAAACTTAATTTTTTTAAATGATTTCAATTATATACTCTTCATATTAATCTAGTGTACAAAAAAATTAATAAATTCATTTAAAAATTTGCATTAAAGTTTAAATCTAGAAAATTAAAGAATATAATATATCTCTTCACAACTAATAAATCTAAAAAGAAAAAAGTTGATGATTGAATGCAATGCTATGCTATTATGGTTACTCTCTAATGGTGGAAAACCTGATTTTTTTTTTACTAAAATAAGGGTTATAATAAATTTAATGATGATAAATTTAGAAATTAACTATTATTAACTATTAAGCTAAAGCGTACTTTCACTATAGCAATTGACAGTGAAAATCTCACTTTGCCCTTTTGTTTTTTTTATGCAGAGAAAAGTGAGATTGTCTGTCTTCTAAGAAAATCTTACATAGTGTCAAGTGACATCATATTTAAATGCTTGGCATCAAAAATTTAATACGATATTTTTTTTTAGTAGATATATGGGTAAAATGCTAGAATCAATATAAAAGACCTTTATTGAAACAAAAAAACAAAAATTTTGCCCACGAAAAATGTTTTGACCATCAAATTATGAATTTGACCCCAATAATTATTTATTTTTATCAATTTCATCATAGTAATTCTATTTTGATCATGAAATGAAGGTTTTCACTATTTTTAAATGGAAAATTAGTTTTGACTAAAAAATGGTGATTTACCTCAGTTTTATCGGAACATTACTTTTTTCTAATTTTGACTAAAAAGTCGGTTTTGATAGGAAAAATGACGGGTTTGGCAACCTCGGTTTGACCGGGAAAATATGGTCTTGGCTAATTTTGATAAGAAAGTCAGTTCTAATAGAAAAATAATGGGTTCGACCTTGGCAATTTCAGTTTGACATGAAAATACGATTTTAGCCCATTAAGATAATAAAGGGCATGAGAAAATCATGCCTTTTATTATCTATTGCACTGTGGATTATAATAGTAATTCATAATGTTTTACTTCTTTTTATTATTGATTTTTTGTTATGATTTTTTTTTAAATTTTTTTTGTTGATCTTACCTTTCAATATTTGTTTGGTTGAGAATTTAGTTTTGCAATTTGTTTCTTTTTATTTTGTCTTTCTATAGGATTGACTTGGTTTGCGGGTTTGTCAAAATAACCAAGGTTGCCCTGATTTATTAGTTTAATGGGGTGTTTTTTTTATTCTCTATTTTTCTCTCATATATTCTCGAAAAAATAGTTTCAGAGGAAAACTATGTTATTAAACTTTATAAAGTCCATGAATCTATTTACAGGTCTGACTGTTTGACATGGTTCACAGGTCTAACAAGTTTAATCTTTTTTTCATTATTTTTGTTTTTATTATATCCTTTGATGTTGGGTTAATTTAGAATTCAGTTTTGTAATTGATTTTGCTTTGCTTTCCATGGTATTAGGTTGGTGTGAGATTTTGCGATCGTTTAATTTTATTATCAGATAGTTAAATAAAACATGGTGTTGAGAAAAAAACATATTATAATCTCAGTAGAATCCACAACCTGGTTTGCAAATTTGGTGTGCTAGCCCTGGTTACCCGATTCATAGATTTGACAAGTTTACCCACCGACCAAATATGTTTTTTTTCTTTAATTTATTATTTTTGATTCCGTCCTTCAATATTGTATTGGTTAAGAAATATAATGCATGATGTATTTTTGTTTGCTTTCAATAAGATTATTATTGTTTCAAATAAGTGTATTTTTAGGTTGACGCTTAATTGTGGTTAGCATCTATTTTTATTATATAATTAAATAAAAATAGTTTGTAAAAAATATTATTAAACCTAATAGAGTTCATGACTCAAATCATGAGGGGACCAGGGTAAATCTAATTTATCATTGTCTTAAATTTATTTTAAAAAGTTATTATTTTGAAGTTTTTTTTAAGTTAAATCATGTTTTTACTAGTTATCAAGATTACTTTTGGACCTATAAAATCAATCGATTGAAGTTGGATTAGATTTCATACAGTTTAATTAAAAACTTGAGTTAAACAAAGAGCTAAATCGGGATGTTTCAAGGTTAACCAACTTGGCTAAATTTAATAACAAAATCAAAAATTTGAAAAAAGACTTGGAGCTTAAAGTAAACTTTGATTGCCAAGGCATGTTCGAGGCCACTTGCAAATTCCATGAGCATATTCTTTTAGATTCAACTTCTTTTTTTTCCTTTACTACAACTTATTTCTTTGTTGGATAAAGATATGAATAGCTTAGCTGGATGTCTACTTTTTGTATAAAAAAAGCCTTTCTTAATTCATCGAATTCATATTAATTGAGAAAAAGAAAGAAAATATGTTAATGAAAAAACTAAATACCTGTGCCTTTTTGTTAAAAAAAGAGGATTTTTAATTATGGTTTTAAAAAATAGATTTTAAATAACATATGTTTTGTTAAAATTGTTGTAAAATTAATTTTTACATGTAAAATAAATTTTTACTTGTAAAATAAATAAAAAATATTTTTTTTTGAATAAAGAACTAGTTATTTTGGCTTTTATAAACAAAACCAAGATTTAAAACGTAAATTATATATAAAATCCAGTGTAAAAACATAAACTATTTAACTAATTAAATATTTTTTTTCAAAAATAAAATTACATGATACCAAATGTTTTCTAAACATGAAAGGAAAAAAAGATATATATTTTTCCTCTTTATTATTACTAGTTAGGTGGGCGTTCGTTACGCCACGGGGCCAACCTTTGCTTTGACATAAAAAATATTTAAAAAATAAATATTGTTTTAAAAATAAAAAATATAATATTCAAGTAATTAGCTCGAGTGAGTTTAATAAACTCTGTTAATTTAGTAATATCATTAGAAAATAAGATATCGACAACAAAAAAAGTAAAAAAAAAAAAAACAACGATTCAATGCAAAAAATTAACGCTTACCAATACTATGAAAATATATCTTCACAATATTCTAAAAACATCTCAATGATCTTATTTGTTAACAAAGTAAAAATTAAATGAGAATAGGATAATTTCATATAAGGAAAAATAAAGACAAAAAAGTCAATTATTGTTAACCTTTTAAACCGTGACGCGGGTTATAAAACCGAGAGCACTATGTATGAAAAAACTATGAGGGTTAAAATAAAAAAAAAACAACACAAAAAAATTCAAAATAAATAAAAATAATGAATGTTAAAATTGCAATAAAAAATAAATCAAAAGGCAACAACAAATTTTAAATTTGAGAGTTAAATTAAAAAGAATAAGAACATTAACAAAAAGACAAAAATCAAAAGAACAAAGACAAAATAACTTGGATTGAAGGATGAAAGTAAAAATAATGAAACTTTTATAAAAGATTCAAGGAAAAAAACTAAAAAATCATAAGAATAAGCATTAAATCCTAAACATCAAAACATAATAAAATAAATAAATATACATAATTCTTCAATGTGTTTTTTTACACTAAAACAAAACTCCTATATATAAATTAAATAACTTATACACAGATCTAATTAAACAACCCAATAACCATGGTGTAAAGTAATGAAAAAAAATTCATCAAAAATAAAAAAAATGAAATTGAGAAAATCAAGAAAAAAAATGAAGATCAAGATACCTAATATTGCAATACAGGTAATTTACCTGATTATATTTAATGAATTCCTCTATCAAAATAAATTTGTAATAGAAAAACACATAAAATTTATAATAGAAACAGATATACACATAAAATTTATTGAACAATAATTAAAAAAAAACAATACAAGGTTACGCAAATGAAAAATCTTATAAAAAAATCAATGTTTTTTTTAATTTAATCTATATAAAATTAAAAATAAATCACAAATGAATCATACCTACCTCTCTAAAATTTAAACATACTCAATATCATTTAAAAATAAGCACAATCTAATTAAAATATAACCCAAAATTTATTTAGAAAATGTACACAAATAATGCATTATTAAAAAAAACTAAAACTAAAACTAAAAATAAAAATAAAAATAAAAAAGGAACTAGGTCAGGCGTGCTAGGCCTAGTAAGCCAGACTCAATGCTTTCCTAATAAAGCAATGGTCCGCGCACAGGCCTACAAGGCTAGACCCAAGTGTGGGTCTTATTAAAAAACTAAGTTTAATAGGGCGGATAACACGCGCTCCCTAATTATTTTTTTAAAAAAGGACGTGTTGCCCGTGTTAGCAGACAACGCGTCACCTAAGAAACCTAGAATTTGGCCATTATGGTGGTCGAAAAAATGAGGTTCTTTGTTTTTTAACCCAAAATCTCATTTTCAACCCATTTTTGACCCCAAACACCTAGAAAACACCCTAAAGATCTTGTTAAACCAAGACATGGCCGCCAAAAAGCTAACGACTCCCTCTCTCTCTTTCCAATAGAAAATGACTAAAAAAGGAAAAATAAAATTAGGTACCAAAATATATTATCTTCAACTTCAAGAAACTGGCCACCTAATATCTAAAAAATATAGAAATTAAAATGAACGTTTTAACGAAACTTTTAACTTGCCTCCATGTTACCCGATATTTTCACTTCAGCTTCTTAGCTTTCAATTCAACCCTCCTTCTTAAAAAAATATGTAATTTGGAGTCAAATGGTGCAAAGAAAAAGTTTGAGAACTAAAGTGAAAATTATCACAAAAAAAAAAAATACACTGCTAAATTCCACAATAATTCCAGTATAATAAAAGGCTGATACACTTTTAGTTATAGGTAATTAATTTTTTTTTTCCTGTAACAATAGAAAAGATGGTTCCTTCAATCTAACATAAAAAAGAAGAAACCAAAACCAAAACCAAAGAATTAATTTCTTTTCACCGTCATGGACAGACTTTCGACAAGTGAAATTTCAGGGATCTTATAAAATTAAAACCTCTGGCGCAAGCTTTTTATTTTTTTTCATATAAAAAAATCAAATTAAAAAATCATCACCACATGACTTGACTACTTTACATTTTCAAGAAAAAATTACTAAATTCTCATCTTAGGCGTGAGCTGGATAATAGACCGACATGGATCTCTTAAATTTTAAGAAGGTTGGTGTGGATGGAGAAAAAGCGGTTTCAGTTTTCAACCGAGCCCAGGTCATTGCCTGGCTACGGCTAAGTAGTAATTCATGTGGCTATAAGACATGGTGGCCCCAGAGTCCTCAAAGGGCAAATGCCTAACCTTTCAACTAACGCCAGCTAATGCCATGTCCAAGCATTTTAGCCATTTTTGTACTACGGCCAAATCTAGCCACACATTTCCTAGCTCTACCAGATCCCCCACCTCTAATTTCTTGGTCCCAAAAGGATGGAATGTTGTTACCACAAGGGACCCCAAGCTTCCACCACCTAGCCTTGGAGAAGTTGTTAACAATAAATAAATAAATAAATAAATAAATAAACTTAAAAAATAAATATATATCAAGATATTTAATCTTATAAAATAATATATTTATCCATTTATATTTATTAAATTTATTTATAAAAATTAAAAAATAAATATTGATCAAGATGTTTGATATCGTAAAACAATACATTTATCCGTTTGTGTTTATCAAATTTATTTATTAAAATCAATAAAATATAATATAAATAGAAACATATACAAAACTGATTGAATAAAATAAAAACAGTAAAAAAAAATCAAAAAACAAAATATAAAAAACCTCTATAAACATGGTCTAAGCCATGTTAATATAGATCAAGATAACCACATTATGATAAATAAAAAAAAACTACGAAGCTTGTTTCCTAACAAATCAAATGTCAAAAGATAAAATTTGAAAAAAAAATCAATCACACAAAAAAGTGTGATTAAAATATTCAGGGTGAAAATCAAAATAAAAAATAAATTAGAGGGTATAAAAAAATTTAAATTGGAGAGTTAAATTGAAAAGAAAAAAACTTTAACAAAAGAAAAGGAAAAAAAAAAGAATAAAGGCTAAATTAAAAACAATAAAACATAAGCTTTGATTGTAGGATAAAATTAAAAACCAACAAAAATTTAACAAAAGAGCTAAGGAAAAAAATCAGAAATCAAAAGAATAAGGACTGAATTGAAAAAATATATATGAAAAATTATAATTTAAGGACTAAGTTGAAAACATAAACTTTTTATAAATAAGCAAAGGAAAAAATAATTAATAAAAATATAGGGACTAAAATTAAAAAATCTAAAGAAAAAAGGATAGACATGCGCTTTCTTTGAAAAAGAGAGAAAAGATGAAAAAAAAAAAAAACCAACAATAAACTGCCTATTATTTAGCTCTAGATGCATGCCTTGATGTGTTTTTTTTTTTTTTATAAGGATAAAACCATATT
Organism: Populus deltoides; assembly: GCA_015852605.2. Lineage (NCBI taxonomy): Eukaryota > Viridiplantae > Streptophyta > Magnoliopsida > Malpighiales > Salicaceae > Populus > Populus deltoides. The sequence continues at coordinate 30,065,686 of CM027570.2, read as the reverse complement.
TACTCTAATAAGTTGAGAAACCAAAAAAACTCTTGGTCAACGGCTATATTGTTTTTACATGAATGGTAAATAAGTATTTTAACTTTTTAAAAAATTTTAAAAAGACTAAATAACCCTCCATCAGCAGCTAAAGATTTTGTTTACTTCAAAAGGTAAAAAACTAAAAAAAACCTCCTAACAATCTTTTAATACCCAATGTACCTCTAGAAAAAACTAAACTACCCTCAAAACAAAACCTCTTAATTTTTCCATTTTTCCACTCAATGACATAATAAAAATTTCACCGTCGCAATCTATAATGAACTATATCCAGCTGCAGTAAAACTCCTCTCTCATGATTCCCAAGAAATAAGCAGGCCGCCTGGACTCGTCCGGACATTTGGCCGCATGATCAAACCACCTTGGCAGCAAGGAGAGTCGACTACTATAATTGCTGCATGCACTGGAGAAGGACAAGTTACCATCAAACTTTCCGCATCTCATCAACCACATATACAGACTTTGTCCCCATCCATATCGACTCATCGGAAAGATACCGTGAAAAAGTATATTTCCGATGCAATTCTATAGGCTCCAGGAGAGGCTGTGCCTCAGCTGGAGAACGCCATTCCAAAGTAATCAAGCGTGTGTTTAGAGCAGCTGGTTGGAATTTTTACTTAATTTTTTATTTTTTATATTCTCGGATTGTTTTGATATGTGAATATTAAAAATAGATTGTAAAAATTAAATATACTTTAAAAAACAGACACCACAAATTATACATCAGCTTGCTTGTTAACTGTTTTATCACTTCATGCCCAAAAAGGAAAACAGTACCCAGTTCATCCAAATCTTGAGCACAGGCCGCCTGAGCCTCTCAATCCGGCAAATCCATTATAGCTTATGAGATTCTTAAGATCCTCTACCTGGTCCCCAACACCACTGATATACAAATCAAGGCCAGCAGCAGCAATGTGATATTACGAAAGGAGATAAACCAATAAACCACAAATAAATAATAATTAAAAGCTCTAAAACTGTCTGATAGCCTGATATGGTCATGTAAGTCTTGAATTTTCCCAGTTTCAAAATTATCAGTAAGCTATAGGTTTATACACTCTCCACTCACATTTTTCTTCAAAATGTATCGTCATTAAACATAGAACTCATTCAGGGCCAAACTGAGGGAAATCACAAAAGAAAAGAAAAGCTTGCTCTTGAATCCACCAAAATACTGATACAATCAGAGTGCTTAACTTGAGGGAAATCACACAACCTGCTAAAATCTCAATACACTCGGTTGCTGACAGTTTGGTAAAGAGACCTAAGCTGTGTGTTCCATTTCTCAATGGCAGTATACTTTTTCATTCCCTTTGACCTGCAAGACATTTGACAGTGAGGAGGATGGCTGGCAGAAATAAAAGCCTAACATTTTGTACAACTATAAAGAAGATGCAATTACAGCTGCCAAGCTAACAGGAAAACAGGGCAGAAAAAAAGGATAAGAAACTTTACCTGTCACCACGCTCTAATAACCTGTTCACTTGATCAATGTGTCCGTCAATACGATTATCCAATATTAGTGAAACCAGCAATTGTTCTACATCTTTTTCTGGCACATTGAGTTCCTGCCAGTCAACCAGATTTGTAAGGGGGAATAGAAGTTTCTAGGGAATATATAACTAAAAAATTTCAATCAAGTTAAAATTCTCAGTCAATGTTAAAAGGTCCTAAAAAATAATAACAATAAAACATAAACAACAGTATTGCAGTAATTGTGCACAATATTGCAACGCTAAGAAGAAACCACTGCCTTCACCTTTGATATGAAAGGAATCCTGATTCTTGTGTAAGGTTTAATAAGCTTAAGCAGAACTTGAGTCCTCACATTCTTCAACAGATCTTCAATATAATTTCTTATGAATGGATCATCCATTATTGTCCTTCTGTTACTCTGAAGAAAGCCCAAGTAGCAGCTTCAATGCAAGCAGAGGGACAACAACAAGGTTTACAACTGCGCAAGGATAAAGTTGCCATCAGAGTCCACTAACCATACCTTGAGAATTTTCTCGAACTCCAATATTTCATTTCGTTGATATGCAGCTATGAGATTTGTCATTGCCAAAATCTCAGGGTCATTTTTATATCTGAAGAGTAATTAACATTAGAGAATGCACAGATGAGCTGGAGAAGAATAAATTAGAACATATTTTGAAATTTTAGGGTAAATATATGATGAATGTACTTACGGCTTCGCCTCTTGACCGTCAAAAGGATTAACTTCAGATTCCATCAGCATATTAGCTAGAACCAGGTATCTGTCAACCGTGAAGCTTAGATGGTTAAATGTTTGACAAAATGCATAACAGCAGTTCTCATCCAGGAAGAGATCTCATTGATGATGGACTATTGATGCAATGTAAAGGCAAGACATATCTTGAGAGAAAACCACCCAAATGATTACATGTCACATTGATGATGTATACAATCCATTTCTCAATCCACATTTTGTTACTTTATACTTGTATCCAGATGCTGCTAATTAGTTGGCAAGCCATGACAGTGCATCTTGCAAAGTTCTTTTATTCCTCTGGAATTTAGGTGAGTTTTTCTAATTTGTATCTTAAAAAATTATTTCCAATTGACGTTATTTTCTTTCTTTCTTTTTTCCTAGAGGAAGTCCTTCAAATGTCTTGATGCATTTTGTTTCACTCAATAAACCAAATTTTGTTGGTAAACATAGAATAACAGGATGAAGAGAGCGGGTATAACTGAACCAGCTAAGCTTATAACTGAGACTTTGAAGAGTCGAGATGTAGATGATACCAAAACAAACTAATACTTTGAGGGAGGGAGAGATGATGATGACATGACACAATAAAATAAAAGAAAAAAAAAAATACTAGAAGAGAAGGCAGACATACTTTAAGCATTGTATGCGTCTCTGGTTCCCAGCTTCATCATAGTTCTTAAAAGCTTCAAAAAAATCTGTTGCTGCCTCAGCCCATTGACGCTCTGCCATATGCATCTTACCTCCACATTCACGGATTATTCCCATGATCCTTGGATGTGGAATTGCTGACTTGATAGCCAGTGCCTTTTGGTATAATTGCTGTGGAAATTTTTCATAAACAATTACATGATAAATCAAAAGAATCTAATCCTCATGTTAAATCATCATAAAAAATTATGTTAAGTCAACCAAACAGAAGAAATAAAGTGCATAATGTGAAAATTAGAGAAGCAATATTAACAATAATATGACTCTCAAGCAATCTCGACATCCTTTATTTTTCATTCAAAACAAGCAATATATTTACATGAGAAATGCCTAATGTAAGTTAGTATATAATCCATACAGGATACCAAAATTGAACTATGTTAACAGAGAAACCCAGATACAAGCCATGTGTATGTTGAGTTTAGTATCAACACCTTAGCTTAAGAAAACATAGTATCCTGTTCTTAAGACTTAACAGTCCTAACAATTTTGTCAATTTGGCACTGCTAAATAATAAAAAACCATAGCATTGTGTTCGAATTCCACAAATACCATGAAATCCTACTCAATCAGGTTAAGATACAGGTTGAGGAGTACTTCCATTGCTGTTTTTTCCGACTTCCCTACAAGCTAAACATGCACCTTGAGAAATATTCATTAATGAATTATGAAAGGAGGACATTAGCTCATAAAATTACCTGTCCTCTAAGCCCAGTATAAATCAAATTTAAAATTTCACGTTATCAGCTGAAAAAAATAATGAATTTACTTGTTACATGAACATGGCACTATACTTCACAAACTTCACAAAAGCATATGGTCAACGAAGCTGGTAGAAGGAAAAAGAAAACAACCCTCGAGGCTAGAAAATAGTTCAAACCTACATGTTTGTTTAAGTGGTATAAAACCCTCACAGAGATTAGGAAAGCGCCATACAATTATTGCAGTATAGACAGTTCTAAATACACAAGCAGAAACACAAAATAAATACTGCAAAATCCTTACCTTGAGCTTTTTGTTATTCTTGGTTTCGGTATACATTTGAATCTCAATTGCATACACTTCCAAAAGTTGGCTACCTTTCTTCTGATCATCTGTACCATCTTCTCTTTGACAAGATTTGTGGAGTTCCTTCAGAATCTGTTGTGTACAATGAATCAATTACATAACTAAACTACAGATCAATGAAAAAGGAAAGCTAGAAAATGAAAACGACAAGGCACCTTACTCATCCGCCCATATTCACCCATACCAAACCAAATCTTGCAAAGCTTAAGATTTGTCTTGAACCAAAGTCTCTGAAGAACACAAGAACAATGTAAACAGACATCTTGACATAAAGGGCACTAAGAAGATTATGATGAATTCCAACCTCATTTTTTGCCTCTTCAAGGGCCTTCAAAGTGGTCTGATAAAATTCTTGCAGGAGACTGAAGTTCTGACTAGCTGATCCAGAAACAAAGTCCATGATATTGTTTATACATTTCTCACTGTAATTTCGAGTCACTGCTGATTTGATGTATGTTAGCATCTCCTTGTATGCTTCCATCATTTCTTTATATTTCCCCAATCGATAATAAATCTTAACTGTTTGTTTTAATGCTTTGAATCCCCTGGTAACAAGATGAAGATTTGTTTTATTATCAAACATTGGCTTAAAAAAATAAATAACTCTAGGAAATTAGTGGAGCAGGCAAGAAAATATAAAGCAGTCTTTGTCTCATAAGAACAAAGAAACAATTTGAATAGCAGTACATAGTGAAAGGTTAATAACTACTTTCATGACATCTCTCCAACTGAGTAAAGTATTTTGAAATACCAAGAGCATTGACAAAATATTAGCAGACAAAGGAAGAGATGTGACTGTCCAGTTATCCATTCATGCCATTTCTCTTAAAAAAAAACCTTTCAACTTCCTCTAAAGTCAATTAGACTGTGGCATATTGAACTGGAATAATTTATTTATATTAAGTGAGAGAGTACATGCATGCATGACATATACGCACCTGTATATCACACTCAGTTAGAAGTAAAACCCACTTGGTCTCTGGATGGAAAGGAGTGTCTCTCATGTTTTGCTGAATACTACTTGAATGAACTCTCAAAGTGGTTTTCTCTAGAAAAGATAGTTTCAAACCCACAATACCTCTGTACAATTATGTATGGTGAATTAGTTTTAAACAAGTAGGTCTTTAGCCAAGTCATCCACTTGTCTGCTAGCTACAGAAAGCTCATGCTACACAAAGATTCTCACTTGTAGATATAAAGTACAAGAAACACCTTAGCTTGATAGGATTTCACTAGTGCAGTTGTAACACCATGCTAGGACAAGATCAACAAAACACAGGACTACACTGATTTTTCCACATCACCAAAAGCTCAATTGCAGAAAATGTTTGCCAACTTGATTTGCACATGGGATTCCTCCATCCTTCTAATGATTATTAATTTTCTTACAAAATCTGAATTAAAATGCACGGGATAGAGTGAAAGGTAAAATGGAGAGCTATATGCTCAAAATAATTATAGCAGTATCAAAAACATTAAGTAATTGCATTCTGCATATAATATTGAATCCGATTTCATTCACAAGATGGTTCAAAACCACTCACCATTCTGCCTTCTCTGGTTCCATGCTAACTACCTCAGCAAAACCTGCAAGTGCTCCTTCTGGATCTGTTTCAACCAAACCTTCGCATGGAAACAAAATAAAGGAAAAGCAAAATTACAACAGGTACAAAAACCTGATGAGAACACCTAATAGTTGACTGCATGAAGACTACTATTCACAAGTTAGCAGATAAAGCTACATCGATGTTACCTATTTAAACCTACTAAAGAATATAAATATCATGCAACAAAGTTGTTCAACCAAGAAAACAAATAATAACGAGAAGGGAAAAAAATCATGATTTGAAATACAACAATGATAAAAGCAAAACATACAGCAACCACTTGTTTATCTACATACAGGCTAATGAGACTTTGTGACTATAATTACCCTTTCAGGACTGAAAAATCATTCCGAATGTTCTTTGAGACCCAATTACTTAATTTAAACACAATAGTACCCAAAGAAACATCCTGAAGGTTATCAATTCAAAAGCACCCAAATTTCTACTAACCTTACCTAGAAAAAATAGTTTTTTTTTGTTTTTTTTTTTAAAAATCAAATCCAACCCAAATTTAAGAGGAAAAAAACCAATAATTTGCACAGATAAACTTCAACAAGCATTATCATCCAACATCAATTTCTCGTAAAACCAACTAAACCCATTACTGATTATCAAGTAAAACACTTGATTATGCACCAAATAACATTAACAAATAATGAGAAATTAAAGACCCATGCAATAAAATATATATAAAAAAAGGAAAAGAAAGAACCTTTAGAATTGTAGTATTGATTCTCAATATCAACATCCTGTTCCTCAGGCTCTTCGTCTGAGTATTCGAAACCATAATCCTCCATATCTGCATCTGAAAATACATTCGCAACAATTAAAAATAAAAAAAGAACAGAATTTATAGATGGGTTTTGCTAATTAAGTGACTTGGATGATATAAAATTGAAAACGCACCTGAACCCATTATTGATTGAGCAGAAAATTCCAAGTCAGTGTGGTTTTACTGGAAAGAAAGCAAGCGGTTTTGTTAGATTTTTTGAAATCCAGCATAAGGGTATAGGGCTTTTTGTACGTGTTTTACTTTAACACTGATGAGCTCTTTTAAAATGTGAGGAGTTAATTATAACGTAATCCCTGTAGTTTTATAAGATTGGAAACGTAGTCCTTGTACGGTTTCTCATCAATTCCATGTTCTTTTCTTTTCTATTTTATTTTAATTTTTATCTTTGAAAAACAAAAGTAAATAAGAAGGGAATTTTTTAATAGGAAATAGGCAATTTTTGAAAGAAAAAAAACTATAGGTTGAGGATGCTTAATCTCATACTACATGCAATAATTAATTAATCCTAATAATAAAGGAACTAGTTATAAGTATCTAAATCTTACGTATTGATTTTAAAGGAATTAATTATAGCTTAGTCCCTGTAGTTCGAAAGGTAATGAATAGTCCAAGTGGTTTCATCATTTAAATATATAATTTCTATGTTCTAGATCCATTTATAATTTCTTTTCAGCCTTTCTATTTTTTTAAATTAAAAAAAAAGTAAAAAATATGAAAAGATTGATGAGAACTTTTTAATATAAAATGCTACTAAATTAATCATGAACATTACTAATAAATAATAAAAGGCTATTCAATTAATTTTTCCTAGAATAATAATAATAAAAACAAAGTACTCTTTGCTACTTTATGATAAGAGGAAAAATGATTTTCATTCTTAATTAATTTAGTATAAAAGATATTAATTAAATTGTTTTAATAAACTATCAAAACAAACAACATCCAAAAATAGGATAGAAGAAATTCAAATAGAAAGTTCATCAACTCAAGCCCCATCGCTATTGTATCAAAGAGAGCAACTCATGCGAATGCATGAACTGCTTAATCCCCCCTCCTGACATGTTCAAAAACAGATCCCAAACTAGATATTAGTGTGAAGCCAGCCACCTGAGTCAACAATGGTGGGAGAAGGTGAAGCCATCCTTTACACCCTAGTCAAAAATTGTAGGTACCAAATTGGTGCCACTTGCCTTGCCCCTTGTCTTTTGTATGGATGCTTGCCTATAAATAGGCAACGCATCCAAGCATTATAGACACACCATAAGAGAGAAACTTGAGAGCAAGTAGAGAGAAAGAAGAGAGAGTGAAGAGAGAGTAATCCCACAAAGTTGTGAGGTATTTGTGAGATAGTAAGTGAGGTGTTTTCTCCTAGTAATAGAGAGATTTTAGTTGTTCTCCTATTAGGAGAGAGAGGTTGTAATTCCCACATTACTTAGTAAAATCCTTCTATACTTGCCCGTGGACATAGCCAAATTGGGTGAACCACGTAAATTCTTGTGTGTCTCATTTCTCATTTTATCCTATCATTTGCCTTTGATCTTGTCGGGTTTGCATGCTAATATCCTAACAGTGGTATCAGAGCCTTCTTGGTTGGTGTTGTCAATACACAAAAGTTATTCGTGTATACGGTTACTATTCACGTCTACAACACTATTCACCTATACGACACTATTCATCCATACGATACTGTTCATATACGTTACTGTTGGCATATATAGAAAGTCAGTGCAGTGATTAAATATAGTTTAGGAAGTTCCGTCTAAGGAGATTGAGTTTTAAGCGGGACCGTTTGTAACCCCTCCAATCTTTCCTGGGAACTTACTTAGTGAAGTATTATTCACACGATACTATTTCTGTATATGTTATAGATCTGTGAAATGGTGATAGCTGAATAGATCACGGTGAATAAAATGGCAGCAAAGTACGAGATTGAGAGGTTCAATGGAAGCAATTTCTCACTCTGAAAAATGAGAATCAAGGCAATCTTAAGGAAAGACAATTGCTTAGCAACAATTGGGGATCGGCCCACAGAGATCACTGATAATGGATGAAGTATTATCAAGTGTGGCAGAGAAGAAAACAGCTAAGGAGATATGGGAGACTCTAACAAAGCTATACGAGTCAAAGTCTCTGCACAATAAGATTCTCTTAAAGCGGAGACTTTATACCCTTCGAATGGCAGAAACCACGACGGTGACTGACCACATCAACACAATAAGAACTCTATTTTCACAACTCACTACGGTCAACAAATAGAGGAAAGTGAACGTGCAGAGCTTCTACTTCAAAGTCTTCCAGATTCGTATGATCAGCTCATTATCAACATGACCAATAATATCCTCACAGACTATTTAGTCTTTGATGATGTTGCAGCCGCCATCTTGGAAGAAGAAAATAGGCACAAAAATAAAAGAGACAGAAATAGTTCAAACCAAGTAGAGGCATTATTGGTGTCAAGAGGGAGATCAACGGAGCGTGGCTCCAGTGGGAGTCAAAGGCAAGGGAGGTCCAAATCAAGAAGTAAGAAGACTGTGAAATGCTATAATTGTGATAAAAAAGGGCACTTCAAAAAGGATTGTTGGTTTAAAAAGGGTATAGAGAATACTGCAGAGTCATCAAAACCTCAAGGATGTGTTGCAAGCACCTCAGAAGATGGAGAGGTTTTATATAGTGAAGTAGCGACAATCCCTACAAATAGAGAAGAGCTCATTGAGGTCTGGCTAATGGATTTAGGAGCAACATGGCATATGACTCCTAATCGAGATTGGTTCCATACATATGAACCCATCTCTAAAGGCTTAGTGTTCATGAGTGATAATCATGCTTTAGAGATTGCTGGCATTAGCACCATTAAATTGAAGATGTATGATGGCTTAATTCGTACTATTTTAGGAGTGCGACATGTGAAAGACTTAAAGAAGAATCTTTTATCCGTGGGACAATTTGATAGTCTTGGCTGTAAGATCCAAACAAACAATGGAAAAATGAAAATTGTCAAAGGAGCGCTGGTGGTTTTAAAGGCAAGAAAGACAGTTGCAAACATGTTTGTATTAATGGGAGAAACATATCATGTGGTAGAAGCGTCAATCGCATCAGCTAGTCCTGCAGAAGAGAAGACAATGATGTGGCATAAAAAACTAGGCCACATATCATAGAAAGGTTTAAAGGTTCTCTCTGATCAGAGTTACTCCCTAGCTTACAAAGGTTACTTTACCTTTTTGTGAGCACTGTGTTTCAAGTAAACAACATAGGTTGAAGTTTGGCACATCAACAACTAAGAGCAAATGCATCTTAGACCTAATTCATTCTGATGTTTGGCAAGCACCGATTGTATCCTTGGGAGGAGCAAGATACTTTGTATCATTCATAGATGACTTCTCCAGGAAATGTTGGGTGTATCCAATTAGAAGGAAGGCAGATGTGCTTGCAGTCTTTAAAACTTTGAAAGTGCGAGTGGAACTTGAATCTGAAAAGAAGATCAAGTATTTGAGGACTAACAATGGAGGAGAATATACTAGTGATAAATTTGATAACTTCTGTCAACATGAAGGTATCAAAAGGCAGTTCACAACGGCATACACTCCACAGCAAAATGGAGTGGCAGAGCGGATAAACAGAACTCTATTAGAAAGAATAAGAGCAATGTTGAAGGCTGTAGGTTTAGGAAAGTCGTTTTGGGCAGAAGCAGTCAATATCGCCTGTTATGTGATAAATCGATCTCCATCAATTGCAATTGAGCTGAAGACACCGATGGAGATGTGGACTGGAAAACCAGCTGATTATTCTCGATTGCATATCTTTGGAAGTCCTGTGTACGTGATGTACAATACACAAGAAGTTAGTAAGCTGGATTCAAAATCCAGAAAATGTGTATTCTTGGGATATGCTGATGGAGTGAAGGGGTATCGCTTGTGGGATCCCACTACCCACAAGGTAGTCATCAGCAAAGATGTCATATTTATAGAAGGTAAAATGCAAATGGAAAAACATAATAGCATTCCAAAAGAGACTACAACAGTCCAGATGGAAAATACTCAGAATCATACTTCTTCTGAAGCTGCACCAGAGCATGAAGAACAAGAACAAATAGAGTCTGAAACTCCTGAAGTTCGACGGTCAACTCGTGAAAGAAGACCACCGGCTTGGCACTCAGAATATGTTACTGAGAGCAACATTGCATACTGTCTTCTAACAGAGAATGGAGAGCCATCAACTTTCCATGAGGCTATCAAAAGCGCAGATGTATCTATGTGGATGACAGCAATGCAAGAGGAGATTGAAGCTCTACACAAGAACAACACTTAGGATCTTGTTCCGCTACCACAAGGAAGGAAGGCCATTGGCAACAAATGGGTTTACAAGATAAAGCGTGATGGCAATGATCAAGTGGAGCGGTACTGTGCAAGATTGGTGGTGAAATGATATGCTCAGAAAGAAGGAATAAACTTCAATGATATATTTTCTCCAGTGGTACGACTTACTACAATCAGAGTAGTCTTGGCGATATGTGCTATATTTGATCTTTACTTAGAGCAGTTAGATGTGAAAACTGCATTTCTTCATGGAGAACTTGAAGAAAAAATTTATATGCTCTAACCAGAGGGTTTTGCTGAAACAGGCACGGAGAACTTGGTTTGCAGGTTGAACAAATCTCTATACGGTCTCAAACAGGCACCGAGGTGTTGGTACAAGAGATTTGGTTCCTTCATAATTAGCCTTGGGTACAATAGACTCAGTTCAGACCATTGTACGTATTACAAGAGGTTTGAAGAAGATGATGTTTTCATCATTCTGTTGTTGTACATGGATGACATGTTGGTAATAGGCCCCAACAAAGATCGAGTCCAAGAATTAAAGGCACAGTTGGCTAGGGAGTTTGATATGAAGGACTTGGGACCAGCAAACAAGATTCTAGGGATGCAAATTCACCGAGACAGAAGTGAGAGGAAGATTTGGCTTTCTCAGAAGAATTATTTGAAGAAAATCTTGCGACACTTCAACATGCAAGATTGTAAGCCAATTTCCACCCCACTTCCTATTAACTTCAAATTATCCTCAAGTATGTCTCCTAGCAATGAAGCAGAGAGGATGGAGATGTCTCGACACTTCAACATGCAAGATTGTTGGGAAGTTTAATGTTTGTCATGATATGTACAAGACCAGACATTGCACAAGCAGTGGGAGCACCTAGTCGATACATGGCAAATCCTGGTAGAGAGCATTGGAATACTATTAAGAGGATTTTGATATACATCAAGGGTACCTCAGATGCCGCATTATGTTATGGATGATCAGAATCTATTGTCAGAGGTTATGTTGATTCAGATTTTGCTGGCGACCTTAAGAAAAGAAAATCCACTACAGGCTATGTGTTCATAATTACAGGAGGAGCTGTGAGCTGGGTATCTAAACTTCAGACTGTTATAGCTTTATCCATAACAGAAGCTGAGTACATGGCAGCTACACAAGCTTGTAAAGAAGCAATATGGATGAAGAAACTTATGGAGGAGCTCGGGCACAAACAAGAGAAGATTTTTTTATATTGTGATAGTCAGAGTGCTTTGCATATTGCAAGGAATCCCGCATTTCATTCAAGAACAAAACACATAGATGTTCAGTATCACTTTGTTTGCGAAGTGGTGGAATATGGAAGTGTAGATTTTCAGAAGGTTAACACAAAGGAAAACCCAGTAGATGCTTTGACCAAACCAGTCAACATTGACAAGTATATATGGTGCAGATCCTCTTATGGCCTAGCAGAAACGTAAGCAGCATGAAGATGGCAAGTATAGAAAGGATAGAAGAATCATAAATGATCATGTGTGAAGACTTGATTAAATCATCAAAGTCTTCAAGTGGAAGAATGCAAAGCCAGCCACCTAAGTCAACAATGGTGGGAGAAGGTGAAGCCATCCTTTACACCCTAGTTAAAAATTATAGGCACCAAATTGGTGCCACTTGCCTTGCCCCTTGTCTTTTGCATGGATGCTTGCCTATAAATAGGCAATGCATCCAAGCATTATAGACACACCATAAGAGAGAAACTTGAGAGCAAGTAGAGAGAAAGAAGAGAGAGTGAAGAGAGAGTAATCCCACAAAGTTGTGAGGTATTTGTGAGATAGTAAGTGAGGTGTTTTCTCCTAGTAATAGAGAGATTTTAGTTGTTCTCCTATTAGGAGAGAGAGGTTGTAATTTCCATATTACTTAGTAAAATCCTTCTATACTTGCCCGTGGACGTAGCCAAATTGGGTGAACCACGTAAATTCTTGTGTGTCTCATTTCTCATTTTATCCTATCCTTTGCCTTTGAACTTGTCGGGTTTGCATGCCAGTATCCTAACAATTAGCTGTGTAATCACTAAAAATGAGTTTCGATGTCTAGTCACATCAGCTAAGGCTATGAGCTTAAAATGGAGAACAACTTTGAATAAATTATATTAAGTTTTTGTATATTGACCCTTAATTGTTTGGGATTCAAAAGTGAAGGAAATTATTTTATCTACTAATAACAGGTAAATTGATGTATTTTTTTTTATTAACGTGAGTGTCTGAGTCAGCTTGCGCACACCTCGATTAATCCCACAGGTCCTAAAGTAAATTGATGTTTTTTGAGAATACACCTTGACAACTAATGGTTAACCATGATTCTGATAGGAGATTTCTATTTAATTTCAATTCTTGTTTGCTTACCTATTTTTCCTTATGAAAAAGAAAAGAAAAGAAAAAGAAAGGATTAGATTGTTCTTGATAGTCATTTTCTTGAAATATCTTTCTCTTGCAATTGTGGAAGTGCAATTCAAATTCAATTGCGAATCAACAAAGACCTAAAAGAACTCATGTTATATAAAGCATTGCTGCCATTTCTTTTGTAGATAAAAGTTTGTAAATGTATTAGACTAGTTTGTAAATATACTTAGTTTATCATAATAAATTGTAGTTAAAAAATAATTAGCATGGACTGGTAGTTTATTATCACAAGACGTGCTAAACAAAAGATATTTTAGAAAAGACTATAGTTTATACATGTTTAAATTTATAAACTCAAGATAAAGAAACTTAAATTAACTATGCTTAACTTAAAACAAAAAAGGTACTTATATGTTGAAACACTTTAAAGTAATGAATCTTTTTTTATTGTCAATGATGAATTCTTTATCTTTAAGGGTTTATTGCTTCTCACTTGTGCAACTAAGATGTATACAATATGCCTCCCAAGATTTCAACACCACCACCTTGGTTTAGATTACTTCTAAACCAAGGTTTTTGAACCAAAGAATATGAAATCAAATATATCTCAATAATATGAACCTAAACTCTAGATTTGAAAGGAAAATCAAAGCATAAAATGAGAATAAAATACTAAAATATAAGGTAAGGAAGAGTGTGTAAAAATCTGAAAAATTCTTAGTTTAAACTTTTTCTTCACCCTTTTCTTTATAGTGGATTTTGGAAGGTAAAATGTTGAAGATTTAATTCTCACCATTATCAACCATTGATTAGCCATCATAAATCAAGAATTAAATCTAAAAAAACCAAGAGTTCTTTGAGTGGGAAAACCAAGGGTTCTTTGAGATTAATTTCTCATTCACCTATAATTTATTTATTTAAAACAAATTTTCAACAATCCCCCACATGAATGGAAATTGTCTCACCAGTTTGAAAATGACTCAAATATTTGTTAAGAGATACTGCTTTGGTAGATTACTACCTCAGAATAGGTAGCTTTTGGCTTTGAACCTTTCTTAGTGAAATAATATCGGATTTACTTAACTAAATAATGAACGCAATGTCTTGAACTATTTAACTTTTTATGTAAACCAAGATAATAGTACTCACATAGTTCTCTACCTAGAGATTTCATTTAGTTCTCACTATTGTGTGTATTATGGCCCTAGACAACTCATGGATTCATGAGTGCTTTAGAGAATTCAGCCTTTATCGAAATTCTCAAAGAAACGACCATATTTCTCACTCATATAGGTGATCTTTCATTAAGAGTATTCTACTATACTCCACTTGGTGTACCAAGATATAAAAATCATTAAGAGTTATCGCACGTGTGCGGCGTCGCGATGATCGTTCACTCTCGTATATATTTGGCAAATATAGGGAGACAAGGAATTCTTGTCTTTTATCAGTGGTAAGAGGGAATGAGAGTCGCCACCTAATATTTTGATCACCAGGAACCCTAACTGGTCTCAGAAATTAGGTACGGGGACTGGTTGCGTAAAGAAAAGATATTAGCACCCCAAATACGCCCCACCTAAGGTAAGCTGCATTGTTTGATTGTCTGATAAAAGCTAAGATATGGTTGTGTTTTCTAGTTGTTGGTCTATTTAAGGTTTAAGAAAAGTTCTTTTTGGTAAAGAGACCCTTATCTTATTGAATAAAAACCTAACCGTTCTAATGTCTATAAAAGAACTACTATTTCAATATCGGAAATATATTTTACATATAAATTCATAATCCCAGATACGAAAACAAAACAAAATATTTTTTGGGTGTTTTTGAAATATTGGCTTAGTTCTCATGGCTTTATTAAACCGATTATTAAAGCCAAAATACATGGTAAAACATATTTTTGAATTTTTGTTGTATGAAAATACGATATGATTTTTTTTAGAGACTTGACCGTATGCAAGACATTTTTTTGTTTTATAATTTTTTTTTGCAATATTTTAGAGAAAGCCAAACATTTTAATACCGGATTTGTATCTTTACAATATAAAAATACAAACCAATATTAAACAAAAATTTGATAGAAAAAAATACCCAGTAAAGTCAGAGATTTTTTGGACTGGGCCGCAGTTGTGCGGCCCAGCAAACAATGGAGAAGATCTTCACTGATCACGTGAACAGTGGAGAGTGAATTAATTTGCAATCCACTGTTCACTTTGTAGAACAATGGAGACGAGGTAATGAAACCGAAGAAGAAGAAGAGCAAGAAGCTGACTTGCGGTGGCGGTGGTGTTGTGGTTGCGAACTGGGGAGCCGAGGGTGGCCGATCGACGGTTCTTCTTCTCTATGTTATTTCTTTTTTCCTTTGTTCCCTCCTCTTTTCTGATTCTTCTTTTGTTTCTGACAATGTTTTTCCTTCTGACGGTGGTGCTGCTGTCGTTGGCGGTGCTGCTGGTGGCGGAATGATGGTGGTTCTAGGGGGCTGTTCTTCTTCTTCTCTCTTCTGCTTCCTTGTGTTTTTCCTTTTTCCTTTTTCCTTTTTCTCTGTTTTTTTCTTTTTTTTGTTCTCTCGTCTTCAATCTCTCTATTTGTTCCCTCTGTTTCAAACCGTTACCTTAACCCTCTCTCTAAGTCTTTCTCTGCAATCTCCGCCCTTATTTTTTTTTCTTCCCTCTGTTTTTCAACTCTCGTTTCTCTTCTCTCTATATTGTCCCCCCCCAAAATTTTCTCTCAAATCTCTGCCCCTGTTCGTCTCTGTTTTCAACTCTCTCCTCTCTTCGTTTTTTTCATCCCTGTTTTTTTCTTCCCTTCTGTTGTTTTCGTTCTTCCTCCCCTGGTTCTTAAACATACGTCCCCCTCTGTTTTCAAATCTTTATCTTTATTTCTGCCACCCATTCTCTGTGTCTCTTTCCCCTGCTATTTATAAGGGTGAAAAGGGGGAGAGAGGGCCACTACCCCTGTCCAGTCATGACACAAGGGTGGAGTGGTCGGGCGGCCATTGGGTAGTCGCCCTAGAGTCACCCGCAGGACTTGTCTCCTCTGCATTTTTGTCTTGGTAGTTCAAGAGGTGTGGGTCTTGTCGATTTTTCAGGTCTTGGGAGAGAGAGGGAGCGGGAAAATACAGGGGAACAAACCTCTTCTTCCCCTGCCTCTGCGCGTCTAGAGGAAGAAGAAACAACACAGTCCCGTTCAAAACGACACTGTGTCGTGTTCCATACTTTTTTTTTAGGTTGGAAAAAAATGAATTTGGAAATAACCCAAAAATGGGTTATGACAGGAGCTTAGCTCACCCTTTATCACATTACAACTAGCACTTATTTCATCATAAAAATAAGCAAGAAATAATAATTTTCTAATGCTACAAAGAATGTTATATGACTTAGTTTTCCATTTAAACCTTGATCTTGAGATCTCCAATCAATTAGGTATGATTACCATCATTATACTCTTTCATCTTTTAAAAGCTTTAAGCCCATTCCCTTCAATGAATTATACACAAGCTCTCTCAACAAATCTTTGGTTAGCGGACCCATAATATTTTCCTTTGACTTTATAAAGTCAATGGAAATAATTTCATTTGAGAGTAAATGTTTAATGATATTATGTCTATGACATATATATCTAGACTTAACATTATACATACTACTTTATGCCTTTTTTTTTTATTGTTGATTGAATGTCGTAATAAACATAAATAGCTGACACTAGTTTTCACCAACATGAAATATCCTCTAAGAAATTCCAAATCCATTTGGCTTCCTTTATAACTTTATTAAGAGTATAAACTCTAATTCTATCATGGATCTAGTGATACATATTTGTATAGAGGATTTCTATGACATAACTAATCCACCTAGTGTGAAGAGATATTTACTTGCGGATTTCAAATCCTTAGTGTCGGATATCCAATTAACATCATTATACCCTTTTAGTACTGCTAGGTAATCAGTATAATATAGCCCATAATCAATGGTGCACCTCTATTATTTAAGTACCTTTCATATTGCTTTCTAATGTTCCATAGTTGGATTACTTAAAAATCTACTCAATTTGCTAATTGAGTAAGAAATATCAGGTCTTATGCAATTTATAACATACATCAAGCTCTTAATTATTCGAGAATATCTTAATTGGTCTATTCCCTTGCTTTTATTTTTGGACAGATAGACACTTATGTCCATTGATGTTTGTATAATGCTATTGTCAGCTTTAAAAAATTTATCGAGATTGGGATAATACATATCTATCAGATGTCCTAAACATATTTATTCCTAGTATGACATCTGCAACACCTAAGTCTTTCATGTCAAACTTGTTAGTTAACGTTTTTTTAGTAGACTTGATCATGTGATCATTACTACCTAAAATAAGTATATCTTCCACATAAAGATATACAATGACATAACCTTTATCTGTGGTTTTTTTACATAAGTATATTTATCAACTTTGTTGGCTTTAAATTTATGTGACAACATAACTTTGTTAAGTTTTTCATCTCATTGTTTAGGTGCTTGTTTCAAACCATATATTGATTTAACAAGTTTACAAACTTTCTTTTCTTGTTCATTGACAATAAACCCCTTAAGTTATTTCATGTAAACCTCCTTATAAAGGTCATTATTTTAATAAAGTTATTTTTACATCCATTTAATGTATTTCAAGCTTATTAATAACTGTAATGACTATTAACGTTCATATGAAAGTTATTCTTGACACATGTGAATATATGTCAAAATCGTCCACACCTTCTTGTTGTTTAAAACATTTAACATCAAGTGTAGCTTTATATCTTTCAATAGTGCCATCAACTTTCATGTTTATTTTAAAGATCCACTTATAGCCTAATGTTTTATTTTTTGGAGGAAGATCCACTAGTTTCTATGTATGATTGATTATTCATAATGGATTCAATTTCACTATTAACTGCCTTCTTCGAATAAAAAGCTTCCAGATATAACATTGCCTCGAAAGAGATTTGAAGTTCATTTTCTAACAAGTTTGTTAAAAAATCAGGAGCAATTTTTTTGGTTATTTTTTCTTTTTTACTCTTTCTAAGCTTAACTTCATCATATTCTAATTGATGATGATTACTTGAGCTAGCCTCAATCTTTCTCTTAAATGAATGATTTTCTCGTGTTTCTTTCCATGAAAACACATCCTTAAAGAATATAGCATTTCTTGATTCCATAAGAGTATTATGATGAATATCCTTAATACTTGACTTATGAACAATAAATCAATAAGCACTACTATTATATGCATATTCGATAAATACACAATCCATAGTCTTAGGTCCTATGTTGACCTTTTTAGGATCATGTATTGCTACATTTGCAAGATACCCCTACACTTTAAGGTATTTGTAGGAAGGTCTTCTAACTTTCCACAATTCATATGGTGTCTTATCTAACTTTTTTATAGGGTACTTTGTTAAGTATATAATTAACAATTAAGATTGCCTCTCCCTATAAGTTCTGAGGTGCTTCCAAACTTATCAATATAGTATTCATAATTTATTTTAATGTTTAGTTCTTACATTCGTAATGCCATTTTATTATAGTGAATAAATAGTAGTATTTTGAAGGACAATACCATTTTAGAAACAGAATTCACCAAATGGTGCTTTGTATTCTCCACCTCTATCACTTCTTATTACCTTTATCTTTTTGTTAAATTGATTTTCATCTTCATTCTTGTAATGTTTAAATATTTTACGAGCTTTATCCTTACTCTTTAAAAAATAAATATAACAATACCTTGTGCAATCATCTATAAAAGTAATATAATATTTTTTTCCACCTCTAGTTTGCACAAACTTTAAATAACCAATATTTGAGTGAATTAAGTCTAGAGGTTCACCACTTTTTTTTAATTATTTGAAAATAAAGTTTTGTGAATTTTGATTCCACGTAAATTTCACACTTGTGATTTTTCCAAAAAATCATATTGGGTAATAATTCATGGTTTATTAACCTTTGTATATAATTATAATTCATATGACCTAACATGCCATGCCACACATCACAAGACTCAAACAAATAAGAAGAAGATACAATCTTATTATTATTCTCATCTATAATTACAATGGTCATTACATTCATTTTAAAGAGGCTATCACAATGATACCCTTTTTCTATAAACATATCACTCTTAGAGAGTATAAATTTATCATTCTCAAACACCATCTTATAACTATTTTTGCTCAATAATAAGTCAGATACTAAATTCTTCCTAATGTCAGCAACATGAAGTATATTATTGAGGGTAAGAGGCTTTCCTGATGTCATATTCAGCATAACCTTTCTAACACCTAATACCTTGGAGGTTGATGAGTTCTCCATGTATAGGTTATCTCCATCCATTTCTTTGTAAGTGGAAATTATCCTTTTCTCAACGCATACATGTCTTATAACACCAATATTAACCCAAAACTGCTCAATATTGTATAATAAGGTTGACTTTAAAAATAACAAATATTTTTATTTCTAAAAAATTCATTAGCGAGGTAATTAACCTCATTGATATTGGCTTCAATAGTTATTTCATTTCTTGAGTTGCTTTATTTAGCCTTATGTTGTTCACTGTGATTTGTTTAATTATCTCCATTTCACTTATGAACTATTCCATATACAAAAATAGTATCGTGTGAACAATATTTTCACTAAGTTCCCATGAAATATTAGAGGGATCTCAAATGATTTCGTTTAAAATTCAATCTCCTTAGGAAGAACTTACAAGATTGTATCTATTCACTGCACTAACTTTTTATATATGTAAACAATAACATATACGTTAATAATATAGTATATATGAGCAAATCTTACCAAATAGCTTTTATGTCATTCTTAGATTTATAAATTTACCGACTATGAACCTTTTCATAACGATAACTTCAACCTTGAACTTTTTATTAAAAGCTTTTCAAAGCACCTTTGTACTATTGATTCAACTATACACATCATATTGTGTATTGTTTAATCTATTCAAAATGTAATTTTTTTAATGCATGAAATCATTATGATTCCGTACGTTCAAAGCTACCATAATTATGAAATTAATTTTATCATTTGAAAACTTTAACATTTTTCCTACAAGAGCTTAACCAAGTTCGAGGTCAGCACATAAATCAACACTTTATGTTGTCACCATTTAAATTTCAATCTACTAAACTTTTTATGTTTCTCACTATGCACCATAAAAGGCAATGGTGGAATTTTCACTACCGAAATAGTACTTCCTGAAGCAATATTGGTTGGAAAAACCAATTCTCGAGTTAAATTTATGATATAAATTATAAAAATAATAGCCAATAATATTTATAAATAAATATTTCATATCCAAAACAAAGAAGTAGAATAATATAAAATTTGAAATAAAGCAACTTGATTAGTCTTGGATAAAAAAATAATAAGAGGGCAATTGTTTGGCCGCTGATGATTTTCTTAAAAAAAAGAGTCTGGTTCTGTTGCCACTTTATAGAGCCTGTTTCTCTCTCATCTCTTCCCCAAACAAGATAAGAAATATACCCCCTCACACCTTGTATTTTGTACTCCTACCTAGATAAAACAAAGGCTCTTTTGCAGGTATAAAGGTGCTGCTACAAGAAGCCAAACCCACACTCCAACCAGCCAAGCTTGCCAGTGTACTTCTATTGTCAACTATGAAACACTGTAAAGGCTAATCCTTAGCCTCAATGGATGGATTTAATTCATTCTTTGAAATGAAAGGGTGAGGATGATCCAGCTCATGGCCTCTAAATGATCCCTATTGCCCTTTAAAAACCCATGCAAAAGACATAAAAAAAAGAGAAGAAAATGAGGAAATAATCTTGACAAACAAGATACTCTCATACTGCCAAACCTAAAAACCCCTTAGCCAAACCATTAACTAGCCAAGAAAAACAACAAGCAAACCTTTGACATGCAACAACTACAAGTCCAAAGCTAGTTTAGAAATCCCTATCTAAGAAGCAACTTTGTTGGACAAGGTATGTTCTAACTTTGATAAGAGGGTGATAAGAGGGTGAAGCTCTATAAGCACACCCCTCCCCATATCTTGTCTTTTAAATTGCTTCTCAATATATTTATTGGGTATCATTTGAAGTTTTTTGTTAGTTTAAATGTAATGAATGGTTGTTTTTAAATGTTTAGTTATGCCATGATGTAGTATGTATATACATCTTTAAATTTTGTTTGAAGTTTAGCTTGATGTTTAGGACTGTTATTAAAATGATAAATGACAGTTTGACTCACATTTTAGCATGTCATTATGAAAAAATATGTTGAAAGTTGGTTGATATTTGTTTCTGATGTTCTTAGACCATTACTAGTGGTTGGCTAGGATTGTTTAAGCTAAATACATGTTGTTTATGGTTAAGGATGTGAAAAATAGCCAATGAAACAATGTTGAAATGTTTTTTTTTTGGTTTGTTGTCAGTATATAGACTTTGCTTACTATTTTGCTTTTGATTTTTGTTCCTTGTTATTTTGATGGTTCAATTAAGTTATGTTGAGTATGTTTAAGCTTTGATTGCTAGATTTAAGCTATTTTATGCATTTTTTTTTATGTTTAAGGCACTTATGGGTTTCTGGGTTGATGTTCATCTGTTGAAAATTGCCTTAGGTCACTATTTTCCATGTCTTTTTGGTCGACTGATGGTTCTTACATATGTGTATATGCTTTTTAATCATTAATCAAGGATCTTTATGGTTTTTAATTTTAAGTTCTTTCATTTTGTTCTTCACAAAAATCAAATAATTGTGATGTTTATTTGATTATTATGTTAATCCAACCCTAAAATCTTGTTTGAATGTTGTTTTTTCATGTCTTAGTGCCCTTAATTTGACATGATATGGTATGAAACGAGATTCATGTTGCTGGGTTTCTTTAATGTGTTCTTTGTGTTCTTTATGAACTTCTAGCAAAAACCTCTTGTTTGATCTTTATTTGTTTTGTTTCTATTCTAGGTTGTGTTTCTGGGCTTGGACCTCGGGTCAGGAAACCCAACCCACGTGATTGGGATGAGCTCATTCTTGAAATAAATACAAGTTTGACTAGTCAAAATTTTACCAAAGAAAGAAAAAAAACATTGTTTTGTGTCTTTAAGGTGTGTTTGCCAAACACAACCTCAAAATAATTTTTAAACCTTTAAGTTTTAGTTAATGACATATTAGGCAAACATCCCTTACTGATTTTCTAGCATTTCTTATTTTATCTTTTTTTTCATATGTTTTTGCCAAATAAGCCCCTAAAAAATCTCTAAATATTTTGAAAAAAATCCAAGGACTATTTTAAAATTATTAATGGGTCCATTACATGTTTTTCCAATAATTTCACTTAATATTGGGTTATAGACTTACACTATAAAATACAGACTTGATATTAAAAATACATGTTTTTCTCTGAAATCTCAAAAATTCAAAAATTCAAAAAACATTTCTTGATTTCAAAAATACAAAAATATGTTTTTGTTTGCGTGCATATGAAAATTCTAAAAATTTTCATGCATATTTTTATATATAAAAAATTGTATTTTTATCATACTTTAAAAAATACAAAATCAGTCAATGGATATAATAACCTATTTATGGTTATCCATTAGAACTTGACCTACATTTCAAAAACACCAAAAAAATTATTTTGTTTATTTAATATACAAGATTATGAACTTCTACATAAGATGTATTCTTGATATTAAATAAAAAAAAACAGTTTCTTTTTATGTTTTGACTCTTGAATGATTAGACTTAACCCCTAAAGCTATGTTTCACTCTATTGGGGTGGATTAAATTTAATCATCAGATAGACCAACAATTAGAAAACACAACATCAACTTAGTTTATATCAGACAAATCTTACCTCAGGTAAAGCGTACTAGGGGTGCAAATACCTTCTCTTTATGCAATCAATCATCTTATCTAGACTCTAAGACCACTTATAGTTCCCAGTGACCATTCTTAGTTATTTAAACTAAGGACAAGTTTATTTCAACTTAGAGAAACCGATCCATGAGGTTTTAAGAAAAAATATTTTCCTTAGTTATTTTTATTTTTTTCTAATTAGTTTATGAAATTAAATATTATGCTTAATAATTTTATTTTTTCTAGTTTATTTAGGTTAACTTAAGGAGTTGTAAACATTTTAGAGAGGAGATCACTTGAAGAGAAAATACTCAGTGATAAAAACTCAAATTAAAGTTTTTGTAAGGAGATCTTATTCGATAAAATTTTGTTTTGGTTGTGTTTGCTATCTTTATTGTGTTGTTTTCATTGCATATTATAAGTTGATATTAGAACTCTGTGTTAATCCTTCGACTTGAATAAAGAACACACATATGAGTCTCTTATAAGCTACCATCCTAGGCTCTGAACCCACAAGTTGAAAAGCATTGGTAACCACTTATCATTCCAAATATCTATCCTCTTTCCACTACATATTCTCTGAATAAATCCATCATCTAACATCTTTCAACCTTCCACAATGCTTCTCTATGTAAAAGATGGATTATGTCCTAACTGAGCAAATAAGAATGGTGTGTGAGGGAAATACTTGCCTTTCAAAACCTCAAAACATTAGAGTTTTTATTCTCAAACAACCATTAACATTGCTTAGCTAACAATATCAAATTAAAATATTTGAGGTCTTTAAATCCAAGTCCATCTTTCTATTTAGGTTTCTATAATTGTTCCTATTTAAACCAATAAATGCGTTTCTCCTATGCTTTTGTTCCCACCAGAATCTTGTATCTTAATACATTGATTGAGAGATGGAAAACAGTCATATCATAAATAAATATATATTTTTTAAGCCACTAACTTGATTATAACCTTTCCATTAGCTTGAACATGAAATTTCCTGTTCCAATCTATGATCTTCTTTGTAAGTCAATCAAAACATGTAAATTATCTCTGGTATTTAAAGCACCATGATGAGTGCTTTATGATGGCTTTTATGAGGTTCAATTCTAGAATTTTTCTTGAAGAACCCACTATTTAATTATACCTGAATGGGAGGAAATGGGCTTCTATCCTCTTTTTCATCTTCTCCCATTCAGATATCTTGGGCTTGCCTTGTCTTTTATGGGTTTGCTTTAACTACTCTCACTACACAAAAGCATAACCCCTCAATGTAGTGGTGATAAACTTCACATTCATCCTCTTCAGGAATTTTTCATACTCAAAGATTTGTTATACCTCATAAAAATAATTGATAAATCCTTGAACTTGCAGGGTACCTTCAAACTTAAAGAGTTTCATCTAGAAACCTAGGTCTTCATGGTGATCATTTTGAACATGAGGTTGTCTTCTCTAATTGCACACATGATACGGGCTCTCAAATCTAGATATAGAGTCACGACCATCCATCCTACGAACCCTCAAATCCTAATATCCTAAATGATAGGTTGTCAATTCTGCAACCTGTCTTTGCAAATCCTTAATCATCATTAATTCTTGAACATAACGTTGAGGTAAAACCTTCTCAGTTAGAAACCATTGTCCTTTATCATAAACATGTCATTCTCTAATAACTCAAACCATGTTTTTTAAACACCACACAAATAAAAACTATAAGGAATCATTGGATTTTGACACCAATTAACACAACCAGAAACTTGATTGATTAGGATTGAAAGAAAACATAGGAAGGATACAACAAAAAATGCTTAAGAAAAATCCTAAATGTCATAAAGAGTGTGAGAAAGTATTCTCTTTATTAAAATTTATCAAACTATCAAAGTCTGTTGAAATACAAGATAAATAACCTTTTTATCTTAAAAAAATCCTAATAAATAAATAAATAAATTATGGAGTTATTATAGATATTCCTAAACTAAATAGAAAAAAATAAAAATAAAATTACTAACCATAATATTTGATTTAGTAAGATAAATAGAAAAAAAAAACATAAAAAACAATCAATTTTTCCTAAACCCTCTTGTATCAATAGTGGAGGCTTGAGAATTTCAAATTAGGCACGCAAGATATCAAAACTTTTAGAGGAGATAGAATCTAGATTATGTGGGTTTTTAACTTAAACCACACGCTCATGCTCAGCTTGAGCATGTGTTTGAGTTAATTATAAAATTTATTTTTTGACCTAGAACTATTATTTTTGCTAGCAATTTAACTTTAAAAACAAAGGTTTGAATCCTTGATTACAACATTGTTGTTATTTTATTTTGTTGGTTTGAAATTCATCAACAAACAAATCTATAAATATTGTTGTAATTCCTTTTTGTTTATTTCCTATTGCAAATAATTATATGTAGTGTTTTGAAGTTTTTTACTTTACATCAAATAACTTTTTGTAATTTATTAATTTGATAAAATTCCATGCTATGTCCATGCATATAAAATTTAATTAAATGTATTCATATGTTAATCTTTACTCTTATTATTAATTATAAGTTTATGTAAATTATCTTGATCACATCAAATTCAACTAAACAATTGCGAGTAATCCAACTTTAAACCCTACAGCTCTGTACTAACCCAGCCCCATTTATTTATTGTAACATGCTAAACATGATTATCAATAAATACTTTAGCAAAAAAAAAAAAAGAATTATTATTAAACGAATCATAATCAATTATTGTATAAAAAAATGATATAATAATGCCTTGTTTGTTTCTAGGAAAATGAATTCCTGGAAACTATTTTCCCTACTTTCCCATGTTTGGTGCACACAAAGAAAATTGGTCAAAGGAAACTCAATTCTGGTCAAAGAAAAATAAAAGCCTTTACGCCAGGAAAGTGTTTTCCTTTCCTTATTCTAAGGAAAACACTTTCCTTATTCTAAGGAAAACACTTTCCTTTCTCTTTAACAAAACGTGCACTCTCCCTAAAATACAACAAATCCCTAAACTCTCATTCTCTCCCAAATAATTTACCCAGATCGATTGGAAGCATCTCTCACAGCTTTCTTCCAGGTAATTTTTTTTCCTCAAATGTCTATTTATCTTATATGTTTTTCATCTTTTTTATTTTTCTGTTGTTATAATGGCATGTCTTGTGATATATTTGCTGTGTTTTTCGCCTTGTTTATCTTCTTAATTTGACTGCAACCCATGCTCTCATGCTCTGTGTAAATTCAAACCCGTGGGAAGTAACCCATACAACAAACCCAAACCCCTGGGAAAAATCAACCACAACAAACCCAGAATTTTTGCTAGAAACCAAACAGAGACCCATACATAGAAAACCAAACCATTCCTTCGTTTCGCCCAAACCATTCCTTCGTTTCGCCACTGTTGCTAGCACAGCAAACGCAAAAAAACCCATTATTTCGTTAAGCCAAAGGCGCCCTTCAGCCCCGTTTCCTTCCCTGTCGATCCACCTCTTCGCCGGGCAACCCATACACGGAAAACCAAAACCCCTGCATTTTTAACAGAAACCAAACACAGTAAACCCATACACAGCAACCCATACCCAGCAAACCCAAACCCATTTTTCCCATTCTATGCTTTTTTCACAGAATCGGGTTTACTGTGTTTTTTTCACAGAAACCAAACAAAACATTTTGTTTGGTTTCTGTGAAAAAAACACAGCAAACCCATGCTCTGTTTCTCCTTTTGTGTAATCGAACACATATGCTTTCAATTCCCCTCCATCTCTTCATCTTCATCTCCTTTTCTTCAATTGCTTCTCTTCCAGTAGAACCCGACCCACCCGATGTGATTTTCCTTCTCTGTTGATGAGTTGATGATATGTGTTTCCTCTGCTTTGTGCGTTTCCTGTGCTTTCTAGGCGTGATGTGTGTGTGTGTGTTGATGATGATGCACAGTGATGTGTGTGTTAATGATGCTGATGATGAAATGGGAATTGGTTTGGCGAAATCTTGACTGAAATATTATACCCGTTGTTGTTAGGTAGAAATATTAGACAGAGACAATGGTTAAGCCGGGTGGAGATATGGGTAAAGGCTTGATAAGTGGTTAAGCTTGATAATCAACGGTTTATAATGCTGCACAGTAGTGAAATGGGAATTGGTTTGGGTAGAAATATTTTAGACAGTGAAATATTATGTGCGTTGATGTTGGGTAGAAATATTACACAGTTATAAAAAACTGATTTGGCTTGGATAGAAAACTTGAGGCTATTAAATATTTATATACAGTATTTATTAATAAATTATTATATTGTTTGTTTTGGGATACATAATTCATTATATAATTATTTCTTTTAAGGTATTGTTTGTGTTGGGAATCAGCTTCTTTGAGCATAATTTTGAGCATAATTTATTATATTGATTATGTAAGTATTTTATATGCTTTTTTAATGTTTATTTCCCCAAATTTTTAGGTTTTGTTAGCAGAAAACTTCAATTTTTTGTTATGGATAGTAAGATTATTCATGCAGCATGTATGGGAGCAGCTGTAACTGTGATAACGACAGGGGTAGCTATTATTGAACAAGAAAGAAATAGAAATTATATACCAAGAGAACCACATATAAATGCCATTGCTCAACGAGAATTCTATATAGATAGCATTTTGAATCGAGGTGATGGACATTGCGTTGAACAAATTCGTATGAAACCAGTTGTCTTATATAAATTGTGTGATGTTCTCACAAGTCATGACTTATTAAGATTAACTCAAAATGTGTCTATTAGGGAGCAGGTAATTGTGTTCTTACAAATTGTAGGCCAAAACCAAAGATTTCGTTTTATTAGTGGTATAGACTATAGGTCTGTTGAAACTATCCATCGTTACTTTAGAATTGTTTTAAAAGCAGTTCTTAAGTTATACAAACACCTAATTAAAGACCCAGGCGATACAGTTCCCGCATAGATATTGAATAATCGAAGATTCTATCCTTATTTTAAGGTATGAGAACAATACCAATATTTTTATACATTAATTAATTACATCTAGAAGAAAAGGTTATAAATTATTTTTTCATATTTATATAGGATTGCGTGGGAGCAATTGATGGTACCCATGTTCCTGCAAATGTTCCTGTTGAGATTCAAGGAAAGTTTCGAGGTCGAAAAGACGGAACAACACAAAATGTTTTAGCAGCTATAACTTTTGATTTGAAGTTTATATATGTTTTAGCTGGCTGGGAAGGAAGTGCACATGATTCACGGGTTTTAGGCGATGCATTATCAAGACCTAGTGGTCTAAAAATTCCAGAAGGTATATAATAAAGTATTTATTATATGCAATGAACATATAAAATGTTTAATTAGCTAAAGATAGTAATAGGTTTTTTTTTTTTCTAATTTGTAGGGAAATATTATCTTGGTGATGCTGGTTACGGTATTCGAAAAGGAATCATTTCTCCTTTTCGTGGAGTTCGATATCACTTGAACGAGTTTACTGAACATTCACCAGAAAATGAAAAGGAGCTATTTAATCTTCGACACTCTTCTTTGAGAACTGCTATTGAGCGAGGGTTTGGTATTTTGAAGAGTCGTTTTAGATCAATTGATGGAAAGTCTTTTTGGTCTTATGAAACACAAGTAGATGTTGTACTTGCATGTTGTATTATTCATAATCACATTATGGGAGTTGATCCAAATGACTTTCTTATCGAAGAAATATGTTCCAAAAGTGAACCAATTAGACGAACAATCAACTTAAGTCAACGGGAGGAGAGGGAAGAGAATAGGGAGTGGATAACAAAAAGAGAAATGATTGCATCAACCATGTGGAATGATTATAACACTCAAAGAAACTAGTAATTGAGTGTTAATTATATATGTTTGTTTTTATTATGTCTTGCTTGAGTTTGTATTATCTTTGTTATGTATTTGGATTGTTTGTTGACTTTATTATAATTTCTTATGTATTTTATGTATTCTCTTTTAAATATTAATTGTAGTTTTTATATTTAATTTATTAAATCTAAATATTGCATGATTATATTTTGTATAAATCTGTAACCTTTTTTTTTTGTAGAAATGAGTACCACACAGAATGAAAAATGCAAGGGCAAGCACTTTACATGGTCTAAGCCTATGTCTCACATGCTACTTGAGATATTAGCTGAGGAGACAGTTAAAGGAAACAAACCTTCTTCCACCTTTAGAGCAGAATCTTTTGTTAAGGTGGTTACCGAAATTAGTCAAAAGTTCAACGTTCAATGCGAGCCTAAACATGTTGACAATCATCTCAAACTGTGAAAAAAGAATGGGGAATAATAACCAAGCTTAAAAATAAAAGTGGCTTTGGTTGGGATGATTGTTTGAAGATGATTACAGTTTCGAAAGATGTTTATGATGAAAAAGTGAAGGTATGATAAATATTATACTCTTCGTAATTTTTATATTTACTTTTGTTTCCAAAATGTTATACAAGGAACTAAAAAATTTCGTATTCTAAACTTTATGAACAGGCACATCCCAATCATGACAAGTATCTCAACAAAAAACTTGACATGTACGAGGCAATGACAATTGTTGTTGGAAAAGATATGGCAACCGGAAATTATGCCAAATCATATGCTGATGTCAACTTGGAAGAGAACATTGAAGAGCAATCAATGTCAATTGAAAATGAAGGGGAATATGAAGAAACTTCTAAGGGAAAAGAGACATCTTCTTCTAGTACGCAAAAGAGGCAACATAGGAAGAGAAATCGCATGTATGAAGATGATGGTGTTGAAAAGTTGTCTAAACAGATTGGAGATGTAGCACTTGCAATTCAAAGCCTCAGCAAAAATCAACTTGATGTTAATGCGTTGTATGCGGAAGTCATGAAAATTGAAGGCTTTGATGAGATCACTCTTGGGGAGGCATTTGATCATTTGGTCCAAAATGAAATGTTGGCAAAAGCATTTATGGCAAAAAATGCTAATTTGAGGAAAATTTGGGTTCAGAATTTTGTGAACCAACACTACTACAGGCTTGCTTGCTAAGATGGTTTGACTATGTTTAAAATTTGGGTTCAGACTATGTTTGTTATTTGACAAGTATGTTTACTTGTTTAATTCGGTCTAGCATATTTATGTTTGTAATTTGAACTAATATGTATGTATATGACATCGAAACTTAATATTTATGCATGATTTTGTTTGATGTTAGATATTTATATTTATTTCTTGATGCTTATTCGATGTATATTAAAGGGATAATTGTCTTTACTCGTAAAAAAAATATTTATCCAAAAAACCCATCAAAATATTTTTTGAATCTATTTATCTTTTTAAAAAAACTTCATACCAAAAAAAAAAAAAAAACCCCAAATATATAACTCTTACCATAAACTAATTTGGCTTTTTTCATATGAAAAAAAAACTTATTTTAAGCTTTTAAAATTGAAAAAAATATCGTAATAGGTTTTACTTAAAAAAATATTTCACAAGCTTATTTCTATATAATATGATATGATATATTTAGTTATATTTTATAAAATAAGCTATGTATGAATATATATTATAATAAAAAAATTCATCATTATACTTTTTAGATTTCATTCTTTTATTGTAAGTGATTAAATATTTATATTAAATATTATATATATATTAGATAAACTTGAAAAAAAAATTAATACATTAATAAATTATTTTCCAGTTTCTTTTCCATAACATAACCAAACACTGTAAAGTGTTTTCCAGTTAATTTTCCATAACACTACCAAACATCGGAATTCACTTTCCCGGAATTCACTTTCCAGGAATTCACTTTCCCCGGAATTCACTTTCCAAAAGGAAATAACTTTTCTGCAAACAAACGGAGCCTAATAGAATATTCAAATTAAACTTCAGAACCATAATTAGAACAAAACTAAGGAAAACTATGACCATGGATTTTTTTTCTTAACCACAACTTTGAATATATAAACTGGAGACCAAATTATGTTGAATAAATGCTGAGAGCTTTATGTTTCAGGAATTTCTTGGCCTTTTAGCATCCCGAACCCAATTATCTTCAACCTTAATGTGGGAGTCTCTTCTAAGAAACTGCTTGAACCATATAATTTTTCTTCTTTAAAACATAAAAATAATTTTACAATGTTTTTAATTGAATTTTGGATTGAAGGTTAACTTTCATAAAAGTTCAAGTATTGAAATTGGCATTGATAATGTTATTGTTTCTTCCACTACCAATAATAATATAATGTGTAAGAACATCTCCAATGCAAAAAGCTAAATTAAGGAGCTAAATTGATAAAATAGCTTTTTGAATAGTATAAATATAGTTCTTTTGATTATGTGCATTCCAATAGTAAAAAGCTATTTAGAAAAGCCATTTATATTTTAATATATTTCATGTTAAATTCATTTTTATATAATTATATAACTAATTTAGATATTTTATATATAATATAATTATGATGTTATTAATTATATAATTAATATGAGTAATTTATAAAAATAATATAAAATTTAATGAAATAATATGAAAGTTAAAAGATATAATTTAAAATTAAACTTAAAATTTATTTATATGAATATTTTTAATTTTCAGTTTTATATGTTACTGTTAAAAATTTAATTTTTTAAAAGTAAATTCAAATTCAAACTTTGAAAAAAACCGTCAATATTTTAAATTTTGATTTTCAATTTTTTTTTAAAATTCATGCTTTGAAAAAATGACCGCCACCATTTTAAATTTTAAAATTTCAAATTTTGAAAAAATGACCGCCAACATTCTAAGATTTCACAATTTGAAAAAATAATCCATTTATAAATATTCTCATATACCTTAACATTTTTTCTCATCATTCCATTGTTTTCTCTTCAATCAAAAATATATTTAATTAAAATTCATCATGAATCATTCTAATTTTAATTGTTATGATGCTTTTGATTTTGATGATGACACTCCCGTGTTCGCTTTTCAAGTTGCTGCTGTTGTGGTTGCTGAAGAAGAATTGAATAATCAAGGGCGGAGAATAGGGTATCGTGGCTCTATTTCTTGGCCACAATATTGTCAATCGTAATAGAAAGGAAAGTGAGTTAGGGTTATATAATGATTATTTTGCTGAAAATCCTAAATTCACTGAAACTCAATTTCAAAGAAGATTTAGGATGAGTCGTCGTCTTTTTCTTCGGATCGTAAATGCAGTGGAAGCTCATAATCCATATTTCAAACAAATGACAAATGCTCTTGATGTTCTTGGTTTATCTTGTCTTCAAAAGGTAACTACAGCTCACAGAATACTTGCATATGGTATTCCTGCAGATCTTACTGATGAATATCTTCAAATTGGAGAAAGCATTGCGATAGAAAGTCTTAGAGCTTTCGTCAAAGCAATCGTAGAAGTTTTTGGTGATTGGTATCTAAGGGCATCAAACGAGGCCGATATTTGTCGATTATTATCAATTGGAGAGCAGCGTGGATTTCCAGGGATGTTAGGGAGCATTGATTGTATGCATTGGAAATGGGAGAAATGCCCAATTACATGGCATGGGATGTATACTGGTCATTATCGTGAACCAACTATAATTCTAGAGGCGGTGGCTTCACAAGATCTTTGGTTATGGCATGTGCTTTTTGGAATGCCTGGATCATTAAATGAGATTAATGTTCTTGATCGATCACTTATCTTCGCTGCACTTGCTGAAGGTCATACTACTCCTGTCAATTATACAATTAATGGACATGAATATACTATGGGATACTATTTAGCAGCTGAGATTTATCCTAATTGGTCAACTTTTGTTAAGACAATCCCAAGGCCATTAGGAGCAAAGAGAAAATATTTTGCAAGTAAGCAAGACTTTGCAAGAAAGGATGTAGAGCGGGCATTTGGGGTGCTCCAATCTCGTTTTGCAATTGTACGTGGACCTGTTCGATACTGGGATGAAGAAACGCTTGCAAATATTATGAAAGCTTGCATAATAATGCATAATATGATTATTGAGGATGAAGGAGCAATGAACCTTGGATTTGACCATGAACGTGAAGTCAATTCCTTTATATCAGTGTCACATGGTGAAATACCAGAACTACATGATTTTCTTCAAACTCATAATCGAATCAGGGATAGAGCAACTAGCTCTCAACTACAAGAAGATTTGGTTGAACATTTATGGGAACAATATGGTAACAAGTAGAATCATTAGCTTTGAACTTCTTATGTCATCATAATTTTCAAGTTTTTTATGTTTTTTTTCATTATGTTTGTTATCTTTTAAGTTAATTAATCCTACTTATTATTGTTAAGTGTTAGAAGAACTTCAAAAAAGTATTATGAATTGATACCACTTTTATAACAATATATTTAAAATAACCAATAAATTTCTAAATATTTAATTAAAAATACATTACATTAAACAATAAATAAATCTAGTTAATTAAAAATACATTACATTAAACAATAAATAAATCTAGTTAATTAAAAATTAAAACCCCTCTTTTGCATAATTTCTAACTTTCTATTTTGAAAATACGCTGCAGAAATTGGATCCAAATTAGAAATATCCATTTTCATAATTTGTTCTTCTTTCTCAATCCTGTCCAATTCTTGTTTCTCTTGACTTTATTGAATCATCATAGCTTGTTGCTCTAACATAATTTTTCTGTCTTGTTTCTTCTGATCCTCAATTTCAACTAGAGTATCCCTGAATTGTTGTAAAAGATTTGTTACAGTTGTCTCCCCAACTTTATCTTTTCCTTGTTTATGTTTAAGTCGTTCCTTTGCAACCTTCTGACCAATTGGTCTATCTTGATAAATCAATGTTTCACTGTCTTCTCCTAAACTAACAGAATCAGGGGTAGATGGAGCTGATGAAATCGAACTTGCATTGACATGACTTTTTTGTTTATTGTTTGACATTTGATGTTGACTTGCACGCTGAAATTGCCATTTGGGTTCTTTTCTTAAGATAACCCAACAATGTTCTAGTTGAAATCGTTTGCCAACGCAAGAAGCATACATTTGTCGAGCATCATTAATCTGGTAAGTAAAAAATTAGAGAAATTAAATAATGTTAAAATATATGTTAAACAATTTAACATGAAAATGAATATTAAAATTACCCTTGATTCTTCGGTCATTCCACTTTGCTGACGATTTTCAATTCAAGTAACAAATCCAACAAATTTACCGACTTCTCTATTTATTTCTTGCCATCTATTTGAGATGCTTATTTGGGAACGATTATTCAAGTTTCCTCCATTCTCTACAAAGTAAGCATGTACTCGAGCCTATAACTATTTTGTTTGTTGTTCAACTCCTGTAATTGGATCTTTGCTTGTATTTAGCCATGCAGAAACAAGTAAACAATTTTTCTCTGGTGAGAAGTTTTTACTTCTTTGTGATTTTTTTATTGTATGGACATTTAAATTCGAGTATGTTAAATCATCAATTAATTGATTAGAATCACTTGGTTGAGAGAGAATATCTTCTGACTCACTCATAAGAAAGTTGGTGAAAGAGCTTGGAAAATTTGAATCCATCTACATTAAAAAAAACCTCAAGTTAAAACCTTATAGGAGAGTGTAAAAGAAGCGTACATTCAATGTCTAGCAATTTTGTAGTTTACATACATGTGAATTAATAACAAGCATTGCATTCTACTTGTTCTAACATTACAATTTGACTATTTTTTTGGAACTAAAAAAGGATTGATATACTGGTTTAATTGCATTTTCAACAAGACAAAATATAATTAACCTCAAATTAAAACAGACAATCAAAAATAAATTTTAAATATGTCACTCTATATTTTTATCAATATCAGCTACCATTATTACCTCCTCTTAATTTTGTCAAAGATAACAACATAAATAAAAAATTGTTTTCCTTAACCCATATCAAAAACATAAAATAACAAAGAAATAAAAATCATCACAAATATCAAATTAACAACAAAAGATGTACAAAATTAAGAGATATTAAAGAGAAAATATAAAAAGCTTTTAAATAAACATACCTTTTAATTTCAGCTAATTAACATAACTGATGTTATTAATTAATCAGAGAATAATTGATTCTTGTTTTTCTAAATTTGAGAGAAGAGTGAGGCACAATACACGATTTAAAAAAAAAAACAAGTTTCTTTCCTTTCTTTTAAAGGAAAAAAAAACACTGTTGACCAACGGCTATAAAAATAGCCGTTGGCAATGTTAATTCCATTTTAGCTATTCTACAGAAACCTGTAGAAATAGCTCTTCCCAAATTGAATAGCCATTTTGGCTTCTCTTTTGCCTGCTGCGTTGGAATGGTAAAATAAAGAAACAAAAGTTAAAAGGACACGTTTTTAAATTTGCCTCTCCATTTGCCTCTCCGGTTGGAGATGCTCTAAGAAGGAGGGACTATCATTTAAGTACTTGAGATTGCCTATTGGAGAATATTCATCTTGTGCATCGATGTTGAAGCCTATTATTAATAGAATTAGTTGCAGGTTGGTTTCTTGGAAAGGACATTATTTATCCATTGGTGGGAGAGTTGCCTTATGATACGATCTAGGAAATGTCAAATTCAAATTTTGACATAAAATGTGCAACTATCCAGTTTTATGGCAACAATCATAATTCTCAATCTGACCGTTGGATCAAGCTGAAATTTTAGTGGAGTCTCATGACATGCTGTCCTACCTTTTTTTAAAATTGCAGGTCAATCGGAGTTCGGAAAGGCATCGAAACACGGGTCAACAGAGGCTGTATGAATTTTGTTATTTACTTCCTTTTGACTTGTGGACTTAATATTTGGCTAGGATTCTTTTCCTAAAAGGATGTGGCAGCTTATTTTGGAAATCTATTAATTCTACAAAGATCTTTAATGGGCTGCAACATAGTTTTCAAGTGTGGTAAGGATTCATAATTATTTCAGAATCATTTTCTTACAAGGATTCCTTATTCATCCTAACTACAAAAAGAAA
Organism: Populus deltoides; assembly: GCA_015852605.2. Lineage (NCBI taxonomy): Eukaryota > Viridiplantae > Streptophyta > Magnoliopsida > Malpighiales > Salicaceae > Populus > Populus deltoides. The sequence goes on along the minus strand of CM027570.2, from coordinate 30,029,785 downwards.
AGAAGACTTTAGAATAAATTCTACCTTTAAATCAGATTTCCTAGTCTATTTGGGACTTCTTAATGGTGACAAATCTGATTCTAGCATATTTAGGATGGTAATTTTTGAATTTTTATTATTTTTATTATTTTCTTCTTAATCTTTGGGTTATTATTACTTATTTGGGTCAATTGTAAGTGGGGTTAATATAAGTCTACCTAAGGGGAGTCCATTAGGGTTTATTTAAGTCTAGAGTTAGTATAAATAAAGGCATAACCAGACATGTAAGCTAGACAATTCAGATTAATAAAACTTCTTGTTTGCCACACTTTGTGTGTGTGTGTGTGTGTGTGTTGGTGAGATAATCTCTCTTCCATGATTCTCTAAAGAACTGAAAAACAACTCATCGAAGAATAATTGTCTTCGTGGCGTCATTCTTATACTTCTCGTTCGCGAATCAATATTCGTTGGGTGGGGGTTTTCCGTTTTCAATAGTGCTGGTGCCTGGGTACAAGTTATCTTTGTGTCACACTCCTATCAAACCTGATTTACTTGGCTTTCCGGAAATTGGTGTCTTTGCGTGTGGGTTGCGTGACCACGAGATCACGAAGTTCGCATCAATTACCTAATTAAATCAATATTGAATAATCTCCCTATTTATTATCTCTTTTTATTCCCTATTCCAATAACTATTGATGCGAAAATTGAGAAACAAATCCAACCTTTTCTTTGGTTTGGTGAGGAGGGAGGTAAAAAATATGCAATGTTAAATGGACCTTCATTGTTCTTCTAAAAAAACAAGGAGAACGGAACCTAAAGGAAAATAAATTGGCTCATTTGATGTTTTATTCGATAAGTTGTCTAGTATATGGTTATTGAGTGAAGTTGATGATAAACTAATTTGGAAATCCAATTCTAATTATGTTTGTTCAATCAAATCTAATAAGGTTGGATTTAATAAGGTTTCACAAAATAGTTTTTATTAGCAAATTTGATATTTTTTTCATGTAAACCATTAACACAAAATCATGCAGTGGAATAGTGTCTTGGGCTTTGCAATTTAAGTATAAGGTATTGGATTTGGATGTTACTTCCACACAAACTATTTTTTTTTAAATACATCATCAAATTTTAAGAGAATGCTTGACAGTGTGATAACGGTTGCTTTTCAAATAATTTTTCATGTCGAAATGCATGCCAATGATTTTTTTTTTAAAATAATTTTTGTTATCAGCACATCAAAACAATTCAAAACATACAAATTATATTAAATTTTAATAAAAATTAAATTTAAATTTTTTAAGAACGCGTTGCACCAAATACATTCTAAAACCTCTCTCTCTTTAATCCATAATCAGCCGCCGCCTTAGCACCACGTTGTTTCTTTTTATTTTTCAACTTATTCCAGCAAAGTAATTCATTTGTAACTTTTGCAAATTATTTAATTTTTTTAGTTCTCTAATTTTTAATTTTGGTGTGTCCATTTCATTTGTATTCGTTTATCCAATAATAATCTATTTCTTTAAAAAACTTTTGAGAGTCAAATATTACGTTTTTCTTTCTGAAAAAAATAATATTAAACGAACCATAATGAATGATGGCGCAGAAGAATTGTATTATTATTGTAAAACAATCAGATTAAATTCTAAAACCATAATTAAACAAAAGAAAGGAAAACTAGAACCATGAATTTTTATTCTTAACCACCACCTTGAATGAATGAAGTGGTGACCAAATTCTGTTGACTTAATGCTGAGAGCTCCGTCTTTCAGCCGTGAAAGCCCAATTTGCAGATGCTAACAACTTTGACTTCAAATCCTGCCGAAGGCATTCAGGCATTTCTTGGCCTTTTAGCATCCCGAACCAAACTATCTTCAATCTTCGACGTTTCATTAGAAGTAATCAGAGGATACGTATGTGGAATAGGACTGTGGGAGTCTCTTCTAAGAAACTGCTTGAACCACTTGACTGATTTTTTGGGATATCGTTTCAAATCATTTTTGTAATCAACATAGTAGAGGCCGAACCTCACAGCATAACCACTTCCCCATTCGAAATTGTCCATTAAAGACCAAGCAAAAAATCCCCTAACATCAACACCATGCTCACTGCAATAAATAAATATTGAATCCCAGTTAGATGGATTTGTTTTACATTAAAAAAACTTATTACCAATGATCATTTGTTAATAAATGAAAAGAATCAACTCACTTGATGGATCTCAAGACATTCTTAAGGTGGTCTTTGTAAGATTTTTCTCTTATGGGATCATTAAGAGCTTCCTTTAGTGATGAAGCATTGTTATTTACGTCATCAACCCCTGAAAAAAAATCAGTAAAATAAAACATTAAGAACATATATACTTAGTGTTAGAGAAGTACTAAGAAACTTAAATGTAGCATAATGTATGATCGTTCATTTCAACCATACCATTCTCAGTAATGTAAATTGTTGGGTTCCCGTATAGATCTTTGGTGTAATTCAAAAGCCTGCTGATGCCTTCGGGATAAATATAAAGCCATTTTACACCAGCCTGTGGACCTATTGGGATTCCATTTCTCTCTCCTACAAAATTGAGAAATAACAAAGTAAATTAATAACTGATAATTGATAAAACATCATCTAATTGAAAAAAAAATAAGATGAATAAGAAAGAAAAGATATCGATCATTGGTTACCTGTCCAATTAGCACGAGCATCTGACATGAATCCAACACTCTGATAATTTGCATCGATATTTTGAGCAAAATATGTTGTGTAGTAATTAATTCCAATAAAATCATACGATCCCTTCAACATCTTAGATTCCTCGGCAGTGAACTTGGGCAATCTTCCACCAACAAAATCATGCATGTTACGTGGATAGTCACCATTAGTTAAAGGATCCATGAACCAACCAAGCATGAAGTCGAGGCTTCTTTTGGTTGCATTTTGATCATCTTCACTGTCTGAGTAAGGTTCAAACCAATGAGAAACAAGTGTTATCCCAATCTGTCCACCTTGACATGACTGATATTTTTCCTTGTATAGTTTCACTGCCGCAGCATGAGCAAGCAACAAATGATGGCTAACCGTATACACTTCAGTGGCACCAGTGTTTAAGGATCGGTGGGGATCATTTACAACGACAGAAATCCTACCCGGTGCCATCGTGCCCATGTCATAACCTTGAACACTGAACATCCATGGCTCGTTCAAAGTAATCCACTTCTTCACTCGGTCCCCAAACTTTTGGAAACAAAGGTCGACAAAGTCTCGGAAATCATTTCTGGAAATCAATGTTTCATGTGAGAAAATTTAAAGGAATGTTTTGAATTTTAGAGAAGCATATGTCCACAAAGTCTCCAAAATGACAGATTAGATTATAATATTTCGAAGCTACAACAATTTTGGATATTTGAAGAATAATTAACGAAAGGTTGCTACTTACACAATGTTAGGACTTAAGAAACCACCATATTTATCTTCTAAAGCTTGTGGAGTATCCCAGTGAAAGAGAGTAACGTAAGGCTGCAAACCTATATATTACAAAACATCATATAATCAGATGGAGCGCACAAGATAAACCTTTTGTTGTATAAGAATTTTCGCATCAATTTTTGGCAAAATATTATGATTAATTGAAGGGAAGGGAAATGTTATAACCATTCTTAAGGAGGTCATCAATGAGATCGTTGTAAAACTTGATGCCTTCTTCGTTTACTCCAGCACTTAACCTGCCATCTGCATTTTCCAAAAAAAAATCCAACGGAATGCTATTATATATCAAATGGAAATTCACTCAGTCAAAACAGATGCAAAGTCAAATCCTGCTAGTGTCATTACTATTACTATGTCAAGAACAAATTTTAAAAAATAAAATAAAAAACTTACGTGGTAATACTCTAGACCAAGAAATGGAGAATCTGAAAGCATCCATTCCCATTTCTTTCATTCTTTGCACATCTTCCTGTAACATTTATCGATTTTTTTTTAAGAACAATTACACTAAATTAATCAGAATATAGTTATTTACATCATGTAGATAACCACAACCAAAATATGATGAAGAACTCCCATACCTTATAGCGATGGTAGAAATCAACAGCTACATTTCCGTTGCTATGATCATTTATTCTCTCTGCAAACGTTGAAAAGTTAATAATGGTGGTTTTCTTAGGACATTAACATAATTCTATTCAACTTCTAGCGAGGGAAGTACAAATTTCAAGGAGAGAGATTGGTACCTGTATGTTCCTCAGTGAAAGTGTCCTATATAGCTGGTCCTCTACCATGTTTGTTTGTTTCACCTTCATACTGTATATCATAATAAAATAATGAAAATGAAATAACGAAAGTACTGTTATTATAATTATTTTTTTTCTTGTCCCCTCCTAATTACTGCCCTAGAAGCAGAAAAATTTAGAGCATGTACCTGGTAAGCTGATGAGGATGTTCCGAAAACAAAATCATCCGGGAAAGAATAACGGCTGAAGTTATGGATGCTTTCCATTGCAGTCTGAGTTTTTTGAAGCTAGAACGTTGAGAATTATGATTAAATATTATAAGGGCTGGCTTGGCTTGGGCTTAGTGCGTGAAACCGAGGTTTGTTTGGATACAAAAGAATGTAAATGAGGCAGAGATTGTGTGCTTTTCCTTGATCGGAGAGATTGTTCGTAGTATGTACGAAGAAGGAGATATTTAATGCAAGATGGCATTGATGGAACCACCTTTTTATAGGCACTTCCTGCATATACTAGCAGCGTTTCCTTGACTTTTTTTTTTGGGTTAAAGGATTAATTTCTTTGACTTTGACAAAGTTATCTCATAGTGCTTATCTTTTCTCCAATTTTATAAGAAGTTTCAAATAAGTTGCCATCGAGGAAGTAGGGTTAGAGGAAAAAAGATGCGTGCTCAGAAGTTTCAAGGCAGTCATTCAAGATAATTTGAAGGTATTTTAGGGGCATCTGTTCACGCATGACCCACTTAATGAAAATCCTGGTGATCAATAGATTTGTTTTTACGTACTCAAATAAAAATTAATGATAATCCAAAAACTTAAACAATTTAGTTATATAGATTGTGGGCTGCTTCCTAAAATCTTTCCTTTTAAGTTTTTCCAGGAAGACCATAGACTAGTTTCCCAACCAAAAATCATATTCGAAAAAGTCCTCGAAGAAAAGCGTTTCTCAATTAGATCTCGAGCATATTCTTGACCATTTTCTCACTATACCTCCTTATAACATCATTTGTACTCGTTAGCCTTTCACAGATTACTTCAAAGTCCCTCGAAATTGGGCTGTATTTATCATATAGAGATTTCCAAAAATGTAAAATTTGGGTTTTTTTCTATTAAGAATTCGTGGTAATATAAGAAGCGAGATTTGATTGAAATTAATATATATTTGATATCATATTAAGGATAGGTTAGAATCCAAAAATTTAAAGTATTGGATGAGATCTTAGAAATGATGTGATATTATTCTCTAAAAAAACTGATAAAATAGAAAAATTAGACTAAAGATACTCTTAAAAGAATGCTCTAAAGGTAGTTGAGCTTGGATTCTGTATAAAAGGCTTAATTCTTAAAATGAAGGGGACATGCTCACTTTAGGTATTAGTGTTTTTATTTTATTTGTTCAATATTAACTACTTCCATATATGTCCATTGATAAGACGGAATGATATGCCATTTATGGCCTTGCGGGTTTTATTGATTGAAAACTGACTAGATGAGTTAATTCTTGGGATCTACTCCATGGTCAGCACAATATTTCAACCATGAGGTGATGACTTGATGAGGTAACAACTCATATTAATTATAGGAAGAGTAAAGTATACTTTGACGTTGACAAAATTACCTCATAAATACTTTTAGGGTTAGGCGTTATTTAGGAACCCAACCAAATAACATTTTACAAAAAAATATTTTTTTTAAACTTAATCTGGCAGCCAAAATCCTAGCTTGAAGTTGAAATAAGATTTGTGAAAATTTAGAGAGTAATCTAATTAGATAGCCTCTTCTGCTATTTATATAATTAGAGCAATATACATGTATTATGGTGTAACTTACTACACAAGATAAATCTATAAAAAAAAAACATAATATTTTCTATTTTACAACACATTCTATAAAACACCCCTTCAAGCTGAAAATGAGTTATCCACGTGAAGCTTGAAATGTAAAGAAGCAAAAGCAGAGTGAGGGAGTGGCTTCATAAAGATATCGACTAATTGATCTTTGGAGGAGATGAAGCAAATCTAAATCTCCTTTTTAGCCACTCGATCACGAACAAAGTGATAATCAACTTTAACATACTTTGTACGAGCATGAAAAATCGGATTGACAAACAGATAAGTAGAACCTAAATTGTCACACTAGATAATGGTAACAGAAGTAGGAGAGAAGCATAAATATGACAGAAGATAACAAAGCTAAAAAACCTCAGCAGTACCATCAGCCAAGGTCTTATACTGTGCTTTAGTGGAGGTGCGAGAAATAGTGCGTTGCTTGCCAGATTTCTATGAAATGGGAGTGGTGCTAAGAAAGACAATGTATCTACCAGTAGATTTTTTTATTATCAATACTTGAGGTGGAGGCCAAAAGAGAACGTACCTTTCAAGTATCGCAGTATGCGTTTAACAACAGCTCAATAGCTCTTAGTAGCAGCATGCATAAACTGACAGACCTTGTTTACACCATAGCATATGTTCGGTCTAGTAAAGGTGAGATACTAAAGAGCACTAACAATTTGGTGAAAGCGAGTGGGATCTGAAAATAACTCACTAGACTACAAGTTAACTTTGGAAACAGAGGCCGGTGTATCAACAGGTTTACACAATGACATACTAGCACGACAAAAAAAATATCAAGAACATACTTGTGTTGACTAAGTATGAGACCCATACTGGTGGGTGTGACTTTAACCCCTAAAAAATAATGAGCATTACTCAGATCACAAAATTTAAACTCTAAACTCAATAAGGTAATAAGACGTTGAATCAATGCAAAGTTATTATCGGTAAGTAAGATGTCATCAACATAGACAAACAGATAGCAAATATCATGATTCATAGTCAGAATAAATAAGGAGGTATCAACCTTGGAAGCCAGAAAACCAATGGTTAAAAGAAAATTACCCAGTCATCTATACCAGACTCGTGGTGCTTGTTTTAAGCCATAAAGAGACTTGTGAAGTGATTAGTACTTAAAAGTGCATTTTTATCAAGGTTTTATATCATCATTTTGCACTTGAAGTATCAATAACTCCTTAACTAAAGCATGTTTTATAATAACGTATCTAATATATTAAGATACCTTTAATTTATGGTAAATGTTCATCTTAAATGCAGGCCTATCACATAAATGAAAGAATTGATTGATGAGTTGAAGTACTTAAATTGAAGGGACAAAGAGATGGCCAAACTTAGAAAAGAGATGCTGGTGCAGTCCAAATTGGAACACTGTTCGGTAATCGGGTCATATCTGGAGCTGTAGATCTTGGATTTAGGTCCATTTTATATGGATGGAAAGATAAGACATAGGCCTACAACTTTCATGTGAAGCCCAAGATTTAAAAAGGCCGTTTTCAAGTCCAAATTGCAGCAACAATAAAGAAGTCCGAATCTGTCCTGCAGCCCAGACACTGTTTAGTGTTCAGCCCATATCTCGAGTTCTAGAAGTCCAAATGATCTCAAATTTTTACCCTGGATAGATGAGACAATTCTCTAGAACTTTCATGATTGAAGTTTGTTCAAATTATGACGTCATCAATGACGTTTTTGGCAGACAAGAAGATAAGGATTGTCACCAAGTCAAGATATGGCCACCCACTCATCAATTAGTCAACAAATCAATAGTTCCGAATTTTGGCCTATCAAAGGAGGCATTTGCCATGTATTTAGGCATCTTGGTGTTCAGATCAAGATCATGCTCTTGCTCTTTCTTTATGTTTTGTAATGCTTAAGTTTTGCTTATATTAATTTCTTACTTATGCTTTTCATTTCCTTCCCTTGTTTATTTATGTTTCTTTCTTTCATTATGTGTTGCTAAGTTAATTATGTCAAGGTGAAAAGGGTACACTAATGGTGTAAGAATAAGTATAATATAAACTTAACATGGACCTTAATGTTGGATACTAACATGCTTTATATTTGTTATCTTGTTCACTTTTAATACTTTGCTTGTGAAATGGTTAATCTAGATTTATGTTGTATAACACTTGGTACAACAAATACTTAGCACTTTCATAGCCCATCTTGTATGGTATAACCGACACCGAGCTATGAAAGGAACTTGATTTGTTGTTAATATAAGTTATAATCATGAATGTCTGACAACATTTACAAGTATTAGCATTATTCGAATAAGATAACTAATGTAATCATGTTAACAATTTATAATCCGATTGGAACTTCCTTTGTGTGTGGTTTCCAATTGAATAAAAAAAGGTTTATACTATACTTGTTTGACGTACCATTAGTGGATTCTCTAACCTTGACATTTGTTGTTATCATTGTTTAATCCTTACGTTAATCTTCCATCTCAAAGTTCTCATCAACTTCTTCTTCTTCTTTATTATTATTATTATTACTATTATTGTTGTTGTTATTGTGTTTGTTGTTAACTATAATTTATACAATTAACCTCTCGTGGTTCGACCCCCGGTCTTCTTGGGTTATTTATTACTCGACACTCCTGCACTTGGGAGAAGACATCAATCTTTTGGTCGTGTCAAGTTTTTTGGCGCCGTGTGGGAGGTAAATTCTTGTACAAATTATAGTATTTATTTTATTTTCTCTTTTCTCTTTTCTTGTATCTAACTTTGTTTCTTTTTCTATTGTTTTTCTTTTCTTTCTTTTATTCTCTTCCCCGCGTGCATGAGAGTGTGGTCACGTACATTAAGTGGTAGACTTTGTAGAGTATCCTCATCATTTTCAGAAAATATGGCCGAAGAAGATAACCAATCGCTTCATAATGAGAATAATGAGAATATTCGGGTTAGAACACTTAGAGACCACATGAATCCCACGAGAACAAGTGCACCCTCATGTATAGTTTTTCCCCCGATGCATCTCATTTTAATTTTAAGCCAGGCATTTCAACTTTTACCTTCTTTTCATGGTTTAGATTTAGAAAATCCATACTTGCATTTAAGGGAATTTGAGGAGGTCCAGTAACACCTATAATGACTCAAATTGTAGCATGAACACCATTAGGTTAAAGCTTTTTCCTTTTTCATTAAAAGATAAAGCTAAAACATGGCTACAAAATTTGAGACACTGGATCCATTCGTGCGTGGGATGATATGCAACAACAATTTTTAAAGAAGTTTTTTCCATCTCACAGGACAAACTCTTTCAAAAGACAAATAATCACTTTCTCTCTAAAAACCGGGAGAAACATTTTACCAATGTTGGGATAGATATCGAGACTTGCTTAATACTTGCCCCCATCATGGTTTTGAAACATGGAGATTAGTTTCACATTTTTATGAAGGGTTAACTCCTAGAGATAGGCAAATGGTTGAATTAATGTGCAATGGAACTTTTTGAGGATAAAGACCCCAATGAAGCCATGGAATACCTAGACTTGCTAGCTGAAAATGCACAAAATTGGGACACTACGAGGAACTTATGAGGCACCAAGTAAAACCCAACCTCATACATCTAGTGGAGGTATGTACAACCTTAGGGAAGATCATGACCTCCAAGCCAAGTTTGCATCTTTAGCTAAAAAAAGTCGAGGCATTAGAATTAAAAAAGAGTGGTCAACTAAAATCTGTTCAAGACATTGTGTGTCAAATCCGTGAAACCAATGAACATTCAACCCATGACCGTCCAACTTTGCCCTCTTTTTAGGGAATGTCTCCATGAACAAGCCCATGCATTAAAAGCAGGTTCCAAAGGCCCAATCATAACCCATACTCAGCAAACATACAACCCCGGTTGGAGAAATCACCCAAATTTCAATTGGAAGAATGATAACAATAATGCACAAACTTCACAACCACCGTTTCAAGCACACCATAACTTCCAAAATTCTCATGGATATGCACCTCCTTATGCTCCACCTCCTAGAAGAAATCTTGAGGAAACATTGCATGCATTCATGGAAAAGCAAGAGACAATTAACACTCAACTTGCTCAAAGCATGACGGATCTTAAAGATACTCTTGCAAAGTTCACAACTGCTCTTAGTTTCCAAGAGAAAGGTAAGTTTCCATCTCAACCTCAGCAAAATCCAAAGGGGCAATACAATGCGAATGCAAGTAGTTCTGGAAGCCAACACATGGATCAAGCCAAATCGGTCATCACTCTTGGCGGTGGTAAGGTTATTGAAAAACCCATTCTTAAACCTTGTGAGAATGATGATGAGTCAATCTCTAAGGGTAAGGAAGGGGTTGAATCTGATCATTGCAAAGAAAAGACTGATTCTCCGCCAGCACTTCCATTTCCTCATGCCATGACCAAACAAAGGAAAGTCAATCACAACTCTGAAATCCTTGAAACTTTCAAGCGGTAAGGATCAATATACCTTTGTTGGATGCTATTAAAGCGAGGTTCCTTCTTACGCTAAATTTTTGAAAGATCCGTGCCCGTGAAAGAGAAAGCGAATGTGAAAAAGAAAGCCTTTTTTAGCCCGAACAAGTAAGTGCTATTCTTCAAAACAATAATGCTTTGAAATATAAAGACCCTGGTTGTCCTACAATTTCATGCTTTATTGGAGAACATAAAATTGAAAGAGCTTTACTTGATCTTGGAGCTAGTGTGAATTTACTTCCATATTCGGTTTTCAAAGTCTCAATCTAGGTGAGTTAAAACCAACTTACGTAACTCTTTTACTTGCCGATAGATCCGTAAAAGTGCCTAGAGGAATAATTGAAGATGTACTAGTACAAGTCGATAAATTCATTTACCCCGTGGATTTTATTGTCTTGGATACACAACTTGTTGAAGCATGTAATTCATTTCCTGTTATTTTAGGGCGTCCGTTTCTTGCAACTTCTAATGCATTGATTAATTGTAGGAATGGACTAATGAAGCTATCTTTTGGAAACATGACATTGGAGATGAATATTTTCAACATTTGCAAGCAACTCGGAGATGATAATGATTTACGGGAAGTGGACTTTCTTGAAAAATTAGTTCATGACCAATTTCAAACCACTTCTAGTGAAATTGAGATTAATGAATCGAAGATTTGCAAATGGTTTATTTTTGGGGAAGAATCAAAGGCAAATAGTTGGAGACCGAAAATTGAGGAATTGCCACCACGATCAATTGAGTCCATACCTTCAAGTGTTCAACCACCAAAACCGGATTTGAAGCCATTACCATTCCATCTCAAATACTCATTTTTGGGAGAAAATGAAACTTTTCGGTAATAATCTCTTCCAAACTTAATGCACATCAAGAAGGTAAGTTATTACAAACTCCGAAAAATCACAAAAATGCATTAGGATGGACCATAGGCGACATAAAAGGAATTAGTCCTTTGATTTGCACACACAGGATCTATTTGGAGGAAAATGCTAAACCCTCTAGAGAAATGCAACGAAGGCTTAATCCTAATATGAAAGAAGTAGTGAAAAATGAAGTCATTAAGCTTCTAGATAATGGAATCATTTATCCTATTTCGACGACAAATGGGTAAGTCCTACCCAAGTTGTACCAAGAAGTCCGGAGTCCTTGTGATAACAAATGAGAAAAATGAGTTAATTCCAACTAGGACTATTATTGGTTGGCGCATGTGCATTGACTATAGGAAACTAAATTCAATGACTAGAAAAGATCATTTCCCTTTACCTTTTATGGATCAAATTCTAGAAAGAGTTGCGGGTCATGAATTTTATTGTTTCCTAGATGGCTATTCAGGGTTACAACCAAATTGAAATTGCATTGGAAGATCAAGAGAAGACTACTTTCACATGTCCATTTGGTACTTTTGCATATCGAAGGATGCCTTTTGGATTATGTAATGCACCAGCTACGTTTCAAAGATGCATGCTCGGTATATTTAGTGATATGGTTGAGCGTTTTCTTGAAATTTTTATGGATGATTTTTTCGTTTTTGGCGATTCATTTGATGATTGTTTGACTAACTTAGAAAAGGTTTTGGCGGGTGTGAAGAGAAGAATCTTGTATTGAATTGGGAAAAATGTCACTTTATGGTAACAAACGGCATTGTACTTGGTNACATTGTTTCCTCCAAAGGAATTGNGGTTGATAAATCTAAAATCGAGTTAATTGCTAACTTGCCAACACCAAAATCTGTTAAAGATGTTAGATCATTCTTAGGACATCTTTGGTTTTTATAGAAGGTTCATCAAAGATTTTAGTGTGATATCTAAGCCCTTGAGTAACCTTCTAACAAAGGATAATATTTTTGAATGGGATGAACATTGTGAAGAAGCCTTTGTTAAACTTAAAAACTCGCTTTATACGCTCCTGTCATCCAACCTCCTGATTGGTCATTACCTTTTGAAATAATTGTGTGCGCTAGTGATTATGCCGTAGGTCTTGTCTTGGGACAAAGAAAAGATAAGAAACCCTATGTGATTTACTATGCAAGTAAAACTTTGAATAGTGCTCAAATGAATTACACCACCACTTGAAAAAGAATTACTTGCAATAGTATTTGCATGTGAAAAATTCGGGTCTTATCTTGTTGGCTCACTGTTATTGTTTTTAGTGATCATGCGGCATTGAAATATCTTCTTTCTAAGAAAGATTCTAAGGCTAGATTGGTTCGGTGGATTTTGTTACTTCAAGAATTTGATATCACGATCAAAGACAAGAAAGGCAGAAAATGTTGTCGCGAATCACTTGTCAAGATTGACAATGATTCGAGATCGACATCACACCAATCGATGACTACTTTCTGGCGAATCTTTATTTTCCATCTCTACAATGCCTTGGTATGCTAATATTGTTAATTTTCTTGTTTAGGACAATTTGGCTCATTGGAGTACCCAAGACAAAAGAAAGTTCTTGAATGAAGTAAAGAACTTTTATTGGGATGACCCTTATTTATTCAAATATTGTCCTGATCAAATATTTCGAAGATGCATTCCTGACAATGAGGTAAGTAGTGTCATTAAATTTTGTCATTCTGAGGCATGTGGGGGTCATTTCTCATCAAGAAAGACCCATTGCAAAAAATCCTACAAAGTGGATTTTACTGGCCCACCATGTTCAAGGACTCACATGCATTCTGCAAGACTTGTGAAAATTGTCAAAAGTTGGGATCTATTTCAAAGCGTCATATGATGCCCTTAAATCCTATTCTTATCATTGAGATCTTTGGCTGTTGGGGTATAGATTTCATGGGTCCATTTCCTCCATCATTTGGTTTTTTGTACATATTAGTCGTGATAGATTATGTTTCAAAATGGATAGAGGCAATTCCAAGTCGAAACAATGACCACAAAAGCAATAATAAAGTTCTTGAAAGAAAATATTTTGAGTCGATTTGGAATCCCTCGAGCCATGATAAGTGATGGTGGAACACATTTCTGCAACGAGCCATTTGAGTCTTTAATGAAGAAATATGGAATCACACACAAAGTTGCCACCCCTTATCACCCTCGGACAAGTGGACAAGTAGAGCTTGCTAATAGGGAGATCAAACAAATCTTGGAGAAAGCAGTGAACCCTAATAGGAAAAGGCGGTCTTTAAGACTTAATGATGCACTTTGGGCTTATCAGGCTGCTTATAAAACATCATTAGGTATGTCACCTTATAGACTAGCCTATGGAAAACCTTGTCACTTGCATGTGGAAATTGAAAATAAAGATTATTGGGCTATTAAAGCTTTCAATTCAAACCTTGATGATGCCGGTCAGTCGCGTAAGTTACAAATAAATGAGCTTGAGGAAATAAGAAATGATGCATATGAAAATTCAAAAATTCATAAAGCAAGAATCAAAGAATTTCATGACAAGAGAATCTTGAGAAAAACATTTGATGTTGGTCAAAAGTTTTGCTTTATAATTCTCGACTCCATTTATTTCTGGAAAGCTAAGATCAAGATGGAGCGGTCCTTTTATTGTGAAACATGTGTATCCATATGGGGCTGTGATATCGAGAATCCAAAGAATGACAATATTTTCAAGGTAAATGGACATCGTTTGAAAGTTTACCTTGACAATTTTTCAGTTGAAAATGACTCTATTGAATTGAGTGATCCCGTATATAAGGAATGATTCTTTTTCTCACATTATTTTGTGTTTTGTTTTGGTGTGAATTTTGTTTTGCTAGTCTCTCTCACCCCGGTCAAATGGCGGATAACGGTACTCAGTGACTTGATCCGGTTCTTTTGTTTTCCCATAATAAGCGATATTTGTAAACATTGTGCAATTCTTGGCTCTTTCTCTCTTCTTTGAATCTCTTCTCTAATTCTCATTTGAAAATGGACACCACTCTTGAAAAATTGAAAAAAGTACTTTCCGCTCTGCCTCGAATCGCGATTACAAAAATTTACCGTGCTAGGTGTGCAAGATTGAGGTTGTTAATGAATCATGGAATTCCCCGAAGATATTCGTTGGTGATTGAAGCAAAGGTCCGGTTATCGGGTGAGTCCTCTAATTCTTTCATTTCACACATGCCGGAGCAGGTAAAAGCACTTTTGCAAAGAAGCGTCGTGCAAAGCATCGAAAGTCCGTCACCGATGTGCTAGATGGACTTGTAATGCAACATGTCGTTCTTTAGGAATGGTATCTATAAATCGTGAAGACAAAATACAATTCATTAAGGATGGCACGAGTAAGGGGGTCTTTAGATAATCTTCTATTAACCCTTGAGGCGCATCCTAGTGGAGATGTTCATCGTGCTATTCATGATTTATGGCCACAATTCCATAAAGAACATGATCGACTTAGTCTTGGGAATCGACTAAAAAAAGACCTGTTTGCGGTTTTAAGAAAACTGGATGGGAAGCCTATCCCGGGCCCATAGAGGCGTTTAAGCGTTCTTGGGCGTAAAACCAAGGGAAGATGTGAGCCACAATCACAACTACCTATACATACACATGCTTTTCAAAATAAATAAATAAATAAATACATAAAAAGAGAGAGTGTGTGAGACTCCGGTGGCCTATATCTAGGTGATATGATTGCATTTTCAAATCCTCATCTATAAATCTTCTCTTCCTTCCCCTCATTTCTACTCAACCCTTACATTAGGCGGATATAGAAGTGTGTAGAAATGGCGGGACCCTCAAGTTATCACATAAAAAATATTTGTGTTTTTCGGTGGATCCGATCCAATGGGAAGGAAATAGCTTTTTGGAAGGCGACAAATCATCTTGGTCGGTACTAGTCGAGAAAAAGATTCATTTAGTGTATGGGGAGAAGCGACCTTGGGTTAATGGGGGGTGTGGCAATAGCTGCATTTTTAGGAGGTAGTCAAGTTTTGGGGTCGTCCCGAAGCTTTAACAAAGGGGGACATCATTGGAAGAACAATTGGAGAGGAACTCTGAGGTCTCCACAATGTTTGATCGAATGAATACAATGTTTAACCATCTTGATGCCTTCATTGCCTTACCGGTGGTTTGGGCACATTGGAAGAGATCTTTCATATTTCCTCTTGGGCCCAACTTCACATTCACCATAAACCTATAGGTTTGCTCAATGTTAATGGTTTTTATGATAATTTATTGTCTTTTTCTTGATCAAAGGCGTGGAGCAGGGAATTTCTAACATCTTGCCACGACAAATCATAATCTCTGCCACTCTTTGTTGAGCAATTGATCGACAAACTACAATCTTTCTCCCCTGTAATTGATCCTTCCATTAGTCGCATCAATTGGTTAACTCTGAAGCCGTAAAAAGCTTAGATTGGATTTGAGCCTTCGTTTGTGAATCCTTGTGGTTTTTTTTAGTTTTATTATTAGCATATTATTTTGTTTTGTTATTTCTTATATTTGTTTAAGTGTGTTTTGGGTTTGTCGGTGTTCGTTGTTTGGTGATGTCTTCTATACTCTATCTTTCTACCTTAGGACATTGAGGACAATGTCTCGTTTTGGTTGGGGAGAGAGGGGTAGTAGTTGACATTAAAAAAAAAAAAAAAAAAAAAAAAAAACTAACCAACTTTGTTTTTTTTTGTTTTTAAAGCCATTTGACAAAAGCTGTTATTATTAAGATGGCGAGTAAGGAGTAATTTTATTGACTCTTGAGGCGCATCTTAGTAAACATTTTCTAATGGTCATTTGCAATATTCATAACAAGGCCTATTAGAATACTTCTTGAAATATTCGGGTTTACAAACTCTCGCATTCTTATCTCATGATTCCGCTCATATACTCATTTAACAAGTATTCTTAAACCTTCATTTTCACACACACACTTTAACATATGATTGTGGGTTGCACATTGGATTATTACATTATTTATGTTCT
The DNA here is from genome assembly GCA_015852605.2 of Populus deltoides. Classification (NCBI taxonomy): domain Eukaryota; kingdom Viridiplantae; phylum Streptophyta; class Magnoliopsida; order Malpighiales; family Salicaceae; genus Populus; species Populus deltoides. The sequence continues at coordinate 30,013,427 of CM027570.2, read as the reverse complement.
TTTGTTAAAGGTAACAACTAAGGGATAGGGATAGTCTATAATTTGCAAAAAAAAAAAAAAAAAAAAAAAAAAAAAAACAAAAAAAACAAAAAACAAAAAAAAAACAAAAAAAATGATGATAATAAAAACGTAGATAAGTTTGATTTCGTAGCCTCCCTAACCTAAGCAATTAAGCCAGAAGGGTGTTTTAACACCTAATACCCTAAAGTCAACTGACTTGGGAGCTATTGGCCCAAAGCTTGTTACATGGGTTAAGGAGAAAAGCTTAAGGGAATCAAACATTGCACTATCTACGTATCAGTATCTGCAACCCGAGTTACTAAGCTCGTAGGGGTGTCTCAACACCTAATGCCCTAAGACCAACCGGTGCGGGAGTCATTAGTCGAAAGCTCGCTACATGGGTTAAAGATGCATTGTGTTTTAAGTATATGTATATATATTGAAAAAAAAAAAAAAAAAAAAAAAGATAATAATCCCAACCCAAGGAAGTTAACCTTAAACATTAGAACAGAATATTGTTTTCTTCCAATCAAAGCCCCATCATCTATGTTTTCATACATTGAGCACATAAAAAGGAAGGTTTATTAATATTTTGTTTAAGAGGTATTGAAGCGGATATATAAATTTAATGAGAGTTTGTTTATCTGGATAGATTAATGGAAGTTGAATGATGAATGCCTTGCTTTGTGGACTTTGCAAATTGTTTTTTTAACGCTTTGATTACTAGGGACTAGTAATAAGCTGGTTGGGGGGTGTGATTAGTACTTAAAAGTGCATTTTTATCAAGGTTTTATATCATCATTTTGCACTTGAAGTATCAATAACTCCTTAACTAAAGCATGTTTTATAATAACGTTATCTAATATATTAAGATACCTTTAATTTATGGTAAATGTTCATCTTAAATGCAGGCCTATCACATAAATGAAAGAATTGATTGATGAGTTGAAGTACTTAAATTGAAGGGACAAAGAGATGGCCAAACTTAGAAAAGAGATTCTTGTTCGGTCCAAATTGGAACACTGTTCGGTAATCGGGTCATATCTGGAGCTGTAGATCTTGGATTTAGGTCCATTTTATATGGATGGAAAGATAAGACATAGGCCTACAACTTTCATGTGAAGCCCAAGATTTAAAAAGGCCGTTTTCAAGTCCAAATTGCAGCAACAATAAAGAAGTCCGAATCTGTCCTGCAGCCCAGACACTGTTTAGTGTTCAGCCCATATCTCGAGTTATAGAAGTCCAAATGATCTCAAATTTTTACCCTGGATAGATGAGACAATTCTCTAGAACTTTCATGATTGAAGTTTGTTCAAATTATGACGTCATCAATGACGTTTTTGGCGGACAAGAAGATAAGGATTGTCACCAAGTCAAGATATGGCCACCCACTCATCAATTAGTCAACAAATCAATAGTTCCGAATTTTGGCCTATCAAAGGAGGCATTTGCCATGTATTTAGGCATCTTGGTGTTCAGATCAAGATCATGCTCTTGCTCTTTCTTTATGTTTTGTAATGCTTAAGTTTTGCTTATATTAATTTCTTACTTATGCTTTTCATTTCCTTCCCTTGTTTATTTATGTTTCTTTCTTTCATTATGTGTTGCTAAGTTAATTATGTCAAGGTGAAAAGGGTACACTAATGGTGTAAGAATAAGTATAATATAAACTTAACATGGACCTTAATGTTGGATACTAACATGCTTTATATTTGTTATCTTGTTCACTTTTAATACTTTGCTTGTGAAATGGTTAATCTAGATTTATGTTGTATAACACTTGGTACAACAAATACTTGGCACTTTCATAGCCCATACTGTATGGTATAACCGACACCTGAGCTATGAAAGGAACTTGATTTGTTGTTAATATAAGTTATAATCATGAATGTCTGACAACATTTACAAGTATTAGCATTATTCGAATAAGATAACTAATGTAATCATGTTAACAATTTATAATCCGATTGGAACTTCCTTTGTGTGTGGTTTCCAATTGAATAAAAAAGGTTTATACTATACTTGTTTGACGTACCATTAGTGGATTCTCTAACCTTGACATTTGTTGTTATCATTGTTTAATCCTTACGTTAATCTTCCATCTCAAAGTTCTCATCAACTTCTTCTTCTTCTTTATTATTATTATTATTACTATTATTGTTGTTGTTATTGTGTTGCTGTTAACTATAATTTATACAATTAACCTCTCTGTGGTTCGACCCCGGTCTTGCCGGGTTATTTATTACTTCGACACTCCTGCACTTGGGAGAAGACATCAATCTTCTGGTCGTGTCATGAAGGCGACAGACATGAGTCGATAGAGTAGAGTCGACAAAACCTGGGGGTTGTTCTATGTAAAAAACCTCTCTAAGTGAGCCATTGAGGAAAACATTACGAACATCAAGTTGTCGAATATGCCATCCTTTAGATACTGCAATAATGAGAACTAACCGAATACTAGTCGGTTTAACAACAGGACTAAAGGTTTCTAAGTAATCAATGCCTTCTTGTTGAGTAAACCCTCGCGTAACAAAGCAAACCTTGTAGCAATCAATAGCACCATCAGCTTAGCGCTTGATTCTATACACCCATTGGCAACCAACTACATTCATAGAAGGCTCAAATGGTACCAAGAACCAAGTAGATTTGTCATGTAAGACTGTAATTTCAGACTTTATGGCAATATGCTAGCACAAATACCGATCAGCTTCCTTAAAATTTAGAGGCTCAAGAGTAGAGGGAGATGTTACCCGTGAGGCTGAAGATGGCGAAGAGGAAGTAGATGCTGAACTGATGTTGACAGTCTTGTGTTGTTTAGGATGCAACACCATATGGAGCTGTCGTGATACTGGTGGAGTAGGGGATCAGTCAGGGGAGCTCTGCTGTGGAAGAGAATAATTGGAGAGATCAACGCATAGATCCAGGCCTGGCAAAGATGGAGCAGAGTGCCTGGATGGAGAGGGAGACCTTGATGGCGAGGCTGGAGACACAACAATAGGAGGCAAATTAGATGCAGACAGGGCTGACACTGTAGAACTTGAACCTGTAAAATGGTCAAGAGACATAGATGCAGATGATGGTGAGGGAACCGAAAGGTTAGTGGGGAAGGTTGGTGTGGCTGAGAAGGTAGGTGTTGGAAAGTTAGTGAGGGAGGGGAGGCTGGAGATAGTGGCAGATAGAGAGGAGGGACTAGTGGCTAGATGGGCAGAATGATGAGCAAACTCAAGAAAGGGAAAAAAACTGTTCATGAAATCGAACATGATGGGAGATGTAGATACAATTAGATGACAAATCAAGACAACACCATCCTAGATGAGATGAACTATAGCCTAAAAACACACAAGTGGAGCGATAATCTAACTTATGAGCATTGTAAAGGTAAAGTAAATGAAAGCAGAGACATCTGAAAGTACGTAAGAAAGCATAATCAGGCGGTTGATGAAACAAAATTCAAAGGGAGATTCGATTCTCAAGATAGGTGTTGGCATACGATTAATGAGATAAATAGAGGTTTCAAATGCATAATTCTAAAATTTTAGAGGTGCCTTACAGTGACCAAGAAGTGTAAGACCAATTTTGACAATATGACGGTTGTCGCACGTCAAAAAATCCGCGCGGCGTCGGCTGGCGATTTTTCGTTTGTTGTTTGCTTTGATTGGTTCGTTGGAGTCGCCACCTAGTAATTTATTGAAGGCTACTAGGAAAACCCAGGTACTGATCTTATCAGAGATTCGCGGGTAAGGAACTGGTTGTGGTTAGGGAAGGTATTAGCACCCCTAACGCACCCTACCTGAGGTAAGCTGCTTCGTGGACTTGATGTGTTAAAGAAGTTTTAAGAATTCTGTTCTTTCATCGAATTTTAGAAATACGACTTACATGTAAGTTCATAATTCTTTATCCGTGAGCAAATCAAAATCTTAAATTCTTCTTTATTCTCGCAATTTTATCATAAAAAAAACATTCATAAAAAAAAAAAAATACAAACACATACACTTTCACTATATTTTTTCTTTTCTTTTCTTTTTCTTTCTTTTTTTTGTTCCATCCACATTACAAATTAAAAAAATTCAACACTAAACAAAAATTACATTACATAATTTAAAAATTACAAAGATGGTCCCTAAAACTCCGGAAATTGCGGGGAAGGACTTATGGCGGACAGTCTTGAGGAGCAGGTGGCGCGCGTGAACCCAGCGCCGCCGCGGTGAAGACCAGCAAGCTAGTAGATCGGGGATGTCTTCCTCTCCTCTGTCTCCCTACACCTGCAACAATAAAAAACACAACAAAGAAGATCCGTTTTAATTTTTTGATCTCTTTACGGATCGCTCTTCTTTCTCTTCTTCTCCATTGCGGATCCACTTCCCTCTGCGGTCGGTCTGTGTGTGTTTCTTCTTCTCCTCCCGCTTGGTGGCGGCAAGTAGGAGGAGGAAATGGTGGGCGGCGATTATGGTGTTCGGCTATGAGAGGAGAGGCGTTCTCGAGGGTCGACGGTGTGGATAAGCGTCCACGGTGGAAGGGGAGCGTGAAGGCGCTTCTTCCTGTGTTCGGCCGCCGCGCGGCAAGCGTGAAGATGGTGGGTCTATGGCGGCTGGCTCCGGTGGAGGAAAAGGGAGAGACCGGGTGGCGAGGAGAGATGGGGCTGCTCATTGTGTGGCTTGGTGGAGGCCGGCGTTGATGGAGGCCGTGCAATGTGCCGGCGAGAGAGAAGTGGTGGTGAAGGGAATCGGTTTGGTTTTGGAGGAGAAGGCTCGTGTGCGCAAGACTCAAGGGAGAAGGGAGAGTCCGAAATGGAAGGAGAGCGTGGTAGCCGTCAAGGCGGATCGGAGTTTGCTTTGGGGAGGCTGCAACAAGGAAGGAAATGCAGGGCTGGAGCAAAAGAGGGAAGACTAGTGGATGCGGGGAGGTTTTCTTTTCCAAGGGGGAGGAGCGGCTTGGAGAAGATGAGTGAAAGGGAGGCTCCCGGTGAGAGGAGAAGAGAAGAAAAAATCAAGGGGGGGGGGAGGTGCCTAGGAGTGCGAGGAGAGGAAAAATGTTCAAGCCCTTAGGGTTTTTTGATTGCCTCATTTAATTGCAAAATTGCCCCCCTTCACAAAATCAGTATAGCATGGTATTTATAGGAAAAGTTTTGCTAGGTTTTCAAACTAATCCCTCAACCTTTCCTTTCTTCTCTTTTCCTCTTTTTTTTTGTAAATTTTGATTTTTCTTATTTTTTGTATTTTTTGAAAGCGAGCAATATCAACGTCGACTCAATGAAGAAAATCAATGATTTTAAAAATAACGCGTTAAAAGTTGAACGCGTTCCAAATGTCTTTGAAAATTTAAATTCTTTTGAGACGATGCTAAAAATGCTAAAAACGATGCAAATGTATTAAAAATGTATTTTTTTTTATTTTCAATGTTTTTTGCTATTTTTGGATTTTTTTGAAAATTTATCAAAACATGGGTCAAAAATTGGGTAGCAACAGATGCCCCCTCTTTACAATGCTTACGAAGCAAAACTCCTCAATGTTTCGCATAGTAAGCTTTGTAAAGAAAAACTCTAAATGTTTCTTCTTTTTTTTTTCTCTTCTTTCTTTCTTTCTTTCTTTTGTTAACTTGAGATCCCATCTGGCGATCTCCTTTTTCAAAACCAAAGAATGTGTGTAGCTCGGTCAACCTGAAATCCCATCTGGTGATTCCCTTTAACCAAAGCTACATGAGATCCCATCTGGCGACCTCATTAAACCAAAACAAAAAAAAAGTGCGTAACTCGGTCAACCTGAAATCCCATCTGGCGATTTCCTTTAACCAAAGCTACATGAGATCCCATCTGGCGACCTCATTAAATCAAGACTAAAAAATGCGTAAAAAGTGGTCTCATTGTAATGGGTGACCTACCCAGGTGGAAAGAATGTGAAAAACAGTCTCATTATGATGGGTGACCTACCCAAATGGAAAGAAGGGAAGAGTGGTCTCATTCTTATGGGTGACCTACCCAGGGGAAGAATGGCCTCATTATAATGGGTGACCTACCCAAGTAACAAAAAAAAAATGGAGAATGGTCTCATTCTAATGGGTGACCTACCCAGAAAAAATGGTCTCATTGTGATGGGTGACCTACCCAAGTGGAAAAGGGGAAGAGTGGTCTCATTCTTATGGGTGACCTACCCAGGGGGGAGAATGGCCTCATTATAATGGGTGACCTACCCAAGTAAAAAAAAGATGGAGAATGGTCTCATTCTAATGGGTGACCTACCCAAGAAAAAAAATGGTCTCATTATGATGGGTGACCTACCCAAGTGGAAAAGGAAAGAGTGGTCTCATTCTTATGGGTGACCTACCTAGGGGGAAGAATGGCCTCATTATCATGGGTGACCTACCCAAGTAAAAAATGGAGAATGGTCTCATTCTAATGGGTGACCTACCCAGAAAAAAAAATGATGGTCTCATTATGATGGGTGACCTACCCAAGTGGAAAGAATGTGAAAAACGGTCTCATTATGATGGGTGACCTACCCAAATGGAAAGAATGTGAAGTGCGGTCTCATTATGATGGGTGACCTACCCAAATGGAAAGAATGTGAAGTGCGGTCTCATTATAATGGGTGACCTACCCAGATGGAAGATGGAAAAAATATGAAGTGGTCTCATTGTTATGGGTGACCTACCCAGGTGGAAGATAGAAAAAATGTGAAGTGGTCGTGTTATAATGGGTGACCTACCCAGGTGGAGGATAGAAAAAATATGAAGTGCGGTCTCATTATAATGGGTGACCTACCCAGGTGGAAGATAGAAAAAATATGAAGTGGTCGCGTTATAATGGGTGACCTACCCAAATGGAAGATGGTGGTCTCATTGTGATGGGTGACCTACCCAGAAAAAATGATGCTTTTTCTTTCAAAAAAAATGGTCTCATTGTTACGGGTGACCTACCCAAAGATAGAATGTGACTTACCTGGCAAAAAGACCTGGTTGGAGCAGTCCTAACAGGACAAGGCTGAGAAACTTGGCACCTTCTGGTTGCAGGTTGACTTGAAGACTCCTTGATGACGAGGTTAATCTCCTTGTTTCTTTGAGATTCTCCTACTGGCAGGGTTCATCTCATTCTCTTCTCGTTCCAAGATCTTAACCGATTCTTTCATCGTCAACTCAATGATTCTTTCTTTGTCCACAACCTTGCTGGACTTCATTGAGGATCTTTCTGTAACAAATCATAAGTATGTGCAATGCTTTGAGGTTAGATGACATGCATGCATCCTTACCTGATGTGAAATATAGGCCCCCCCCTTTGATGATCCATCGTCATAGGGTGCCTTTGTTTGCATTCCAAAGCTTTATTGGTTCTTTCGATGCATTGGCTCATTCATGTGCTAGCCATCCCCTCAGTTGTAAGTGCAGTGCACATCCGGGTCTTGGGCTTCGTTCTTGCTCTTCTTGCTGTTTATCAAGCTTGACTCTGGCCCCAAGTGTGGTGTTGCTTGATTCATCGTGAAGGATTTTCTCTCCTGGATTCTTCTAAGAATTATCCTCTGATTGGTTGTGTGCATCATGCCAACACCCATCATGATTGTCCATCAGTCATAAACTTGCCTCAAGCTGAAACAATACTCTTCAAGTAATGTTATCACCAGTCTTCATGGAAATTATCCAATCGTCCAGACATGCATCTCATAGCTTGCAGTGAAAGACTTATCGTTGTATGCTCAATGTTCTTTCTCTATGGATTCCTCTTAGCTTGTCAAATCAGATCATGAAAGGAAATGCGTTGGCATCATCAATGATGTTCATCACCCATATTCATGCGGTGAAGTGCGCATTTGAGCTTCAGAATAGATGGTCCCACAGTCAATCTTAGTGGTGTGCATCTTTCTGACATTCATTCCAATGCAACGATGCGATAACATTTGTCATAGCCATGTTTCAAAGGGTAACCCCAAGATGAAGATACGAGGTTGTCCCTTAATTGCAGTGTTGTTTTCAATTGCTGCTAGAGTTCACTAGATCAGGGAATGTTTTTGAACAACATTGCCCCCAATAATGATCTGAATGCTTGTTCTGCTGATTAGCATTTCTTTAAACACCGTTGTCCTCAGTGCATTGATTCATCATTTGATCATCTTTCATTGCCCCCAGTTGATCTGAATACTATTTGTTTTCCTACCCATGATCCACTGTATTGCCTCCAGGTGTCTCAATTTTTCAAGGAGTATTGAGAAGAGTTGATGTCATTTCATGTCAAATATTTCGCAGACTCACTCGATGTTCTTCATTGTTCGACAATCTTTCTTGTTCTGGAATCAAATCTCATATTTCAACGCTTATGTCCATTCAAATCTAATTGTTGAAATGAAATCAGAGAGATGTCAATTTTGAAAAGTATTTTGAAAATCAAGCTTGTTTGGTCAAAGATCCAACACACGTTATTCAATGTAGTCCTTTGATTGCCTTGTATTTTGAACACAGAAATGACCCGTTGTAAGATTAAAATGACTTTTTCATGGTTCTTTGTGTCAGTTTTAATCTTTGATCTTGGGTATATCTTTTGATGGTCTATGATGAGGTGACCTTCTGTGAATTTCAAGAAACAAAAAGGCTCAAGTCAAAACTTGAGGATTCATCAAGAAAGATTGTTTTCTTTTTTTGAGCTTTTATTTTATCAGCATGCATAATAACCAATAGCTTAATTCATGAAGTCACGACCCTTATGGAAAAGCTCTTCAAGTTTCGAGAGCGCCATTTATCGGTTCAAATTGCTTACTTGATTAAAAAGGGCTTTTTACAGCACGTAATGCAGGCTATGGTTCATGGCTTATGAAAGAAAGGAAAATTCGTGCTCAAAAGGTGTTTGAGGGTTTCAAAGACTTAGGATCAACATTAACTATTCATCAATTCTCTTTCTCTTGTTGTCATAGTAGAGGAAGTGACATCTAACCTTGTTATTCTCAAATATCAGAATTCTCTTAACATAGGTCATTATGCAAATCCAACTTTTTCTTTGATGAATAACCAATCTCAATCATCTGATAACTTCAGGGCTTTATCATGGATGCCAAAGGTCATGGCTTTCACATATCATTTCTCATGGTTTTCTAACACGCCCCTAGTCTAGGTCTTCTTTCTTTTAACTCTCTCTCAAACGTTGGACTTTTGTTCTAAGCCTTCTCTTTCACTTTTGTCTTCTCTTATTTGCCCCCAGTGCGGGGTGTGATCCTAGTCAGGGTTTTCTTGAAAAAATATTCTATCAGGCTCAAATGGGGACTGCAAGGGATAATATTTCAAGAAATGTGGAAGGATAACAAAGATGGCCTTTTCTCATTTCAAGCAAGGTCGGTTAGAATCGATAAATTTTGACCTCATCCATTGTAATGATTAGAACCTGTAAGAGTCATGATTCGAGTCCATAACTATTGAATCCGCTACATGTCATTATGCATACTGCTAAAACTAGTTATATGATGCGTGGTTCAGTTTCAGGAGGTATGAGCTCAAAATTTGTTTGGTCACCTCATGTCATTTTCAGGCATCAAGTCATTTCCACAATCAAACCACTTTTAATCTTCAGGATTGACTAGCTTTAATTTTGTATGTTGGAGTTTGATAAATAAATAAATTTTTTTTTTGTCAAAATACCCTTTGAAAGAAGCATTTCTTGATTTCAAAACAACAAAAAGACAAAGAAAAGACATGTTTCGTTCAAGGATGAGGTGTGACCCCAAAACAAAATGCAGAATGACAACTCCACAATAAAATGATGGACAATTCAGCACCATTCTTGGATCAGCTTTTCTGGCCATATTTGTGTTTTGCCGAGCAACTTCGATCACTTGTTATTCTGATGATATTTTGGTGACAAAATGATCGATGACATCATCTTTCACAAACTCAACTCGCTTCTTGCTCACCATCATCCGGTCTCGATTATTGAAATTCTTGCAAATGTTCAATTGAAATGGCCGAGGAGCCCATAATGATTTACGCATCTCGTCTGGCTTATACCACTTAGGAAACAGTGGTTGCATGTGATTTAACAGAGTCGAGGCAACAAATCTAGAATCTGGCAGATGTTGGTAGACAAACTTGAGTGGTAGTGGGATGTCAATCTTGGCAAAGATTTTTGAGCAGTTGATATTATGGCAAGACCTGACTAGGCAAAATAACTGAGGTTTCTCAATTGAGAGTCATCTTCTGATTCATCTCTTCACAGTTCTGGAATCCATGGCAGATCCTTCAATCTTTCCCATCTTGACAGCTAGCTCAATTCTTTTGGCAATCCTCACAACATCATGTCAATCTTCCAATGTTGTTGCGGTTGTATGAGAATTGTTGGAAACCTTCCAGTAGCTAGGTAATCTTGGCAGCACCCGGAGACTTGCAGCATTGTCATTACCGACGTGTGGAATCACACACTGTCAAAACTAGAAGAGAACATGATGAATCTAAAACTCCTTTGTCTCCTCTTTGATTCCTCACTGACGGTGCAACAAACAGACACCTGTAGAGGGAGCTCTGCTCTGTTGAAGTTTCAATCTTCTTTCTATTTTTCAGCCGAGGTCTGTCTCTTTTCCCTTCTTTTGCATTTTCAAGCTAACACCGATGAGAGAAAATTATAGATGATCAGAAACTAATGCATCCCTTCTTGGATTCTCCACTTGAAGATCTACAAACAGATTTCTGCAGAGAGAGCTCTGCCACGGTGAAGTTCTATATTTGCTCTTGTTTTCTAGCTCAAGTCTGGCTTTTCTGCCTACTACAGTGTTTCGATGCTGAAACTGGTGGGGTAAAGTTTTATAGCATATGAAAATAGTGCATCCCCTCTTGCATGCCCCACTGGCAGATCCCCAAACAAATCTCTACAGAGAGAGCTCTGCAACGTAGAAGTTTGGTGTTTGTTCATGTTTTTCAGACCATGTCTGACTCTTCAACCTACCACGGTGTCTTTGTGCTGAAACTGATGAGAGATTTTTATAGCATATGCAACTTATAAATCCCCTCTTGCATTCCCAACTTGCAGAGCCATAAACAGATTTTTGTAGACAGAGCTCTGCCACGTTGAAGTTCAGTGTCTAATCATGGTTTTTTTTGTTTTTTTTTTTTTGCTGAACTGGAATTAAGCTCACAGTGAGGGTAACCTCAAAGAAGGCTAATGCATCATGCACAAAAGGCTAGCAATTATTTGGTGCCATTGAAAGATGTGGAGGCGATGAACAATTAACAGGGCAATTGACCGAGAACAAAAGTTGTCATTAGTTATGACTGAAGGCATTGTTGTCGTTGTTCATGACTAAAAAGGAGAGGTGCAGCTTCAGTGGGACGTGGACGAGCAGTGTTCCCACAGAAAACTGTGCAGACATTCCCTTTCCATTTGATGCTCTACACTTGTTCAGGCAGATCTAAGCCTAGCTACTTCCCCTTTGATGCTCTCAGCTTTCTTTTGACTCTGTGCCTCTCTCTGACCCCTTTCTTCATTTCCCATCATCTTTGTTCAATCAGGTGTAGCAAAGCTCGGACGGGGAACCTATTTTTATCCCGGTACATGCATGATAAATGTATGACATGTAATCTATATGATGAACTCGCCCTTCGAGGGGTGACATATGGTCGTAACTCTTGTATGATGAAACAAGAATCTTCATTCTTGCCCCAAACTCTACAATGAAAATTTTCTGAGTGACGGCCATTGGGTCACCCAAAAGTCTTAAGTTCAAGATGCTTCAAGAAGGGTTTGCCCTGATGCAAAACAACTATTTACGAAGCATACATCCTAACGGCAGGTTCTAATCTTTTCACGTGAGACAAAGGGTAAGTTTACTACTTGGTCTCTAAAAAGGGTCTCTTGCTGTCCCAGTGATCGCCCTTGTAAAGGCAATATGGGGGTTCAGCAGATAGTGGAATGGCACATGTACCAATCACTATCAGTCTAAACACTCAGCAAAGAGTTGGGGTTTACACAAACTTAAACCTTGACTCAAGTCATAAGGCAAGCTGCTAGTCCCCCTCCTAACCTGAAGTTTGTGTGTGCTTTAAAATATGTGATGCATGAGACAATTCTACAAAATGCATGAATAAAACAAAAATAAAAGAAAGACAAAAGTGCAAAAATATTAACACATCAAATACACAAAGTTTAGTCCAATAATGTTGAAAACAATACCTTCCCCAGTGGAGTCGCCATTCTGTCGCACGTCAAAAAATCCGCGCGGCGTCGGCTGGCGATTTTTCGTTTGTTGTTTGCTTTGATTGGTTCGTTGGAGTCGCCACCTAGTAATTTATTGAAGGCTACTAGGAAAACCCAGGTACTGATCTTATCAGAGATTCGCGGGTAAGGAACTGGTTGTGGTTAGGGAAGGTATTAGCACCCCTAACGCACCCTACCTGAGGTAAGCTGCTTCGTGGACTTGATGTGTTAAAGAAGTTTTAAGAATTCTGTTCTTTCATCGAATTTTAGAAATACGACTTACATGTAAGTTCATAATTCTTTATCCGTGAGCAAATCAAAATCTTAAATTCTTCTTTATTCTCGCAATTTTATCATAAAAAACATTCATAAAAAAAAAAAATACAAACACATACACTTTCACTATATTTTTTCTTTTCTTTTCTTTTTCTTTCTTTTTTTTGTTCCATCCACATTACAAATTAAAAAAATTCAACACTAAACAAAAATTACATTACATAATTTAAAAATTACAAAGATGGTCCCTAAAACTCCAGAAATTGCAGGGAAGGACTTCTGCAAGCCGGAACAGTGCCGCAGGAACAGTGGCGGCGCGTGAACCCACGCGCCGCCGCCGGTGAAGACCAGCAAGCTAGTAGATCGGGGATGTCTTCCTCTCCTCTGTCTCCCTACACCTGCAACAATAAAAAACACAACAGCAGCAGTCCGTTTTAATTTTTGATCTCTTTACAGATCTGCTCTTCTTTCTCTTCTTCTCCATTGCAGATCCACTTCCCTCTGCAGATCGGTCTGCTGTGTGTTTCTTCTTCTCCTCTGCTTCAGGTGGCCGACAGTAAGGAGGAGGAAATGGTGGGCGGCGATTATGGTGTTCGGCTATGAGAGGAGAGGCTGTTGCTGAGGGCTGACGGTGTGGATAGCGTCAGCGGTGGAAGGGGAGCGTGAAGGCGCTTGCTGCTGTGTTCGGCCGCCGCTGCGACCGACAGTGAAGATGGTGGGTCTATGGCCGCTGAAGCTCCGGTGGAGGAAAAGGGAGAGACTGGCTGACTGAGGAGAGATGGGGCTGTTCTGCTGTGTGGCTTGGTGGAGGCCGGCGTTGATGGAGAGGCCGGTCTGTGTGCAGCTGAGAGAGAGAAGTGGCTGGCTGAAGGGAATCGGTTTGGTTTTGGAGGAGAAGGCTCTGTGTGCCAGCGACTCAAGGGGAGAAGGGAGAGTCTGAAATGGAAGGAGAGCGTGGTAGCCGACTGAAGGCAGATCGGAGTTTGCTTTGGGGAGGCTGCAACAAGGAAGGAAATGCAGGGGCTGGAGCAAAAGAGGGAAGACTAGTGGATGCAGGGGAGGTTTTCTTTTCCAAGGGAGGGAGCGGCGGCTTGGAGAAGATGAGCTGAAAGGGAGGCCTGCGGCTGAGAGGAGAAGAGAAGAAAAAAATCAAGGGGAGGGGGAGCCGGCTGCCTAGGGTGCAGGAGAGGAAAAATGTTCAGCCCTTAGGGTTTTTTGATTGCCTCATTTAATTGCAAAATTGCCCCCCTTCACAAAATCAGTATAGCATGGTATTTATAGGAAAAGTTTTGCTAGGTTTTCAAACTAGTCCCTCAACCTTTCCTTTCTTCTCTTTTCCTCTTTTTTTTTTTGTAAATTTTGATTTTTCTTATTTTTTGTATTTTTTGAAAGCGAGCAATATCAACGTCGACTCAATGAAGAAAATCAATGATTTTAAAAATAACGCGTTAAAAGTTGAACGCGTTCCAAATGTCTTTGAAAATTTAAATTCTTTTGAGACGATGCTAAAAATGCTAAAAACGATGCAAATGTATTAAAAATGTATTTTTTTTTATTTTCAATGTTTTTTGCTATTTTTGGATTTTTTTGAAAATTTATCAAAACATGGGTCAAAAATTGGGTAGCAACAACGGTGATGACGCTCAACAATACCATTATGTTCATGTGTGTGTAGGCATATTAGATGATGATGAATATTGATGGTTTTGAAAAAAAAATTAATTCACGATATTCACTGTCGCACGTGTGCGGCGTCGCGACGAAAACATCCACCCTCGAATTCTATCTTATGTGGCAAATCTGTAAAATGTGGGCAGACAAGGAATTCTTGTCTTTTATTAGTGGAAAAATGGAATGGGAGTCGCCACCTAGTGTTTTGGTCACTAGGAACCCTAACTGGTCTCAGAGATCGGGTACGGGGACTGGTTGCGTAAAGGGAAAGTATTAGCACCCCAAATACACCCTACCTAAGGTAAGCTGCATTGTTTTATTGTCTGATAAAATCTAAGGTCTTGCTATGTTTTCTAGTTGTTAGTCCATCTACAGTTGAAGAAAAGTTCTCTTCAGTAAAGATATCTTTATCTTATCGGGTAAAACCTAATCGTTCTAACGTCAACAAAAGAATTTAATATCCAGAATATGTCTTACGTATAAGGTCGTAATCCCAGATATTAAAAGAAAACAAAATAATTTTTTTGAAAATTTTGAAATATTGGCCTAGTTCTCGTGACTTTAATAAACTGGTTATTAAAGCCAAAATGCATGCTAATACATATTTTTGAATTTTATTTTTGTATATATATATATATATATATATATATATATATATGTATATGTATGTATGTATATGAAAGTATGATTTATTTTTGAAAGACTTGGCCGTATGCAAGAAAACAAAATATTTTTGTTTTTTTTTTATATCTTGATGAAATGGGTTTTTTTTTGGGGTTTTTGAAAATAAAACCCTATTGATTAAAATACAACATATAGGACTCGGATATTTTTTAAAAAATTAATTTTTTTTTGGCGGGCCCTAATCCATGTTGTGGACCTAGCCATGCTTCACGGCCCATGCTAGTGACCAGCCTCTCCTTTCAGCACATGCACGTGTATCACGCGTGCATGAACAGTGCCAAGGTAATTTAATTACCTTCGCATTGTTCATCCCCTTCCCAGTGTAAGTGTATAACGGAAAAAAAACAGAGCATGATACATGTGGTCTCAGATGTTGGTTTCGACACGATTTTCTTTTCGTTTCTACATATTAACAAGCATCACATTACAGGAAACGAGAAAACATACCTGGTTTTGAGGGGACGAAGACGATGGTGGTGTTGTGCTATATCTTCACTGTGTCCTCTGTTTCTGTTCAGTGTGCTTCTTCTTCTCTCCCTATTGCTCTCTCTGGTATTTTCAATTTCTCCTCCTTTCTTCTATTCTCTTAAAGTTGTATCCTTTTGTTTTTTCTTTTAGCCTCTCCTCTCTGCCCTCTCTCTTTCTCCCCCTTTCCCCCTTTTCTGGTGCAGCTCTTCCTCTGGCTTTTATAGCCAGAGGACGCCAGCAATTTTGGTAAGCCGACACCCATCACAGTGACGAGGGATGTCAGCCGCGATACCCGCCCCATTGAAATCGAGAATATTTTCCATAATCACTGCTAACGTCTCCTTCCATTATCGTCACCGATTCACAGCTGTTTGAAGACCATTAATGGTGGAAACGGCGCCGCTTGGGTTCTCCTAATTTGGCCCTTGAAGTTTTCGCTGTTTTATAATCAAACCCCCCCCGACAAAATTGTAATTGGATCCCTTAATGTTAGCGCCTTTTCTAGTTTGATCCTTGGTCTCGAATTGTTTCAATTAAGTCCCTAATTGGCCATCAAACTTTAATGATTATGCAATTAAGCCCCTGATTTGACCAAATCAACTCTTTAAAATTATAATTGGACCCCAGAACTTTAATTTATTCCGATAAAAGCCTAAATTGACTTACAAAATCAATTTTCTTGCAATCAAACCCTCTATAAATTTAGTTAAACCTTGGATAAAATTTAATTGAGTCCATAAACATCTGATTTTGGACTTTTCTTCCTCAAATTGAATTTTCCTCATCAACAGGGCTCTCACTGTCAAATTTCAACCTTTTGCATTTTTGTATCTTCTCAACCAATTTTTGCATTTTTTTGGCATTCCAGCAATTCTTTTCTCGCTCCTATTATTTTTTTAGATTTCTTTTGATATATATATATATTATTTTTTTTGTATTTTCTCATTTTTATGTGAACCTAAAAATGGGTAACAACATTCACTACCCTAGTTAGTTTGAACATATTTGATTTTGCGAGAGAACTGTCTTTCAATAAAGACTTGAAATTGATGAAACACATTGAATACATATGATTTGACGGTAATAGGATAAAACCAAATAAATTTCGTATGCGCATCCATAAAAATAAAAAAATATCAAAAACCATAAGAAGATAACATAGGAGTAGGGACCCAAACATTACTAAAAATAAGTTCAAGAGGACCAGATGTTTTATGACCCATAAGCCCTAATGACATACAAGAGGATTTTCCTAACAGACACGCTTGACACTGAAAATTAAGATGAAGAGAAGTACAAAGAATCTTTTTATTGGATGTTATGAGACTTAGAATATGTGAACTTAGGTGCCCGATTCGACGATGCCAAACATCAACAAAAGTAGGCAAGCTAGCAGACAAAAAAGCTTGAGGCATAAATGTGGCAGAAGATTCTTAAAGGATATAAATGTCATTTTTACTCTGATTAGAAAGAAGAACTTCTTTAGTGACGAAATCCTTGACATAGAAAATAGAAGAGTGAAATTAAAAAAACATAATTTTCACGACAAAATTGTTAAATAGATAGTAGTCTTTTTTAATTGAGCACTAAACACAAGTTTTAAGAACTAGAGAAGCAGAGGAAGAACCAGAACACTGAGCATAAGATGATCACAGGGATGAACATGGATTGATATCTATAGAAAAACCTGAGAAGAAGTTGCGCTACTCTTTGTAAGACTTGGAGTGCAGAAAACCTGAGAAGAAGAAGCTGTGCTACTCTATGCAGAACTTGTTATGGAGAAGATGCAGATCTAGAAGCACGTCTACGATAGAGAGGAGAAGAAGGAGCTGAGTCGTCTAGGTGAATGAGAAGAAAATGTAAATCTGTTTAGAGAGAAAGACCTTGATACCAAGTTGAAATAATGTTTATGATAATTTAGAGAGTAACCTAATCAGGTAGCATCCTCTGCTATTTATATGATTAAATAATATTAACCTAATCAGGCAATATACATGTGTTATGGTGTAACCTACTACACAAGATAAATCTATACAAGTAAAATATAAAATTTCCATAATATTCAAGGACGCTAATTTAACCTCATTTATCCATATAACCTCATATGTTGTGATCTTAGCCAAACTAGATGCCGACAAAACCTAAGATTTGATACTGAGAGTTAGGCATATATGGAGGAGTGTTATGGTAAACTCACCCTACTTTTTTTCTAACCCTTTATCCAGTTATCCTCGTTCCATCGACTCTTGTTTGATTTCTTAAGCATGTTCAAGGTCAACAAAAAAGAAAATTATAGGCCTTGTGTTAGAGTGAATACATAAAAACCTAAAGAACAAACTTTTAGCTTATCCTACATTACATTGTTAGAGATATCTATCTATCGAAAATACAAAAATCTTTCTATTTAATTCGAAAGAGTTTATGGGAAGCCAATTATCTATATACATGGTAGGGATACTAATTTTTGAATCCTTTTATTTTCTTCACCCGCTTTCTCTGATTATGCACCATTCAGTGTTGAGATGATTAAACTCTCCTGATTGGTAATGGAGATTAAATCACAGATGGGTGATATATATGCTTCCCTTTATTGGCCCAACGGTCCTGGCAAAGACTTGCCTCTTCCTCCTCCTCTAGCGCCTCTATTCTAGATTAATTGTATTTGAACTTATAAATATTTAAATATCATAAAGAGATTTTCGAAAATGTAAAATTTGGGTTTGTTTCTATTAAAAATTCATGGTAATATAAGAAGCGAGATTTGATTGAAAGTAATAAATATTTGATATCATATTAA
Organism: Populus deltoides; assembly: GCA_015852605.2. Lineage (NCBI taxonomy): Eukaryota > Viridiplantae > Streptophyta > Magnoliopsida > Malpighiales > Salicaceae > Populus > Populus deltoides. Next base: position 29,995,377 of record CM027570.2, on the reverse strand, counting down.
GGATAGGTTTCAATCCAAAAATTTAAAGTATTGGATGAGATCTTAGAAATGATGTGATATTATTCTCTTAAAAAAATTGATAAAATAGAAAAAAATAAATTAAAGATACTCTAAAAAGAATGCTTTAAAGGTAGTTGAACTTAGATTCTATATAAAAGGTTTAATTCTTAAAATGAAGGGGACATGCTTGTCATAACCCATTTTTGGGTTCTTCCTAATTACACTTCCTTTTCAAAAAAAAAAAGAGAACTGCACGGTGTCGTTTTGAACGGCACTATGCTGCTTCTTCTTCCCCTGCGAATGCAGAGACAGGGGAGAAGAAGGCTTTTCAAATCCTTTTCCCGCTCACTTTCTCTCCCTCCCACTTGCATAAACCCTGCCAAAACCCATACCTATAAGCCTATGCTGCCATGATGAAGAAAACCAGGAAACCCATGCCTCGACCATCATGCCCTGCCAGCAGCTTCCATCACCCACCTTACCCTGCACCATGGTAGGGGTAAGGTGATCCTCTCCTCCTCTGCTTATAAATACTAGAGGAGGAACCAATAATGAGAGGGGGGTGGATATTTGGTGAGAAAGAGAGGAACAAATCGGGGGATTTTGAGGGTGGAAAGAGAGTGAAAGAACAAAAAAAAAAAACCAACAAAGAAATAGAGGAGAGGAGAAGAAGAACCATTGGCTACTGTCCGCATAGCTGCCACCATGACCTCCACCGTTCCTCCCAGTCAACCCCGACAACAACATCATCATAAAAAAAAATAAAAGAAGAAACAGAGAAGTGGGGGGAAGGAAAATACAGAAAACACAGAGAAATAGAGGCTTGCGCCTTTGTATAGAGAAAAAGACCACTTTCAGCAAGACCCTAGACCATCACCACCGCTAGTTGCCACCGTGCTCCCCGTCATCGATAACAGCCCTTGCACCATGAGAAACAGAAGAAGAAGCAAAAAATAGAGACAGACTGAGGAAGCTATGCAGAAATAAAGAAAGAAGGAGAACCACCGTCTGGAACTACTGGCCACCGTGCCATTCTTCCTCTTAGCCGTCACCAGCTACACCGCCCGAGACCACTGTAGAGAGGGAAGAATATTGTTGACAGAACCAATAAAATAACAAAGGAAAAAGGAACAACGAAGTAGAGGAGAGAAGAAGAAGAATCACCGTCTACCACCATAGCCATCCACCGCGACAACAGCGCCTTCGCCACCAGCATCGCGAGCCACCAGCACTGCCAGGAGAGTGGAGAGTGCTCCACTGTTTTCCTTCTTCTACTTCTTCTTTGGTCGCCCTCCACTGTTCTGCGTGAACAGTGGAGAGTGCTCCACTGTTCACTGGGACGACCCAGCCCAAAGTGGAGAGTGCTCCACTGTTCACTAGGACGACCCAGCTCAAAATGAGTGAGTCGGGTCCGACTGACACGATCAAAAGATTGATGCCTTATCCCAAGTGTAGGAGTGTCAAAGTACTAAATAACCCGGCAAGACCAGGGTTAAACCACAAGGAGGTTAACTGTATAAACTACAAATAAAGAAATAGATAATAACAAAAAAGGAGTTGAAGAGAGCTTTGAGATTGATATTGATATAAAGATTAAACAAGGATAAAATAATTGTTAAGGTTAGAGGATCCACTAATGGTATTTCAAACAAGTATAGTATAAACTCTTTCTATTACCCAACTGGAAACCACACGCAAAGGAGGTTCCAATCGGATTATAAATTGTTAACATGATTACATTAGTTATCTTATTTGAATAATGCTAATACTTGTAAATGTTGTCAGGTATTCATGATTATAACTTATGTTAACAACAAATCAAGTTCCTTTCATAGCACAAGTGTCGGTTATACCATGCGGTTGGGCTATGAAAGTGCAAAGTATTTGTTGTACCAAGGGTTATACAACATAAATCTAGATTAACCATTTAACAAGCAAAGTAGTAAAAGTGAACAAGATAACAAATAAAAAACATATTAGTATCAAACATTAAAGTCCATGTTGAGTTTATACTATACTTATTCTTACACCATTAGTGTAACCTTTTCACCTTGACATAATAAACTTAGCTAAACATAATGACAAAGAGAAACATAAATAAACAACATAAGACCATAAGTATAATATAGAACGGGTTGCAGATACTGATACGTAGATAGTGCAATGTTTGATTCCCTTAAGCTTTTCTCCTGAACCCATGTAACAAGCTTCGGGCCACTAGCTCCCAAGTCAGTTGACTTTAGGTTATTAGGTGTTAAAACACCCATTTGGGCTTAATTGCTTAGGTTAGGGAGGCTACGAAACCAAACTTATCTATGTTTTTATTATCATCAATATTATAAATTTGTTTTCTTTTTTTTGCAAATTATATACTATCCCTTTCCCTGAGTTGTTTCCTTTAACAAAAGAACATAAATAATGTAATAATCCAATGTGTAACCCACAATCATATGTTAAAGTGTGTGTGTGAAAATGAAGGTTTAAGAATACTTGTTAAATGAGTATAAGAGCAGAATCAAGTGATAACAATGCAAGAGTTTGTAAACCTGAATATTTTAAGAGAAGTATGTGATAGACCTTGTTATGAATATTCAAATAACCATTGGAAAATGTTTAGTAAGATGCATCTCAAGAGTCAATAAAATTCTCCCTTACTCTGCCATCCTAGTAATAACAGTTTTGTCAAATTGGTTTTATTAAAAACAAAAGCAATTAGTTGGTTGGTTAGTTTTTTTTTGTCAACCACTACCCTCCCCCCCCCAACTAAAACGAGACATTGTCCTCAATGTCATAAGGTAGAAAGATAGAATATAGAAGACATCACCTGAAGCAGCGAACACTAACAAACCTGAAACACACTTAAACAAATATAAGAAATAACAAAACAAAATAATATGCTATTAATAAAACCAAAAGACACAAGGTTTCACAAACGAAGGCTCAAGTCCAATCTAAGCTTTTTACGACTTTCCTTATTTGACCAATTACAGGGATGAAAGATTGTAGTTGGTCAATCAATTGTTCAGCAGTTGCAGCAGAGATTATGATTTGTCGTGTTGAAGATGTTAGAAATTGTTGTTCCACAGCTTGATCAAGAAAAGACAGCAAATTATCATAAAAACCATTAACATTTAACAAACCTATAGGTTTATGGTGAATGTGCAGTTGGGCCCAAGAGGAAATATGAAAGATCTCTTTCAATGTGCTCAGACCACCTGGTAAGACAATAAAGGCGTCAGCATGGTTAAACATTGTATTCATTCGATCAGACATTGTGAAAACCTGTAGTTCCTCTCTAATTGTTTTTCCAATGATGTCCCCTTTTGCTAAAGCTTTGGGGACAACCCTCAAAACTTGACTGCCTCCTAAAAATGCAGCTATTGACACCCCCCATTAACCCAAGGCTGCCTCCCCCATACACTAAATGAATCTTTCTCTCAGTTAGTACCTGACCAAGATGATTTGCTAATTTTAAAACTCCTTTTCTTTCCCAGGACTGGATCCACTGAAAACAAAAATATTTTTTATGTGATGACTTTAAGGACCTGCCATTTCTACACACTTCTATATCTGTTAAATGTATAGGTTGAGTACAAATGAAGGGAAGGAAAAGAAGATTTTATAGATGAGAAATTGAAAATGAAATCATACCACCTATATGTAGGCCAGCTGGAGTCTCACTCTCTCTCTCTCTCTCTCTATTTATTTATTTTGAAAAAGCATGTGTATGTACAGGTAGCTGTGATTGTGGCTCACATCTTTCCTTGGTTTTACATCCAAAAACGACTTAAATGCTCTCTATGGGTCGGGGATAGGCTTCCCATCTAGTTTTCTTAAAAACTGGAAAACAAGATCTTTTATAGTTAGATTCCTAAGACTACATCGGGCATGTTCTTTATGAAAATGAGGTCATAAGTTATGAAATGCACAATGTACATTGCCACTAGGATATGTCCCAAAAGTCAATAGAAGATTATCTAAAGATTCCTTATGTTTTGAAATAAATCATGACTTTTGACAATTTTCACAAGCTTTGCAGAACACATGTGTGTTGTTGCTACTTAATTTTTGACCCATCTTTTTGATAAAATTTTTGAAAAATCCAAAAATAGCGAAAAACAACGAAAATCCAAAAAATATGTTTTTAATATATTTGTATCGTTCGACTTTTCACGTGTCATTTTTAAAAGTATTGTTTTTCCTCATTGAGTCGACGTTGATATTGCTTGTTTTCAAAAAATACAAGAAAAAAACAAGAAAAATCAAAATTTACAAAAAAAGGAAAGTTGAGGGACCAATTTTGAGGCCCAAGCAACATTTTACCTATAAATTTAGGTCCACAACTCACACAAAAAGTGGGGGGGGGGGCAATTTTGAAAGAAAAATGCGTAAACCTAAACCTATCTCCAACCAAACAGCCGCCCCCCAGCTTTGGTTCTTCTCTCCCAAAAACCAGCTGCTGAAGCTGGCCCTAGCTTTTCCCCGATCTTCCTCTCCTTTCCACAGGCCTCCCTCATTAGCCCCTTCTTCTTTCAGTCGTCCGCATCATCCCTCATAAACACTCCCTCTATCCTCCCCTCTTTCGGCCATTTTCAGTACTTCTCCCTTTCCCCTCTGCAAAAAAAAAAAAAAAAAAACCAAACAGCCGCCCCCTAGTTTTGATTTTTCTCTCCAGCCGGCTACAAGACAAGCCTTCCCTTCTCAGCACCAACCTCTTTATTGTCACTCTCCCCTGCTTTCAGATTTTTTCCTCCCACACCCATTTCCTTCCCCACAACAGTCGGCCACAGACCCACGGTCCCCTCTCTCAACTTTCTCCCCATTTCCCTACTCACCGGCCTCCTAAGACCCAAGGTCTCCATCTTCACCAGCCACCGCCCAATAGTCCTTTCTCCTCCGGTAGCAGCCCAAACACAACAGTTTCAACAGAGCCCGCCGACCACAAGCCACGCCCCTCCGCCTCTGTTATCTGACCACTGATGCCCTGAACTCAAAGCCATCGATCGCTTGTAAAGGAGAAGATCTGCATTGGAAACAGATCCGAAGGGAAAGAAAGAAGACAGAAGGGAACAGATCTATAAAGGAGATTAGAACCGAAACTTGGCTTGTGTCTTTTCTTCTTTTACAGGTGACGGTGGGTGTCACCGCCGGCAGGGAAAGGAAGAAGGGAGGAAGCTATTCCAGATCCCTTCGCTGCTTGGATTTTTTTACGGCGATAAGTGAATCCACGCGCTGCTAGTGGCGGCGGCGCGTGGAGGAGATGCGCTGCCACTGTCTTGCAGCTCCAAAAGTATGCCTGACACTGTTCTGAATTGTTTTGGGCTATTTTGTAAATTTTAAATTGTTTAATGTAATTTTTGTGTATTTTTAAATTTTTATAATTTGTAGTGTGGATGGTAAAAAAAAAAGAAGAAAAAATATAGTGAAAGTGAATGTGTTTGTATTTTTTTATGGATGTTTTTTTATGATAAAATTGCAAAGAATAAAGAAAAATTTAATATTTTGATTTGCTCACGGTCAAGAATTATGAACTTACATGTAAGTCGTATTTCTAATATCCAATGAAAAGATAAAATTTTTAAAACTTTTTTAACACATCAAAGCCATAAAGCAGCTTACCTCAGGTAGGGTGCGTTAGGGGATCTAATACCTTCCCTAACCATAATCAGTCCCTTACTCGTGAATCTCTGACAAGACTAGTACATCTGGGTTTCCTAGTAACCCTCAATGAAATACAACGCCGCGCGGGTGATGTGCGATAGAATAACGACTCCACTAGGGAAGGTACTATTTCTAACAATATTGGACTAAGCTTTGTGTATTTGATGTGTTTAAGTTTTTGCTTTTTTGTCTCTATTTTGTTAATGTATTTTCCATGCATTTTGTAGAATCGTCTCATGCATCACATGTCTTTATTTTTGAAATCACACACAAGCTTTTAGGTTAGGTGGGGAGCTAGCGATCTACCCTATGACTATTAGTCAGGGTTCAGATGCGTGAAACACTCAACTCATATCTGAGTGTCTGCTTAGTAATGGTGGGTATACGTGCCTTAACCATTTTTTGCAACGCCTCTATACTGTCTTTACGAAGATTGTCACTAGGCAGATATGAGACCCTTTTAAGACCAAGTAGAAAACCTACCCATGTTCACATAATGAATAGAACCTATCCTTAGGTTGTATGTGCTATCTTTATTTACATTAGGGCAAACCCTTCTTAAATCATCTTGAACTCAAGACTTGTGAGTGACACAATGACCATCACTCAGAAAATTTTCATTGTAGAGTTTGGGTAAGAATCAAGATTCTTGTTTCATCATACAAGAGTTACGATCATATGTCACCCCTCGAAGGGCGTGTTCATCATATAGATTACATGTTCATGCATTTGTCATGCATGCACCGGGATGAAAAGTAGGTCCCCTACGAGTCTACAACACCCAACTTTGAGAGAAAAACATGAAAGATGAAGAGTGTGCTCGTCGTAACATCCATTTTCAAGAAGAGTTGGAGTCTCTAAAGACAAGCGTGACTTGCCTCTAGCTTACTCGAGCAAATACTTAGAAATAACTTTGGGGAATGTTCCTTCCAACCGACCTACCATCTTTGTTCAAACCCCAACAACGACTCAGCCCAAATAAATTGGGGGCAAACATGGTCAAGAGCCTCAACACAATCCAATATTTCTGCAAAAGCTTTTGTGGGAAGGCTAACCGAAGGGGAATTGCACCACCGTTGCAGAATGGAGCCTGTTCTTCTTCTGCCAAAAAAATAACTACCTCTGTTCGATCATGCCTGCAAAACTTCTTGATTTTTTGTTTTAACCTGTTCCAATTTTTGTTGGTAATTTAGCTCAAAATTGCCACAAGACTTTCTTTTTCAAATGAGCCTTTCTTGTTAATAAGATCATGTGTTTTCCCGTGATCATGACATGCCTTTATTTTTGTTGTTGTTTCATGCAAATATCATTAAGCATGAAACCATTGCGCCAAGAATCTTTTGGTGTGTTTCCCTTTTCTTCCAAAACTATACATGATCACACATGTTCACAAAGATTTTTTAGGAATTCAAAGTTTAGTACAAAAACAAAAATGATGTTGGTGTTTGTCCAGAACAAACGAGTTTTGGAAATTCAGGTGATTCCTTAGAATGGTAACTATACACCTAGAAAACGTGAAAAACAAACCATGAGGTGACTCTAAAGCTGAGTTTTATTTAAATGAATAATGAGAAATCACTTTACATACTCGCATGAAAGCAAGGCTTACCGGTCCTAAATGCATGAGTTTGGAATGAAGAAAGGCCATCTTTGATAATCTTTTCACGAGGCTAAAATATATCCTTCGCGGTCCTCTTTTGAGCCTAGTAATATTTTTTGAAAATAACCTTGGCTAGGATCACACCCTATACTGGGGGCAAGTGCAAGAGACATAGAAAAAACCTCAATGATTGAAAGTGTCCAAGCAACACTGGGGGCATAAAAGAAAATTCTCAATCATCAAAAGTGTCCAAACAAAGCCGGGGGCATGAAGAAAAAACCAAAAGGTCCAAAAGAATTGAGCTTCTCACAAAAATAACTGATATGATGATGCACAACCAAGTGAAGAAAGAAAAAACAAATGAAAAACCCAAGCCCAACACTGGGGGGCACGATAAACCATTTTGGAAAGACATTCAAATGACAAAAGGTTAACAAACAAGCACAAGTGATCCTTAGTCTTGAAATCCCTTAAACACCTTTTGAGCTTGTAAATATCATTTTTCTTCATAACCAATAGCCCAAGCCTACATTACATGCATAATCAAGCCCATTCTGATCAAAGGCAAGAAATCTGGATCGGTAGGCAGTGCGTTCTCATGCGAACCAAATCATTATTCATGCAAATAAAATTAATGCTTTGAAAATCGGTTCTCTGTAACCCTCAAATTGAATTTTGAACCTTTTTTTTACCAACCAAACATCACTTCACATTTTTCATCAAAAGCAAAACAAAGAGTTTTCATCACTTCTGAAAACCTCTTCATAGGAATCACTTGAATTTCTTCAGATGAGTTTGCTTTGAATCGATGTCAAAATGATTTCTGTGTCTGGAATAACTTTGAAATTCCAAAAATTCTGCATGAAAATAACTCCTTGTCAAAAACCAAATCTTCCTTCATATAGCCTCATCCCCAAACCCGAATTAAATACTTGGGGGCATGATCAAGCTAGGGGGCAATAAAAAATGCATGGTAGGGTTGGCTCCATGATTCCCTTTCTAAGAAAAATGTCGGGCAAAATTGACAACCCTTGAGATAAAAGGTGGAGGACAAAGAAGTATGATGACATCAAGTCATTCATAGAGGTCAAGATCACAAGATATGAATCGAATAAGCAAGAGTGAAAAAGCCATCGATGTTTACTATCAACACTCCAACTTTTAAGAAAAGAAAGACACCATAAAGAAATGGGGACCTATATTTCTCAGGTAAGTATACATGCATATTGATCATAATGCATTGTTTTCAACATTGTCAAATCGGTGTTTCATCATCACCTTTTAGGTAGTGCGTTTTCTAACCCTACCTCATTTCGAGTGCGCCTTTGTGCCCTCACTTTCTTTTGTGTGCGCCTTTAAGCCACCATTTCTCAGGTAGTGCGTTTTCTAACCCTACCTCATTTCAAGTGCGCCTTTGAGCCCTCACTTCTTAGGTAGTGCGTTTTCTAACCCTACCTCCTTTCGAGTGCGCCTTTGAGCCCTCACTTCCTTTTGTGTGCGCCTTTGAGCCACCATTTCTCAGGTAGTGCGTTTTCTAACCCTACCTCATTTTGAGTGCGCCTTTGAGCCCCCACTTCTCAGGTAGTGCGTTTTCTAATCCTACCTCCTTTCGAGTACGCCTTTGAGCCTCACTTCTTAGGTAGTGCGTTTTCTAACCCTACCTCCTTCCGAGTGCGCCCTTGAGCCACCGTCTCTTAGGTAGTGCGTTTTCTAACCCTACCTCCTTTCGAGTGCGCCTTTGAGCCCTCACCATCCTTTTTTTTTTGTAAGTCACCCATTACAATGAGACCAACATTTTTCTGGGTAAGTCACCCATTACAACGCGACCAATTCTCCATGTTTTTTTTATCTGGGTAGGTCACCCATTACAATGAGGCCATTCTTCCACGTGGGTAAGTCACCCATTACAATGAAATTACTCTTTCCTTTTTCCTTGGGTAGGTCACCCATTAATGAGGCCATTCTTCCACTTGGGTAGGTCACCCATTACAACGTGACCAATTCTCCATGTTTTTTTTGGTAGGTCATCCATTACAATGAGGCCATTCTTCCACTTGGGTAGGTCACCCATTACAATGAGACCACTCTTTTCTTTTTTTCTTGGGTAGGTCACCCATTACAATGAGACCAATATTTTTCTGGGTAGGTCACCCATTACAACGCGATCAATTCTCCATGTTTTTTTATCTGGGTAGGTCACCCATTACAATGAGGCCATTCTTCCATTTGGGTAGGTCACCCATTACAATGAGACCACGCTTCGCTTTTTCCACTTGGGTAGGTCACCCATTACAATGAGACCATTCTCCATGTTTTTAAGATCATTTTCTTTTTCTTTTCTTTACAAAGCTTACTATGCAAAACATTTAGGAGTTTTGCTTCGTAAGCATTGTAAAGAGGGGGCATCTGTTGCTACTCAATTTTTGACCCATCTTTTTGATAAAATTTTTGAAAAATCCAAAAATAGCGAACAACAACAAAAATCCAAAAAATATGTTTTTAATATATTTGTATCGTTTTTAGCATTTTCAGCATTCTCTCAAAAGAATTTAATTTTTCAAATGTCTTTTGAATGCGTTCGACTTTTCATGCGTCATTTTTAAAAGTATTGATTTTCCTCATTGAGTCGACGTTGATATTGCTTGTTTTCAAAAAATACAAGAAAAAAACAAGAAAAATCAAAATTTACAAAAAAAGGAAAGTTGAGGGACCAATTTTGAGGCCCAAGCAACATTTTACCTATAAATATAGGTCCACAACTCACACAAAAAGTGGGGGGGGGGCAATTTTGAAAGAAAAACACATAAAAAAACTAAACCTAAACCTAAACCTATCTCTAACCAAACAGCCGCCCCCCGGCTTTGGTTTTTCTCTCCTAAAAACCAGCTGCTAAAGTTGGCCCTAGCTTTTCCCCGATCTTCTTCTCCTTTCCACAGGCCTTCCTCATTAGCCCCTTCTCCTCTCAGTCGTCCCCATCATCCCTCATCAACAATCCCTCTATCCTCCCCTCTTTAATCCGACCACAGATGCCCTGAACTCAGAGCCATCGACCGCTTGTAAAGGAGAAGATCTACAGTGGAAAAATATCTGAAGGGAGAGAAAGAAGACAGAAGGGAACAGATCTAAAACGAAGATTAGAACCGAAACTTGGCTTCTATTTTTTCTTCTTTTGTAGGTGACGGTGGGTGTCACTACCAGCAGGGAAAGGAAGAAGGGAGGAAGTCGTTCCAGATCCCTTCGCTGCTTGGATTTTTTGATGGCGACGCGTGAATCCCCGTATTTGCCGATGCGGCGGCTCGTGGAGCAGACGCTACGCCATTGTCTTCGACTCGAAGTCCGCTCGACATTCGCTCAATTGTTTTGGGCTATTTTGTAAATTTTAAATTGTTTAATGTAATTTTTGTGTATTTTTGAATTTTTATAATTTGTAGTGTGGATGTAAAAAAAAGGAAAGAAAAAATATAGTGAAAATGAATGTGTTTGTATTTTTTTTATGGATGTTTTTTTATGATAAAATTGCAAAGAATAAAGAAGAATTTAATATTTTGATTTGCTCACGTTCAAGAATTATGAACTTACACGTAAGTCGTATTTCTAATATCCGATGAAAAGACAATTTTTAAAACTTCTTTAACATATCAAAGCCACGAAGCAGCTTACCTCATGTAGGGTGCGTTAGGGGTGCTAATACCTTCCCTAACCACAACAAGTCCCTTACCCGTGAATCTCTGACAAGACCAGTACATCTGGGTTTCCTAGTAACCCTCAATGAAATACTAGGTGGCGACTCCCAAGAACCAATCAAGCAAACAAAAATGAAAATCGCCAACGCCACTACGCGGGTGATGTACGACATGTGTCTTTGAACATGGTGATCCAATAGAATCCATATTGTAAGATTTTTGCAGTCGTCTTTTATGACGAGAAATGACTCCCACATGCCTCAGAATGACAGTTTAATAACACTACTTACCTCATTGTCCGAAATGCATCTTCGAACTATTTGATCAGGACAATATTTGAATAAGTAAGGGTCATCCCAATAAAAGTTCTTCACTTGGTTCAAAAACTTTCCTTTGTCTTCGGTATTCTAGTGAGTTGGAAAATCTCCCGTTGGAAGAAAATTGATATGATTAGCAAACCAAGGTATTGGACTAAGAGAAAGTAAGGATTCGTTAGGAAAGTAATCATTGATTGGTGTGATGTCGGATGTCAAATCTATTGTCAATCTTGACAAAAGATCCATATCAACATTTTCAGTGCCTTTCTTGTCCTCGATTTCTTCTTGAGAATAAATCATTTGTAAATCTGCATATTCATCAAACTCTGTTTTACTCACGGTGGATTCAAATTGATCATAAAACTAATTCTTGAATAACATCTACTTCCTGTGAATCATTACCATCTCCAGGTTGCTTGCAAATGTTAAAAATATTCATCTCCAATGTCATGTTTCTAAATGATAGCTTCATCAGTCTATTCCTATAATTAATCAATGCATTAGAAGTTGCAAGAAATGGACGCCCTAAAATAACAGGAAATGAATTACATGCTTCTACAGGTTGTGTATCCAAGACAATAAAATCCATAGGATAAATGAATTTATCAACTTGTACTAAAACATCTTCAACTATTCCTCTAGGCACTTTTACAGATCTATCAACAAGTAAAAGAGTTACAGAAGTTAGTTTTAACTCACCTAGATTGAGACTTTGAAAAACTAAATATGGAAGTAAATTCACACTAGCACCAAGATCAAGTAAAGCTTTTTCAATTTTATGTTCTCCATTAAAGCATGAAATTGTAGGAGAACCAGGGTCTTTATATTTCAAAGCATTATTGTTTTGAAGAATAACACTTACTTGTTCGGCTAAAAAGGCTTTATTTTTTACATTTAGTTTTCTCTTCACGGTGCACAAGTCTTTCAAAAATTTAGCATAAAAATATACATGTTTAATAGCATCCAGCAAAGGTATATTGATCCTTACCTGTTTGAAAGTTTCAAAGATTTCAGAGTTGTGATTGACTTTCCTTTGTTTGGTCATGGCATGAGGAAATGGAAGTGCTGGCAGGGAATCAGTCTTTTCTTTGCAATGTTCAGATTCAACCCCTTCCTTACCCTCATAGATTAACTCATCATCTTTCTCACAAGGTTCAAGAGTGGGTTTTTCAATAACCTTACCACTGCGAAGAGTGATGACTGATTTAACTTGATCCATGTGTTGGCTTTCAGAGCTACTTGCATTTGCATTGTATTGCCCTTTGGGATTTTGTTGTGGTTGAGATGAGAACTTACCTATCTCCTGAAAACTGAGAGCAGATGTGAATTTTGCAAGAGTATTTTTCAAATCTGCCATGATTTGAGCATTTTGAGTGTTGATTGTCTCTTGCTTTTCAATGAATACATGCAATGTTTCCTCAAGATTCTTCTAGGAGGTGGAGCATAAGGAGGTGTATATCCATGAGAATTTGGAAATTATGGTGTGCTTGAAACGGTGGCTGTAAAGTTTGTGCATCACTCTTCCAACTGAAATTTGGGTGATTTCTCCAACCAGGGTTATATGTTTATGAGTATGGGTTATGATTGGGCCTTTGGAAATTGTTTAAAGCAAGGGCTTGTTCATGGAGACATTCCATAAAAGAAGGCAAAGTTAGATAATCATTGGTTGAGTGTTCATTAGTTTCACAAATTTGACACACAATTTCTTGAACAGATTTTAATTGACCACTCCTTTTCAATTCTAGTACCTCGATTTTTCTAGCTAGAGATGCAAATTTGGCTTGAAGGTCATGATCTTCCCTAAGGTTGTACATGCCTCTACTAGATGTATGATGTTGAGTTTTACCTGGTGCCTCATAAGTGTCTGTAGTGTCCCAATTTTGAGCATTTTCAGCTAACAACTCTAAGTACTCCATTGCTTTATCAGAGTCTTTATCTTCAAAAGTTCCATTGCACATCAATTCTACCATTTGTCTATCTTTAAGTGTTAACCCTTCATAAAAATGTGAAACCAATCTTCATGTTTCAAAACCATGATGAGGGCAAATATTAAGCAAATCTCGATACCTATCCTAACATTGGTAAAATGTTTCTCCTGATTTTTAAGTGAATGTGATGATTTGTCTTTTGAAAGAGTTTGTTCTGTGAGACAGAAACAACTTCTTTAAAAATTGTTGTTGCATTGCATCCCAAGCACGAATGGATCCTAACCTAAGATTTTATAGCCATGTTTTAGCTTTATCTTTTAATGTAAAAGGAAAAAGCTTTAATCTAATAGTGTTCATGCTACAATTTAAGTCATTATAGGTGTTACAGACTTCCTCAAATTCTCTCAAATGCAATTATGGATTTTCTAGATCTAAGCCATGAAAAGAAGGTAAAAGTTGAATAATGTCTGGCTTAAAATTAAAATGAGATGCACCAGGAGGAAAAATTATGCATGATCGCATACTTGTTCTTGTAAATCTTGATTTTCTAGTCTCTAAGTGTTCTAACACGATTATTCACATTATTCTCATTATGAAGCGATTGATTATCCTTTTCAGCCATGTTTTCTGAAAATGATGAGGATTTCCTAGAAAGTCTACCACTTAATATGTGTGTCCAAACTCTCATGCAAGTGCACAAAGAAAGAAAAAAAAAAGAAGAAAAAGAAAAAGAAGAAACAAAGATTAGAAAAACAAATAAAAGTGAAAAGAAAAGAAAAGAAATAATTTATGCAATAACTTACCTCCCTAGCAACGACGCCAAAAACTTGACACGATCAAAAGATTGATGTCCTATCCCAAGTGCAGGAGTGTCAAAGTAATAAATAACCTGGCAAGACCGGGGTCGAACCACAGGGAGGTTAACTGTATAAATTACAAATAAAGAAATAGATAATAATAGAAAATGAGTTGAAGAGAGCTTTGAGATGTGATATTGATATAAGGATTAAACAAGGATAAAATAATTATCAAGGTTAGAGGATCAACTAATGGTATTTCAAACAAGTATAGTATAAACTTTTTCTATTACCCAACTGGAAACCACACGCAAAGGAGGTTCCAATCGGATTATAAATTGGTAACATGATTACATTAATTATCTTATTCGAATAATGCTAATACTTGTAAATATTGTCAGGTATTCATGATTATAACTTATGTTAACAACAAATCAAGTTCCTTTCATAGCACATGTGTCGGTTATACCATATGGTTGGGCTATGAAAGTGCCAAGTATTTGTTGTACCAAGGGTTATACAACATAAATCTAGATTAACCATTTAACAAGCAAAGTATTAAAAGTGAACAAGATAACAAATAAAAAACATGTTAGTATCAAACATTAAAGTCCATGTTGAGTTTATACTATACTTATTCTTACACCATTAGTGTAACCTTTTCACTAAGAAAAGAGAAACATAAATAAACAACATAAGAACATAAGTATAGTAAAGGAAATGGAAAGCATAAACAAGAGATTAAGAAAAATATAACATGGAATAAAACTTGAACATTACAAAATACAAAGAAATAAATAAAGAGCATGATTTTGATCTGAAAACCAAGACGCCTAAATGCATGGAAAATGCCTTCTTTTATAGGCCAAAATTCAGAACAATTGATTTGATGACTAATTATTGAGTGGGTAGCCACCTCTTGACTTGGTAACAATCCTTATCATCTTGTCTGCAGAAAACATCATTGCTAAAATCAGAATTTGAACAGATAGTCTTCATGAAAGTTCTGGGAAATTATCTCAGCTTTCCAACAAAACAAGAATCGGTGCATTTGGACTTCTAGAACTCGAGATATGGACTGAACACTAAACAATATCTGGGCTGCAGGATAGATTCCGACTTCTCCGTTGTTGCTACCATTTGAACTCGAAAATGACACTTTTAAATCTTGAACTCGTCATGAAAGTTTTAGGCTTATGTCTTAGCTTTCCATACATATAAACCAGGCCTAAATCCAAGTTCTACATCTCCAGTTATGATCCAATAACCAAATGGTGTTCCAGTTTGGACTGAACCAACATCTCTTTTTTAAGCTTAGCCCTCTCTTTGTCTTCTCAATTTCAGTAGTTAAACTCATCAATCATTCCTTTGATTTATGTGATAGGCCTATATTAAAGATGAACATTTATTATAAATTAAAGGTAACTTATATTATCAGATTTGTTATTATAAAACATGCTCTAGTTAAGGAGTTATTGATACTTCAAGTGCAAAATGATGATATAAAACCTTGATAAAAATGCATTTTTAAGTACTAATCACCGGCTCAGTCCAAAAAAAAAAATTCATAAAAATATTTTTGAAAAATTTATGATTTCCTCACGTATTTTTCTACTACATTTTGCTTAATATTGGTTTATATTTTTATATCATAAAAATACAAATCCAATATTAAAATACTCGGTTTTCATCAAAACATAAAAAAACATGTTTTTGTTTTCATGCATACAACCAAGTCTCTCAAAGCAAAAAACATCATATTGTATTTTCATACAACAAAGAAAACTTCAAAAAATATGTTTTAGCATGCATTTTGGCTTTAATAACCAGTTTATTAAAGTCACGAGAATTAAGCTAATATTTCAAAAATTCCAAAACAAATATTTTGTTTTCTTTTAGTATCTGGGGTTACGACCATATACGTAAGACATATTTATAATATTAAATTCTTTTGTTGACGTTAGAATGACTAGGTTTTTACCCGATAAGATAAGAACCTCCTTACCGAGAAGGGCTTTTCTTGAATCATAGATAGACCAACAATTAAAAAACACGAGAAGCCCTCAGTGTTTTATCTGATAATTAAACAATGCAGCTTACCTTAGGTAGGGCGTAGTTGGGGAGCTAATACCTTTCCTTTACGCAACCAGTCCCCATGCCCGATCTCTGAGACTAGTTAGGGTTCTTATTGATCAAAATATTAGGTGGCGACGCCCATTCTATTTCTCCACTGATAAGAGACAAGAATTCCTTGTCTCTTAATATTTTCCAGGTAGACATGTTACCTGAGAGTGGAAGATATTCGCCACGATGCCGCACACGTGCGACAATACTCACTTTAGGTATTAGTGTTTTTATTTTATTCGTTCAATGTTAACTACTTCCATATGTCCATTGATAAGAAGGAATGATATTCCATTTATGGACTTTCGGGTTTTATTGATTGAAAACTAACTAGATGAGTTAATTCTTAGGATCTACTCCATGGTCAGCACAATATTTCAACCATGAGCTGATGACTTGATGAGGTAACAACTCATATTAATTATAGGAAGAGTAGAGGGTACTTTGAAGTTGACAAAATTACCTCATAAATACTTTTAGGGTGAGGCTCTATTTGGAAACCCTAAGCAAATAGCATTTTATAAAAAAATAATTTTTTTAAAAATAATTATTTTAGGTTTAGATTCCATTTATGGACTTGCGGGTTTTATTGATTGAAAACTAACTAGATGAGTTAATTCTTAGGATCTACTCCATGGTCAGCACAATATTTCAACCATAAGCTGATGACTTGATGAGGTAACAACTCATATTAATTATAGGAAGAGTAGAGGGTACTTTGAAGTTGACAAAATTACCTCATAAATACTGTGAGGTTCTATTTGGAAACCCTAAGCAAATAGCATTTCATAAAAAAAATAATTATTTTTTGTTTAGATAGTTTTGATATTCTAATATTAGAAATTATTTTTTTAAAATTATCATTTTAATATATTTTTAAATAAAAAATATTTTAAAAAATAATTAATTACTACCACAATACAAATTACTATCTTAATTGAGTCGGGATAAGTTTGGTTTAGTTTTATTGCACACGTTGTCACCAGCATCCCATGTCTATCACTTTTATTTATTAAGGTTTTTTACTTCTTACATTAATTAAGCATTGTCGTCTTTAATATAATGATATTCTAATTTTGAAAGCAAAATGCCTTTGGACATTATACCTCCTCCCTAATTTCTAACTACTTCCAAGCTCTAACATTATACGTACATTGCGCTCATGCTCGGCAACTTTGGGCAGTGACCTGCAGGCTAGGGTGGGCAAATCGCTATCTTAGCTTGAGTTTAATGTTCCCTTAATATACTGGCATGTGTTATGGCTCTTTATAAATCAAAGACCATCCATCGTAATCCAACTATATATGCTGAATTAGTCAAGTCAAGCCTCTTGTACTTGAGATTCGTCAGTTACTTTCAACTTAATCCGGCAGCCACAATCCTGGCTTCAGGGATGCTAATTTAACCTAATTTATCCATATAACCTCATACGCTGTGATCTTAGCCAAACTAGAAGCCGGTAAAACCTAAGATTTGATACCGTAGAGTTAGGCATGTATGGAGTGTTATGGTAAATCTGTCAACATATATAGCTTAAAATATAACACAATAGAATCCACGTATATGAATCTTTACATATTAAAGAATATAAATAAATTAAAGATTGTGATTTGTTAATTCTTTTTTATAAGGTCACAAGGCACATTGATAGGTTTGTTTCTAACCCCTTATCCCACTTTGTTTCTAACCCCTTATCCAGTATTATCCTCGTTCCACCGGCTCTTGTTTGAATCCATTGATAGGATACTAATCTTTGAATCCTTCTATTTTCTTCACCCGCTTTCTTTTGTTCAACACATCCATACATGTATAGATTTGCATTCCCCTGAAATTTTGCAAAGCCTTCGAATTTCTGCACGCGGTATGTTTTAATTAGTATTGTTCCTCAATTTATTGCTGTAATAATTTATAAGTCAATTATTAAACATAAATCTTATTCGCACTAACAATTTGTTGCTTGATTTTATCATTCCTTAACTTAGATCTAATAAGCTCGATTCATTTAATAATATGATAAGAAAAAAATTGGCAACAACAATAGATAAATAAAAAAATATATTTGGCCGAAGTCAACTTGGGTTAACCCGTAAATCGGCAAATGAGATCAGGATAACCTCATAAAAATAAAAAAATAATGCATCCTAATTCCTAACAAACTCAATATTGAATAATGGAATTAAAAAAAATCAATACTAAAAAAAATCTTAAATTAACTTCGACTAACCTGATCCAAACCAATCACCCGGATCTTCAGATTAGGATTATCCAATATAAGGAAAACCAAAAAAAAATCATGAAGATAAATTTTGATTAACAAAAATGTTAAGCGATGAAATTGAAAAAGAAAGTTTCAATAAAAAAAGAATCCAAAACAAAACAAATGGTATTCAATAGAACAAGGACCAAATTTGACATAAAAATAAACTAAAATTAAATGTTGAGGGATGAAACTAAAAAAAAATCAATTAACAAAGGATTCAAAACAAAACAAATATCAATCAAAATAACAGGGACCAAATATGACATATGAAAAAAATAAAGAAGGATGGATTTGAAAAAAAAAATTTAATTATTTAAAAGCAATAGTAATAAAAAAAAACAATGATCAAATACGAAGGAAAACTAAATTGAAAGGATGCTTTGGAGTGAGTTTATGTACTTTCAAAACATGAGATGTGAAGGGACATGTATCTTGAGACAATATTTATTATTTTTATTCCTACAATACCCCCACTACAAGATTTCACAGTTTTACCGACGGAAATATTCCGTCGGTATGTGATTAAGAGTTCGTCGGTAATTTATTTACCGATGTCCTTGCTGACAGAATACGTCTGTCGGCTTTCTGTTCATCGGTAATACCACCGTCGGTAGCTATATCGGTCGGCAACATAAAAAAACATTTGCCGATGGTTTTACAGACAAAAATTACACGCCAAAAGAAAAAGTTTCCCGCTTGAAATATACTGATAGATTTATCCTGTCGGTGATAGTGTGACATACCGATGGATACACACTGTCGGTAAAGTTGTCGGTGAGTGTTTGAAATATCGATCGAAGATATCCGTCTGTACATTCGTCGGTCATTGTGGCAGGTACTATCAAATACCGACATATTAAGTCCGTCGGTAAAGTTGTCGGTCAGTGTAAAATGCCGACCGAATATATCCATCTGTAAATTCGTTGGTGACTGTGGCAGCTACTGTCAAATGCCAACGAATATATTCCGTCAGTAAAACCCTCTGTGATTATTTTTAAATATGTTTTAAAAAATTATTTAGAATACATAATATAAAATTATATAAATTAATGGTAATAAAAACCAATTATACAAATAAAATTTTTATTAAACACCAAAAACAAAAAAAATAAAGTTAAATAATATTCATTACAAACTGAATGTGTTTCAAAAAAAAAAAGTTAAATGAACTATTAAAGGTAAATAATATTTATTACAAATTAATATAAAGATGGAGCTGGAGGAGGAGGAGGCTGGTGGTTATACAACAAAAAAGGATGAGGCGCACATGTATCACCACTCTGTGATACCATGTTCATGACCATTTCGCGAAGCTGTTCATGATCTGCTTTGTGTTGTGCATACTCCACTTTAAGTTGTGCATATTCCGCTGATAGGTGGTCGTATTTTTCAATGAGCTAAGTCGTGTGTTGCTGCAAGGCCACGAACTCCTTAGATTGAGTGCTCGATACTGATTGGGAGCTCCCAACGGTTGAAACATCATGGGTCGACCACAAGTTCTCAGCCGTAGTGTTGGAGAGCCCATAAACCCAATTTTTATCGGGTCCATCAGATGATCCAACCTCCATCCACAAATCTGGATCGAATTCCGGATGGGTTAAAGGATCGTCCCCATGTCTTTCCCTCAACTGGCTATTATAGGTCTCCTGAAAATAAAAAAAAAGTAATCATCATATTCAATTCAATAAAAATAATAACTTACAAAATAAAATGATTAAACAAACATACCACGAAGTGTTGAGCACGGTTGTCAACTAACTGTTGCGCCCCGTTTTGGCGGTCTTGACTCCGCAAGTGCGTCTCCACAAACAGCTCCATCGGGCTCGGCTCATGTCCAAGAGATGTAGCCTATAATGAAAAAAGATTAATTAACAACAAATTAATTTAACGATATATTTCATTTAAATTAATCTTACCATCCGTTTCGCATGTGCAGCAAATGGAACAGAGCCGCTGCTGTGCGTTGTCACCGAGCCATGAATTGGCCGATTCTGGTTGCTAGCACCGGACTGTGAGTGTTATGTGAACTGCTCAGACGTCATGTGCTCAAGATAGCACGGCCATATATCTTCCACGATGTATATCGGTTTGAAATCCCTCCAAACCGCCACGTCGTTCCAGCCTTGGAGACCCTTATCTCTTGCGGTTTTTTTTTTGTCTTTTTTTTGTGATTCATACCAAAACTCATGCAACCTACTTCTATAACGAGAAATTAGACGTTGAAACATAAATTTTTTTCTAAAACAATCTTGTATTGTTTTCGATGTTACCTAGTTGCCACGTGATTTTTCCACACCCTCCTCACAACTTTGTCATGCGCCCTGTCCCAGCGAATTTGTGTTGTGTATAAATAATTAGATAAATAAAAAAAATAATTTATTTACAATTATATTAATAAATTATTAGA
This sequence comes from Populus deltoides, assembly GCA_015852605.2. NCBI lineage: Eukaryota > Viridiplantae > Streptophyta > Magnoliopsida > Malpighiales > Salicaceae > Populus > Populus deltoides. The sequence continues at coordinate 29,974,600 of CM027570.2, read as the reverse complement.
AATAAGATGGAAATTAGAAATTAACACCAACCTAAATCTGTTAAACCATGCATCGATTTGAGGTATTCATTCAGGATGTCTGGAAACCTGACTCCATTGAAATAATAGAATCTCCATCGACGATTTAAAAACATAACAAAAAAAATAGCTAAGAAAAAAAACTTTAACGTAAAATGAAATAGAGGAAACACATACCTTTTAATTTTATGAAGATTCAAAAGAAAACTATTTAGAGATTGCAGGTAAAGTCTTGAAGAAATGAGAGGAAAAAAATCAAAACTGAAAGGTAAAGAATGGAGAAGATGAAAAAATGAACTGAAGGGACGGTCGCAGGGATTTATAGCGCATTTTCATCAACGGATTCACTGACAAAAATTAAAAATAATATTATTTTAATTTATTCTGTCGGTGAAGTTTCAAAAATCCGTCGGTAATTTTTGAATTTCGCACCAACGTTTTGTATTACCCTTCATATTTTTCGCGGTCCGTCGGTAATTTTAACGGCAAAATGACATAGTCAGAGATGCATTTAATGCACCGCTCTTTGAAAATTGCACAGTCCGTCGGTGATGTTGTTGGTGATAGTGACCCGCCGACAACATACCGATGGCCTGGAATCCATCAGTATGGACGTTGGTGATAGTGGCATTTCAAGTAATTATTTTTCAACTCTCTATGAAATGCCGACGGAAGTTTGTCTGTCAGTAAGGACATCGGTGATAGTGGCATTTCAAGTAATTATTTTGATTGCTAAACTGTCCATCGCATTAAACAATAACAACAGTGCTTAAACAATACATAAACTTATAAAATAAATATTTCATGTTACAAAATATATCATCCATAATATATATTACATGAAAAAAATGTTTTACACATGGCTTCATTCTGATAGTTAGTTTGAATTTTCTTCTTCTTCGTCGTCAATTGAATAGTCATCACCTTTGTCACACCCGACATAATTGGGTTATGACAACCTTCATCACAATCTTCAATATGGATATCATCATCTTCATCGACATTTGCTTGTCCGCTAAAGCTCAAAATAACATTCAACTCCTCTGCGTCAACATCAACAAGACTATCATCGAAAACAAGAAAATTTAAATTTTCTTCCAAGTCAATCGAAGGAGCAACTCGATATGGTTCAACCAACTCACTAACTTGAAAGACTTCATCTTGCACACTTATGTCTTCGTTCTCATCCTGAACAAGCTCGACACGACCCCTGGGTTTCGTTTTTAAAACGGACAATCAATCCACTCTTGATCGATCCTTTCTAAAAGAAGGGGTGTATGTGTAATAAACTTGTTGACATTGCTTTGCGAAAACAAAGACATCATTTACCTTGCGGAGTCTAGCTTTTGAGTTGATTTCGACCATACCATAGTGCGGATCAACTCTGATTCCTCTGTTAGTCGTTTCATACCAATAGCATTTGAATAAAAACACTCTATTCTGCTCGCTATGATATTGCAGTTCGACGACCTCTTCTAATCTACCATAGTAGTCAACTTCTAACTCACTACTAGTTGATCTCTTAACACAAACACCGCTGTTGTATGTATTTCTTCCATGCCCGTATTCTTCAGTATGGAAAACATATCCATTGACAAAATACCCGTTGTAGCACTTAAATTTTCTTTCAGGGCCCAAGCTTAGTGAAGACAATGACATAGAAGCACTTTTTCTCATTTGATAAACCTTGTATATAATGTACATCAATGAACAGTAAACGAGAATCACGTAATGACATGCATACAATAATTTTGCAAGTGAGAATGAGTTTGTGATAGTGCTTACATGTGTTCTGAACCATATGGCAAATTATTCATCTTGTAATTGAAAGATATGGGATTCGGTCAGCTGTGAGTTATTGGATATCAAATATTATCGATATTCCCTGCAAGTGGTAATGAGTGTATTTTATTACAATATATAATTAACAATATATTATTGACAAAGTTTAATTAGTATTACACACATATACACTTACTGAATAAAAGGTCTCAGCTCATCACAGTTAAATAGAACATAATTGTGTGCTTGTTTAAACTCTATTTCTGACAAATATCTTCCTTTTACGGCATTTTTAGGTTTGGGTTGTCCATGATTGGAGAATATTGACAAGTTCCCACTGGAAGACACTTCACCGCCATCATCATGCCGTGGAACGCGATTGATTCTCGTTCTCAGATGAGGTTCGAAATAGTACGAGATAAATGTTGAGATCTCCTCAACAATATAGGCCTTACATATCGAAGCCTCAACATGCACCTTGTTCTTAACCTTTTTCTTGAGATTGAACAAGTACCTACATTGAATTAATCAAATATCTTTAACGAAGAAAAATAAAGAAAATACTTTTATATATGAATTACATTGCAACTGTAATATCTAACCGTTTGAATGGGTACATTCATCTATACTGGACCGGTCCTCCAACTTTTGCGTCGAACGGTAGATGTGTGGGGAGATGCTCCATTGAGTCAAAAAATGATGGAGGGAATATCATCTCAAGTTTGCATAGTGTCTTGATGATATTCGTTTCAAGCCTGTCAATGTGATCAACATTCAACTTGCTGGAGCATAAATCTCAAAGAAATGACTGATCTCCGTGAGTGCATCCCATATCCCCTTTGGCAACAAATCACGAAAAGCTAATGGGATGAGTGTTTGCATAAACACGTGGCAATCATGATTCTTCATTCCATACAATCTGCATTCCTCCATATTAACCAGCCTTGATATGTTCGAGGCATGTCCATCCGAAAAACATAGACTCTTATGCCATTTGTAGACTAGTAGTTATGCGTTTTTCTTTAACACGAAGCTTGCTCTTGGTTTTGCGACCCGTGACTCATCACAAACCAACTCCATATTTTTATGGTTACAGAACAAAGCTACATCTAATCTAGCCTTGATGTTGTCCTTTGTCTTCCCCTTCACATCCATGACGGTGTCCAAAATGTTCTCAAACACATTCTTTTCAATGTGCATGACGTCAAGGTTATAGCGGAAAAGATTGGTCTTCCAATAAGGAAGCTTCCAAAAGATACTTCGCTTTACCCAATTATGGGTCAAACCAAAACCAAGGAACTTCTACTTACCTGATTGGAGACCAAACACAATGTTACCATACTCTGACACAACATCATGCAATTCTTTACCAGAAAGACGCGGGGGTGCAACATCCTTTTCAACTCTGCCAACAAAGAAATCTTTTCTGTTCTTTTTGTACTTGTGATTATGTGGCAAGAAATGACGGTGACAATGAGAAAAAGAAGCTTTACCTCCATTTGTTAGCGTCAATGCCTTGTTGTTTTCCATGCAGTATGGACATGCTAGTTTCTCATGCGTGCTCCAACCAAAAAGCATTTCATAAGCTGGAAAATCATTGATAGTCCATATCAAAGCCGCCCTCATAAGGAAATTTTTTTTTCCTCGATATATCATAAGTCAAAGCTCTGGAGGACCACAACTGCGCCAACTCATCAATCAACGGTCGAAGACAAGCATCTATATTCCGGACCAGGCTGCTCGGACCTGGTATGACCATAGATAAAAACATGAACTCCGGCCCCCGGTGGCAAGTTATAAACCGTCAGTATGACCGGCCAACAAGAATAAGGAGCAATAAATGACCCGAATGGGTTGAATCCGTCTATACACAACCCAAGACGCACATTCCTTGATTCAACTGAAAAGTGAGGATGCACACTGTTAAAGTGTTTCCACGCTTCGCCATCAGAAGGATGCACCATCACTCCATCAACCGCATCATATGATTGGTGCCATGTCATATGCTCAACAGTCCCTGGTGACATGAATAACTTCTGCAGTTTAGATGTGATCGGGAAGAATCTAAGTTTTTTATATGCCACTAGAGTCTTTCCCCTACGAGTTCTGGGTTTGTAACAGGAATGCCGGCATGTCATGCACTCGGTCATCTCAGCATTTCAAGGTAATATAACATGCAGAAGTTAGAGCACATGTCAATTTTCTGGTATCCTAAACCAAGGGGTTTCATCATGGACTTCGCAGTATAAAAGTTCTCTTTCAGCTTGTTCCCTTCAAGTAAAATGAATTCTTTATCGAATTTAAAAATGAATTTTTTTAAGATCATGATTAGAATACCTTACCCGGTACAAATTAAGATTTTGATTTTCAACCAGTTGAAGATTTTCAACTCCCTCCTTTCTTTTCTTCTTGTTCAATTTCTTGGTAATCCTTTGCTCTCAAGTGCTTATCCCATCTTTAAGCTCTTAATCTTGGATGGGTTCTTGAAATTTTAGTGTTTCTCTCTTGATTTCTCAAGAATGGGTATAAAACTCCCTATTTTCTCTCCTTGTGGTTCTTACAGATTTTTTTGGTGAGGAGAGAGTATTTATACTCTATATTTTCCCTTATTTGCATTTAGACCCCCTTTTTCTTTTAAGTGTATTATTCTCTTCAATTAAATTCAACCCTCAACAGTACCGGGTTTATTATAATGTCTCGAATTATTTCGCCCGTAATTTATATTCAAAAATTTCTTAATTTCTGTTTTTATTTAACCATATGCATGAATTTCTTCACTTTTATTTATTTATTATTTTTCCGGGGTTTACATATGAAACCTAACATATTTTCTTCACTTTTGGGTTCGATGTCTTTCTCTCATGTTTTGCGTGAAGCTAGCCATAAGGTCGACGGTTTCACAAAATAGTCTTTGTTAGCAAATGAGATATTTACTTGATACCTTTTTCATGTAAACCATTAACACAAAATCATGCAGTGGAATAGTGTCTTGGGCTTTGCAATTTAAGTATAAGGTATTGGATTTGGATGTTACTTCCACACAAACTATTTTTTTTTTTACACATCATCAAACCCTAAAACCTCTCTCTCTTTAATCCATAATCAGCCGCCGCCTTAACACCCTATCGTCGTTGTTTTTTTTTTCAATTTATTCCAGCAAATCAATTCAGGTAATTTTTGAAAATTATTTAATTTTTTTAGTTCTCTACTTTTTCTAATTTTGGTGTGTCCATTTCATTTGTATTCGTTTTTGCTGATCATCCATTTCTTTCATTTTGTTAGGGTGATCAAATATTACATTTTGCTTTCTGAAAAAAATAATATTAAACAAACCATAATGAATGATGGTGCAGAAGAATTGTATTATTATTAAACGAATCATAATCAATAATCGAATGAGAAAACGATACAGCAGTAAAATAATCAAATTAAATTCTAAAACCATAATTAAACAAAAGAAAGGAAAACTAGAACCATGAATTTTTATTCTTAACCACAGCCTTGAATGAATGAAGTGGTGACCAAATTCTGTTGAATTAATGCTAAGAGCTCTGTCTTTCAGCCGTGAAAGCCAAATTTGCAGATGCTAAGAACTTTGACTTCAAATCCTGCCGAAGGCATTCAGGCATTTCTTGGCCTTTTAGCATCCCGAACCAAACTATCTTCAATCTTCGACGTTTCATTAGAAGTAATCAGAGGATACGTATGTGGAATAGGACTGTGGGAGTCTCTTCTAAGAAACTGCTTGAACCACTTGACTGATTTTTTAGGATATCGTTTCAAATCATTTTTGTAATCAACATAGTAGAGGCCGAACCTCACAGCATAACCACTTCCCCATTCGAAATTGTCCATTAAAGACCAAGCAAAAAATCCCTTAACATCAACACCATGCTCACTGCAATAAATAAATATTGAATCCCAGTTAGATGGATTTGTTTTACACTAAAAAAACTTATTATCAATGATTATTTGTTAATAAATGAAAAGAATCAACTCACTTGATGGATCTCAAGACATTCTTAAGGTGGTCTTTGTAAGATTTTTCTCTTATGGGATCATTAAGAGCTTCCTTTAGTGATGAAGCATTGTTATTTACGTCATCAACCCCTGAAAAAAAATCAGTAAAATAAAACATTAAGAACATATATACTTAGTGTTAGAGAAGTACTAAGAAACTTAAAAATGTAGAATAATGTATGATCGTTCATTTCAACCATACCATTCTCAGTAATGCAGTAATGTAAACTGTTGGGTTCCCGTATAGATCTTTGGTGTAATTCAAAAGCCTGCTGATGCCTTCGGGATAAATATAAAGCCATTTTACACCAGCCTGTGGACCTATTGGGATTCCATTTCTCTCTCCTACAAAATTAAGAAATAACAAAGTAAATTAATAACTGATAATTGAAAAAAAATAAGATGAATAATAAAGAAAAGATATCGATCATTGGTTACCTGTCCAATTAGCACGAGCATCTGACATGAATCCAACACTCTGATAATTTGCATCGATATTTTGAGCATAATATGTTGTGTAGTAATTAATTCCAATAAAATCATACGATCCCTTCAACATCTTAGATTCCTCGGCAGTGAACTTGGGCAATCTTCCACCAACAAAGTCATGCATGTTACGTGGATAGTCACCATTAGTTAAAGGATCCATGAACCAACCAAGCATGAAGTCGAGGCTTCTTTTGGTTGCATTTTGATCATCTTCACTGTCTGAGTAGGGTTCAAACCAATGAGAAACAAGTGTTATCCCAATCTGTCCACCTTGAGATGACTGATATTTTTCCTTGTATAGTTTCACTGCCGCAGCATGAGCAAGCAACAAATGATGGCTAACCGTATACACTTCAGTGGCACCAGTGTTTAAGGATCGGTGGGGATCATTTACAACGACAGAAATCCTACCCGGTGCCATCGTGCCCATGTCATAACCTTGAACACTGAACATCCATGGCTCGTTCAAAGTAATCCACTTCTTCACTCGGTCCCCAAACTTTTGGAAACAAAGGTCGACAAAGTCTCGGAAATCATTTCTGGAAATCAATGTTTCATGTGAGAAAATTTATAGGAATGTTTTGGATTTTAGAGAAGCATATGTCCACAAAGTCTCCAAAATGACAGATTAGATTATAATATTTCGAAGCTACAACAATTTTGGATATTTGAAGAATAATTAACGAAAGGTTGCTACTTACACAATGTTAGGACTTAAGAAACCACCATATTTATCTTCTAAAGCTTGTGGAGTATCCCAGTGAAAGAGAGTAACGTAAGGCTGCAAACCTATATATTACAAAACATCATATAATCAGATGGAGCGCACAAGATAAACCTTTTGTTGTATAAGAATTTTCGCATCAATTTTTGGCAAAATATTATGATTAATTGAAGGGAAGGGAAAGGTTATAACCATTCTTAAGGAGGTCATCAATGAGATCGTTGTAAAACTTGATGCCTTCTTCGTTTACTCCAGCACTTAACCTGCCATCTGCATTTTCCAAAAAAAGATCCAACGGAAAGCTATTATATATCAAATGGAAATTCACTCAGTGAAAACAGATGTCAAAGTCAAATCCTGCTGGTGTCATTACTATTACTATGTCAAGAACAAATTTTAAAAAAAAATTACGTGGTAATACTCTAGACCAAGAAATGGAGAATCTGAAAGCATCCATTCCCATTTCTTTCATTCTTTGCACGTCTTCCTGTAACATTTATCGATTTTTTTAAAACACTAAATTAATCAGAATATAGTTATTTACATCATATAGATAACCACAACCAAAATATGATGAAGAACTCCCATACCTTATAGCGATGGTAGAAATCAACAGCTACATTTCCGTTGCTATGATCATTTATTCTCTCTGCAAACGTTGAAAAGTTAATAATTGTGGTTTTCTTAGGACATTAACATAATTCTACTCAACTTTTAGCGAGGGAAGTACAAATTTCAAGGAGAGAGATTGGTACCTGTATGTTCCTCAGTGAAAGTGTCCCATATAGCTGGTCCTCTACCATGTTTGTTTGTTTCTCCTTCATACTGCATACCATAATAAAATAATAACGAAAAATTAATTAACATAACTAGTATTATTTTAAATAATGTTCTGTTGTCCCCTCCTAATTACTGCACTAGAAGCAGCAGAATTTAGAGTATGTACCTGGTAAGCTGATGAGGATGTTCCGAAAACAAAATCATCTGGGAAAGAATAACGGCTGAAGTCATCAATGCTTCCCATTGCAGTCTAAGTATTGAAGCTGGCACTTGGATAAATAGGATTAGATATTATAAAGGCTTGGGCTTGGTGTGTGAAACAGAGGTTTGTTTGGGTACAAAAGAATGTAACGCAAGTTTGTAAATGAGGCAGAGATTCTGTGCTTTTCCTTTTCCTCGATAGGAGAGATGGTGAGTTACAGAGCTGTAGAATGTATGAAGATGTGGAGATTTGATGCAAGATGGCATGGATGGAACGGCCATTTTATAGGCACTAGCTCCCAGCGTGTACAAGCAGCATTTTCTTGACTTTTTCTTCTTCTTGTTTTTTAGTTTAAATTAAGGATTAATATCTTTGACTTTGACGAAGTTATCTCATAGTGCTTCTCTTTTTCTCCATTTTTTTATTGTCCTGCTGAGAACGCATTACTTCATAATTTCTGAGAAGTTTCAAATAATCAAAAGTTTTTGTATGGAAGAATTTCAAATAAGATGGCATTTGAAGGTATTTGTAGTTATTTCAAATAAAAAAGGGAGTCTTCTCCCTTCCCCCCATTTCCCTACACACACTGTCCTATTCCCCTCTCTTTTGGTCAAAAAACCAAGGCCGCCACCCTCCCTCAGCAAAAGAGAACCAGAGAGCCAGGGAGCCGCTCACCCTCCTTCCCCACAGAAGGAAGAGGCCGCCGTGCCCCCCTTTATCAAAAACAGAGAACCCTCTCTCCCAAAACCAGAGGCGACGGCCAATCTTTCCTCCCTCTCTCTCGGCCACTTCATTTTCACCTCAGCCTCGGCCAGCAAACCCCGCTCACAACATCTTCTTCATTTCGGGCCATCACCCTGCCATTGGGATTTTTGGCTCCCAAAACCAGAAGCCTCAGAGGGGTCTCTTGTTCCCTGTTGAAGCCGCCGCTCCTAGACGGAACACACCGGCAGCCCCCGCCGTATTCTTCAGCGGCAGTGTCTCCGCCTCAACACCGCCAACAAGCCACAGGCCACGGTCTCCCTCATCAGCACAGACGCGGCAGAGCTTCCCTCATCGGCGCAGACTAGAGACCCAGCAGCTTACAGACCCCGCCTATTCCCTCACCGTCGACCACAACGACGGACCAGCCACGACGTCCCTCTCCCCGTGCAGCGGCGTCTCCTTCCCCATCACAGCAACACCGCCACTCCTCTCAGCGTTGGTCTCTCCACAGCAGACCTGCCACTTGAAGAAGAAAGAAAGAACAGTAAACCGAAGGGGAGGAAGACAGTAGAGAACAGATCTAAAAGGGGAAAAGAAAAAACAAAAATAAAATTGACTGTTTGTGGTGTTTGCTTGGCTTTGCAGGTGACGTTGTTCTCACCGCCGGCAAGGAAGGGAAGGGGGGAGGAGGTCGTTGCAGACCCCCTATTCGTTTGGATTTTCCGGCGGCGGCGCGTGGAGAAGACGTGCCGCCACTGTTCAGGCGACCCAAAGGTTTCACAGCGCGCTGTTCCTGTGGCTCGGAGCTTCCAGCACTGTTCCCGAGGCTTTTCTTTTGTAATTTTCAGCCGTGGATGTGTGTTTTCAGATTACTTTTATTTAATTATTTTGAATTCTTGTCATTTTGTAATATGTAAATGTGTGTGTATGAGAAAAACATATCAAAAGAGAGGTGTGTGTTTGTATTTTATTTCTGTTATTAAATTGTAAAAATAAAAAAATAAAGAATTAAGTGTTTAATTTGAATATGGTTAAATATCTTAAGGACGAATAAAATCATGTTATATTTTAAATATAAGAATATGTTTCTATATATTTTCAAGGATTTAATAACTGATTTATTAAAACCTTAGAATTTAATTAATATTTTAAATTTCAAATCATATCAAACCGCAAAGTAGTTTATCTCATGTAGGGTATGCTAGGGGTGTTAATATTTTTCTTAGCCACAATCAGTCCCTTACCTTTGAATTTCTGACAAATACCAGTATATTCAGGTTTTCTAGTAGCCTTTAATTAAATACTAGGTGACGACTCCCAAAGAATTAATCAAGGAAACATAACGAAAAATCATCAAACCACCGCGCGGGGGACGTGCGTTAAATGGAAAGGACAAGAAATTAAGAGTCGTCACCTAATATTTTGGTCACTAAGAATCCTAATTGGTCTCAGAGTTCGAGTAAGGAGACTGATTGGGTAAAGAGAAGGTATTGATTCGTACTCTTAATACGTTTTATTTGTGGTATGTTGTATTTTTTATTTGTATGATATAAACTAAGAAAATATTATATTTTCCAACTATTGATTTGTTTATGGTTGAAGAAAAGTTTTCCTCGTAAGAAAAAATGATATTCCATTAATATTTTGATCACTAAAAACCTTAACTGATCTTAAAATTCGAGTAAAGTGATTGATTGCGTAAAAAAAAAGTATTAATATTTTTAATATGTTTTATATGTGATAAGTTGTATTGTTTATTTGTTTAATATAAATTAAAAAAATATTATATTTTCTGCTCATTAATATGTTTATAATCAAAGAAAAATAAATGATATTCCATTGATGAGCTTGTGGATTTTATTGATTGAAAACTCTAGATGATTCAATCATGAGCTGTGAGGTAACCACTCTTATTATTATATGAAGAATGAAGTGTATTTTGACGTTGACAAAAGTACCTCATAAATACTTTCAAGGTTAATCTTGTCTGGATAAGTTCCCTTTGACTTTTACTGCACACGTTGTCTCCAGCATCTTATGCCTATCTCTTTCATTTATTAAGTTATTTACTTAATTAATTAATTAAGCATTGTCATCTTAAAACTAATGACACTCTAATTTACAAAGCAAAATGCGTTGAGATATTGTTCGTTAAAAAACCTTCGTAGCATTTTCCATTGGTCATCGATTTCGAGCATTCAACTAGTTGAGACTGAATCTTGTCGTAAAGCTCCCTTGGCACTTTCAAGCTCTAACATTATCCGTACGACCACTTTCGACAGCGACCTGCAGGGTAGACGAATCGCTATCGTAGCTTGAATTCAATGTCCCATCTCTAGATTCGATCACATAACTTTCAAACAAAGACCCTCCATCGTAATTGCATTCAAATTAAATTCTTTCCCAAAATTCGTTGGCAAACTGTGAATTAAATTCATTTTTCATCATGTCGAGAATTATCAACCGAATTTTTTATTACTATTTTCTAGAAAACTTTAAAATTATTCATTTTCTAGCTTCATTGTTAATTATTGTTTTTTACGGATAAAATCATCGACAGATTAAAAAGTCATCGGTGTTATTTAACAGTTTTTTTAAAAAAAATTAATTAATTTAAAATTTTTAATTAAATATTATACATAAAATCACCAATGAAAAAATTATTCATAATTATTTATAATTTCTAAAAACTTTTTATAAAATTAACAAAATACCACCCAGCGTCTACAAGCAGCATTTTCTTGACTATTTTAAAGCATTAATTTCTTTGACTTTGACAAACCTCTTTTTCGCCATTTTTTTATTGTCTTGGTGAGAGCCACCCCCATCCACTTGGGGGTGGCTTCCTAGAATCTTTCCTTTTCATCTTTTCCACGTAGACAACAGATTAGAAAAACTTCAAACACTCGGTCTGTTTATTTGAAGAAAAATCAATACTTATCATTTTAAATTGAAAACCTAATCATTTTAATGTTAATATAAAAATCAAAAAATTTATTTTTTATTTAATATCAAAATTACATCTTATATATAAATTCATAATTTCAGATACTAACAAAAAAACAAAATAGATTTTTTTTGAAATTGATAACATCTAAATGGTATTAATTTAGATTCCATAATTTTGAATTGAACAAATGATAAATAATTAGTTGGGTTATCGATTACATGCTAATAATTTGATTTATTTAGTTGATATTTTTACATATCATTACATTTTTGGAACAAAAATAATAATTGGTTATTAGATTTCAATTAAATTTTAACTACCAAAGTTAAATTTTGAATTGATTGTTATATTATTAATAAATGTTGTCATCATTAATCTATATAGATTTTCAAATAATAAATGATCGTTCGTGGATATATCTAAATTCACCTCAAGGGTTGTATATGAAAGATTATTATAGAAGGGTTGAGGGTGTTATTAATTTTGCACTTTCAAATTCAAAAAATATTAGTAGAAACAGAATTATATGTCCATTGTGAAGTATGAAAACAAAAAGTTCCTTCAGCTAGATGTTATGATGATGCTTCTCCTGAAAAAAAAATCATTGAGAAATACTTATGTTGGTTTGCACATGAAAAACTTTATGTTCATTATGACACCATGTTAGAAAGGATTGTTTGCTCAATATCTAGTTCTAACAACATACATAAAGTTGTCTATGATAATAGCAATCGTTATAGGAGTATGGTGATGGATGCAATGAGAACAAATCATGGTTATTCAGGTGAAGGTTCACGTGTAGTTGAACAACCAAATATATATGCAACTAATTTTTTTTAATCTTTTACAAAATTCTTGCAGTGATTATGTGTTACTTAACTACCTGAACTATAAGGACTGGGTATTATTGTAGATAAGAACATGAATTCTGGCCTCATACACATCCCTTAGAGAAAGTTATAAACTGTTAGTATGATCGGCCAATAAGAATAAAGTGTAGCAAAGGACCCAAATAGATTAAACCCATTTGTATACAAAACAAAATGTATGTTGCATTGTTCCATTGAAAAATAAGGATGCATGCTATTAAACTGCTCCTAAGCTTCACCATCAGAAAGATGTACCATTACTATCCCCTCTTAGGATCATCTTGCAGATGTCTTCACTAAGCCGTTTTCTGCTGTGTCCTTTACTGCTTTTCATTACAAGTTTTGGATCGATCCTTCACACTTAGCTTGAGGGGGCATATTAAAAATGTATATCATGTATATATATATATGAATAGGAAATAATTATATGTATAGAAAATAATGTAGAATTATTTCAATGATGTAATTCTTACACTTACAGTCATGTTCCCCCCTCCTCACATACACAGAAGGCTAACTAAGATACAAATATTTAAATCATTCTATTATTCTCAATTAACTCAAAGATTATTAGTATCCCTACCATGTATATAGATAATTGGCTTCCCATAAACTCTTTCAAATTAAACTGAAAGATTATTTGTATTTTCGATCGTGTACAGATAGACATATCCAACAAGAATTCAAACAATGTAACGTAGGATAAAAGTTTATTCTTTGCGTTTTTATGGATTCACACTGACATTAAGCCTGTAATTTGTCCTTTTTGTTGACATTGAAAATAATTAATCTTTTATATGTGGATCTGACAAATCTCAAGTACAAGAGGCTTGACTTGACAAATTCAGCAGAATTCAGCATTGAATTCAAGCTACGATAGCGATTTGTATACCCTAATGTTAGAGCTTGAAAGTGCAAAGAAATTACGGTACCAATGGAGATATCCAAATTGAAGTCTCAACTAATTGAATGCTCGAATTGATGACCAATGGAAAATTCTACGGTGGTTTTTAACAAACAATATCGCAAGGCATCTTGCTTTGTAAATTAGAGTGTCTTTAATCTTAAGATAACAATTCTTAATTAATTAATTAATAAAGTAAATAACTTAATAAATGAAAGAGATAGACATAAGATGTTGGAGACAACGTGTGCAATAAAAGGGAAGCAAACTTATCCACACAAGATTAACCTTAAAAGTATTTATGAGGTACTTTTGTCAACGTCAAAATACACTTCATTCTTCGTATAATAATAAGAGTAGATACCTCACAGCCAGGGCAGAGTTAAGGGGTGGCAAGCAGGGCCCCGGCTCCTGCTAAATATTTTAAAATATTCTATTATTTAATATTTTTAATTTAAATAAATAAGCTTTTTAATAATATATATTATTATATTAATTTTAACCTCCTCTGTAAATTTCACCTAGCTCCGTCCCTGCTCACAGCTCATGGTTGAATTATTGTCCGGACCATAGAGTAGAATATCCTAAGAATTACCTCATCTAGAGTTTTCAATCAATAAAATCCAGAAGCTCATGAATGGAATATCATCTCTTATGAGAAGGATTTTTTTCCGATCATAAATAGATCAATGAAAACACTATTTTTTAAATTTATATCATATAAATAAATAATACAACTTACTGTTGGGGATTCCGGCACCCCCATGCGCGGACCGGTGGTGTACTGATAGTTGCTCAAAGGAGGCTTAAGCTCACCGAGACAATATTTAACGTGGTTCGGCAAAACCGCCTACATCCACGGGAGAGAGAGTCCATTTTATTAGAAATATATAGAGAAAGGATTACAACATACATGGAGGAGGAGGATCACTTCACTCTACTCTACTCCCTTTGGTGCTCTTATAGCTGCTGCAATGGCAAGCAAGGTCCGCCATTGCAGCTCTCTCTTTCTCTCCACTCTCTTGCACACACTCACGTTCTCTCTCACTCTCTCTCCTTTGCTCTCCACAAGACATGCCTCTTTATAGGCATTTCTTAGCACCCTTCTCCAGCACATGAAAGGGACAATGGTCCTGAAATTATGCCACTAATTGTGGTATTAGTGATGCTTCCACTAAGCCACAATTAGTGGTGGGGTATTGCCACTAAATGACAATATCCTAACAATCACCCCCTTTGCCATTTGTGTGGGCAATTGTCTTCTTGCTTCTTCAGCACAGGCTTGCATCTTGCAGCTCTTCCAAGCTTACCATTCTGAGAGCATCTTCAACACAACATCCCCCTTCGAGCGTATCAATCATGCTCGGTCCGGAATGATTTTTCAAGCCTCACACCAAGGCTTACAACACCCCTCAAACCGAAATTTCCATTTCTAAGTGTGACAGTCATTATCTGAGTATCTCAATATAATCACGAGCTCACCACTCTTCCAAGAGTCTACTCATCCAGGAGTTGCGCCTGCCCTCTGTTCCATCCTAGGAACCACGCCTTACTTCTCTGTGAGTCTCTCGCTCTTAGTCGTAAGAGTTCAGGTAGCTCTCCACCTTTCACCATGGGGGCAGCCCATAAAGGTTGATCCATATCTATCTTCATACTCTGAGTATTACAATGCCATTACCGAGCTCACCACCTTGACAAGAGTCAACTCGTTCCCGGAACCTGCGCATGCCCTCTGCTCCTTCATAGCAGCCGCGTCTTAATGCTCCACAAGTCACACACTTATTGTCCAAGGCAAATGTCGTCTAGCTCATTGATCTTTAGCATGGGGGCAATATCCATGAAAATCAATCCTGCATTTGTCTCCATACTCATCATAGCCACTTCATTTGGCTATACACCTGTCCACTCATATCCAGCCATCACATTGGCTCTGGGGTTGTTCTGAACTTGGGCTCCTATCGTGGCCCATACACCTTCTCTAAGGTGTCTTCGCCCGTTGTCGTGGGGCAGTCTGAACTAGGACTCATATCATGGCCCTCACACCTTCTCCAAGGTGTCTTCGCTCGTTGTCATGGGGCGGTCTGATCCGGGGCTTCTATCACGGCCCACACACACCTTCCATCTAAGGTGTCTTCACCTTTCATAGGTGGCCGCATCCTCCTTCAGCTGAGATGCTTCGAAGTGGCTCCAAAAGTCTCTACCACCATGTGCACTTATGGGAGAGATTACTGCCACTGACTACATAGAAAGAGAAAGTTGCGGTATACTCCTCGCAATCCTCCACCTCAATTTCTATGTTTGGAGCTTCTATGCCTTTCTACTTGACAGCTCCACCTACACCAACTCTCTTTGGTGTCTTCGCCTTTCATCATAGGCGGTCGCCTTTTATCACAGGCGTTTGCACCCCCTCAATTAGGTGCTTCTACAACAGCTCTCTTTCCATCCTTGCATGCATTGGAAAGGTCTTCGCCTGTTGTCTTCATTAAGAGCACATGAGACTTCTTGTTGTACAAACTTTAACAGTCTCTGCTCTGAGCTTCATCTGGGAACACTTCTTCTCTTTGCACTTGTTGTCTCATTACAGTACCTCGTTGGATCCTACGGGTACTCCTGCACAATCTCCGTGTGCCCTCGTGCAATTTCTGTTCTCCAGATTTCTCCCTATTCCTTGCTTATGTTTGACAGCAGCTCATCCTGTCACAACACCTGTCCAAGTCAAAAATAGGGTGCCAATCTTTATCCCTTGCTGTATTTCTCTACCATTATCAGGGTCTTCATCAATTCTCCCCTCGAGAAATCACAGTCATCGAATCTAACTTCTTTGGAGAAATCACCACTTCATCAGATCCTTGATCATACGGAACCCAACTGTTCCCTTGTGCCGTCATCCTGCTAGTCTTCAACTGTTTCATTACAAACTGCTATATATACGAAAATAGTACCATATGGATAATCCTTCCACTAAGCAAGTTCCCAGGAAAGATTGGAGGGGTCCCACTGGTCCCGCTTAAAACCCAACCTCCTAGACAGAACTTCTTAGGCCATATCTATCCATCGTACTGTCTTTCCGTATATACAACCATTTGCTAGCTTTGTTGCGGCTTTCCTTTACAAGTGATCTGGAATATACTAGTTTAATACATGATTTCTCAACATCTGGCGAGATTACCAGTTCTTAGATTCGTTAAGATTGGTCTTCATTAATTTCTACTCTCCACCTCAAATCGTCCACTTGATCGGGTGTCCAGAGTGTCCCAATTTTGCCTTCCTTCAAGGCAAATCAAATTTCCCCACTTAGCAGTTCAACACATGTAATTGGGTAAACATGTGCACCTTCTTCTTCTTCATCTCCATCGACCACCATTATGACCTTCAGATGCCTCCTAATCGGGCAATCTCTTTTGTTAATTAACCACCACCACTTTTGGTCTTAAATTTCAATGATCGAACCATACCATTGCATCCGGAACAATCAAATTAGCTGGAAACAAGTCTGAAATCGTCCAAATCGCACTTCAGATGGCTAAGATTTGATCAAAACAATTCTGGCCTGATCAACGGCTCAGATTCAATCTCAGATCCGGTTGCACGTAGACTCTGCTGCACAAAATCTTATCCCTCGGCTCGGCTTAAACACGGCTCGGCTCAACTCGGCTCGGTTTGGCTCGGCTCGCGGCTGATGATGTGGTAGGTGGGTCCCACTGTCCGGCGTGTGCGCCGATCGGTCGATGATGTGGCTGATGACATGGCATGCCTACTGTGCATGCTGACATCACGCTTACATCAGGCTGATGTCATCCCTGGCATGTCTACTGTGCATGCTGATGTCACTATTACGTCATGCTGACGTCATCATTATCCGGGTCAGCCATGTGGGTCGGGTCAACTGGTATTCGGGTCGGGTCAGCCCATCCGGGTGAAGAAGACGCGTGTGACGCGTGGCGCGCGTCTGTGCGCATGGCAGTCTCCTCGCCGGCGCGTGATGGCGCGTGCGGAGGTTTCCGACGTCCGATTTCGACGCGGTTTTCAACAGTGGCTTCGTCTATTCCTCCTCTATACAGTGGTATGGTCAAAACACAATTTTGACAACTTTCATTTTTGAGCAAAATTAAACAACCCTTTAAACCATACGCTCTGATACCAGTTGTTGGGGATTCCAGCACCCCCATGCGCGGACCGGTGGTGTACTGATAGTTGCTCAAAGGAGGCTTAAGCTCACCGAGACAATATTTAACGTGGTTCGGCAAAACCGCCTACATCCACGGGAGAGAGAGTCCATTTTATTAGAGATATATAGAGAAAGGATTACAACATACATGGAGGAGGAGGATCACTTCACTCTACTCTACTCCCTTTGGTGCTCTTATAGCTGCTGCAATGGCAGCAAGGCTGCTGCCATTGCAGCTCTCTCTTTCTCTCCACTCTCTTGCACACACTCACGTTCTCTCTCACTCTCTCTCCTTTGCTCTCCACAAGACATGCCTCTTTATAGGCATTTCTTAGCACCCTTCTCCAGCACATGAAGGGGACAATGGTCCTGAAATTATGCCACTAATTGTGGCATTAGTGATGCTTCCACTAAGCCACAATTAGTGGTGGGGTATTGCCACTAAATGGCAATATCCTAACACTTACCACAAATAAAACATATTAGGAGTACTAATACCTTCTCTTTACGCAACCCGAACATTAAGACTAGTTAGGTTCTTACTGACCAAAATATCTATGGAATATCTTTTTGTATTATGAGGAGGACTTTTCTTCGACCATAAACAAATCAATAGTTAGAAACACAATATTTTCTTAGTTTATATCAAACAAATGAACAATACAGCTCATCACAGATAAAGTATATTAGAAGTACCAATACCTTCTCTTTACGTAAACAGTCACCTTACCTGAACTCTAAAACTAGTTAGAGTACTTAATAAACAAAACTCTAAAACTAGTTAGAGTACTTAATAAACAAAATATCAATGGAATATCATTTTGTCTAATGAGGAGGATTCTTCGACCATAAACAAATTAATAGTTAGAAAACACAATATTTCTTAGTTTATATCAGACAAATAAACAATGCAGCTTATCACAGATAAGGCGTATTAAAAGCATTAATACGTTCTCTTTATACAATCAGTCTCCTTACCCGAACTCTGAGACCAGTTCGGGTTTTTAATAACCAAAAATTTAGGTGACGACTCTCATTTCCATCTTTCTACTATAAAGAACAAGAATTTTTTACTTTTCCATCTACATTATTCCCAATCCAGTAGGATGATCATAACAACACCGTACATGTGTGATATATCATGGTAACACTGTCATGATTTTTCAAGCTAACAATAATTACTAATGATGTTACAAGGAGGTATAGTCGTAAAATGGCCAAGAATATGCTCAATATCTAATTGCGAAATGTTTTTCCTTGAGAAATTTTTTTAATATGATTTTTATTTGGGGGACTAATCTATTGTCTTCGTGGAAAAGTTGAAAAGGAAAGATTTTAGGAAACCATCCCCAAGTGGATGGGTGAAAACAAAGAGTCTATTGTTATGGGCCCTAAAGAGGCAGCTTGATTTTATCCATAGCTAGTGGTAATTGGCAAACGAGGAACGCACGCATGTAACGAAATTGTTTAATTTTTATTGAAGTATGGTAAGAATATATATATATATATATATATATATATATATATATATATATATATGTTGATCGAGTGATTATGTGCCATGATTCCCTAAAATAACTTCAAATACCTTCAAATGCCATCTTATTTGAAATTCTTCCATACAAAAACTGATTTTGATTATTTGAAACTTCTCAGAAATTATGAAGTAATGCGTTCTCCGCAGGACAATAAAAAAATGGAGAAAAAGAGAAGCACTATGAGATAACTTCGTCAAAGTCAAAGATATTAATCCTTAATTTAAACTAAAAAACAAGAAGAAGAAAAAGTCAAGAAAATGCTGCTTGTACACGCTGGGAGCTAGTGCCTATAAAATGGCCGTTCCATCCATGCCATCTTGCATCAAATCTCCACATCTTCATACATTCTACAGCTCTGTAACTCACCATCTCTCCTATCGAGGAAAAGGAAAAGCACAGAATCTCTGCCTCATTTACAAACTTGCGTTACATTCTTTTGTACCCAAACAAACCTCTGTTTCACACACCAAGCCCAAGCCTTTATAATATCTAATCCTATTTATCCAAGTGCCAGCTTCAATACTTAGACTGCAATGGGAAGCATTGATGACTTCAGCCGTTATTCTTTCCCAGATGATTTTGTTTTCGGAACATCCTCATCAGCTTACCAGGTACATACTCTAAATTCTGCTGCTTCTAGTGCAGTAATTAGGAGGGGACAACAGAACATTATTTAAAATAATACTAGTTATGTTAATTAATTTTTCGTTATTATTTTATTATGGTATGCAGTATGAAGGAGAAACAAACAAACATGGTAGAGGACCAGCTATATGGGACACTTTCACTGAGGAACATACAGGTACCAATCTCTCTCCTTGAAATTTGTACTTCCCTCGCTAAAAGTTGAGTAGAATTATGTTAATGTCCTAAGAAAACCACAATTATTAACTTTTCAACGTTTGCAGAGAGAATAAATGATCATAGCAACGGAAATGTAGCTGTTGATTTCTACCATCGCTATAAGGTATGGGAGTTCTTCATCATATTTTGGTTGTGGTTATCTATATGATGTAAATAACTATATTCTGATTAATTTAGTGTTTTAAAAAAATCGATAAATGTTACAGGAAGACGTGCAAAGAATGAAAGAAATGGGAATGGATGCTTTCAGATTCTCCATTTCTTGGTCTAGAGTATTACCACGTAAGTTTTTTTAATTTTGTTCTTGACATAGTAATAGTAATGACACCAGCAGGATTTGACTTTGACATCTGTTTTCACTGAGTGAATTTCCATTTGATATATAATAGCTTTCCGTTGGATCTTTTTTTTGGAAAATGCAGATGGCAGGTTAAGTGCTGGAGTAAACGAAGAAGGCATCAAGTTTTACAACGATCTCATTGATGACCTCCTTAAGAATGGTTATAACCTTTCCCTTCCCTTCAATTAATCATAATATTTTGCCAAAAATTGATGCGAAAATTCTTATACAACAAAAGGTTTATCTTGTGCGCTCCATCTGATTATATGATGTTTTGTAATATATAGGTTTGCAGCCTTACGTTACTCTCTTTCACTGGGATACTCCACAAGCTTTAGAAGATAAATATGGTGGTTTCTTAAGTCCTAACATTGTGTAAGTAGCAACCTTTCGTTAATTATGCTTCAAATATCCAAACTTGTTGTAGCTTCGAAATATTATAATCTAATCCGTCATTTTGTAGACTTTGTGGACATATGCTTCTCTAAAATTCAAAACATTCCTATAAATTTTCTCACATGAAACATTGATTTCCAGAAATGATTTCCGAGACTTTGTCGATCTTTGTTTCCAAAAGTTTGGAGACCGAGTGAAGAAGTGGATTACTTTGAACGAGCCATGGATGTTCAGTGTTCAAGGTTATGACATGGGCACGATGGCACCGGGTCGGATTTCTGTCGTTGTAAATGATCCCCACCGATCCTTAAACACTGGTGCCACTGAAGTGTATACGGTTAGCCATCATTTGTTGCTTGCTCATGCTGCGGCAGTGAAACTATACAAGGAAAAATATCAGTCATGTCAAGGTGGACAGATTGGGATAACACTTGTTTCTCATTGGTTTGAACCTTACTCAGACAGTGAAGATGATCAAAACGCAACCAAAAGAAGCCTCGACTTCATGCTTGGTTGGTTAGTATTTTTTTATATATATCAAATTCAAAAGTACTTTCTGGATTCTTAATTCAGCTAGAGAAGACCTGATATGTATGTACAAACAGAAGGTAATCAGTGTTTTTCTTCATGGTGGCAGGTTCATGGATCCTTTAACTAATGGTGACTATCCACGTAACATGCATGATTTTGTTGGTGGAAGATTGCCCAAGTTCACTGCCGAGGAATCTAAGATGTTGAAGGGATCGTATGATTTTATTGGAATTAATTACTACACAACATATTATGCTCAAAATATCGATGCAAATTATCAGAGTGTTGGATTCATGTCAGATGCTCGTGCTAATTGGACAGGTAACCAATGATCGATATCTTTTCTTTATTATTCATCTTATTTTTTTTCAATTATCAGTTATTAATTTACTTTGTTATTTCTTAATTTTGTAGGAGAGAGAAATGGAATCCCAATAGGTCCACAGGCTGGTGTAAAATGGCTTTATATTTATCCCGAAGGCATCAGCAGGCTTTTGAATTACACCAAAGATCTATACGGGAACCCAACAGTTTACATTACTGAGAATGGTATGGTTGAAATGAACGATCATACATTATTCTACATTTTTAAGTTTCTTAGTACTTCTCTAACACTAAGTATATATGTTCTTAATGTTTTATTTTACTGATTTTTTTTCAGGGGTTGATGACGTAAATAACAATGCTTCATCACTAAAGGAAGCTCTTAATGATCCCATAAGAGAAAAATCTTACAAAGACCACCTTAAGAATGTCTTGAGATCCATCAAGTGAGTTGATTCTTTTCATTTATTAACAAATGATCATTGATAATAAGTTTTTTTAATGTAAAACAAATCCATCTAACTGGGATTCAATATTTATTTATTGCAGTGAGCATGGTGTTGATGTTAAGGGATTTTTTGCTTGGTCTTTAATGGACAATTTCGAATGGGGAAGTGGTTATGCTGTGAGGTTCGGCCTCTACTATGTTGATTACAAAAATGATTTGAAACGATATCCTAAAAAATCAGTCAAGTGGTTCAAGCAGTTTCTTAGAAGAGACTCCCACAGTCCTATTCCACATACGTATCCTCTGATTACATCTAATGAAACGTCGAAGATTGAAGATAGTTTGGTTCGGGATGCTAAAAGGCCAAGAAATGCCTGAATGCCTTCGGCAGGATTTGAAGTCAAAGTTGTTAGCGTCTGCAAATTGGGCTTTCACGGATGAAAGATAGAGCTCTCAGCATTAATTCAACAGAATTTGGTCACCACTTCATTCATTCAAGGCTGTGGTTAAGAATAAAAATTCATGGTTCTAGCTTTCCTTTCTTTTGTTTAATAATGGTTTTAGAATTTAATTTGATTATTTTACTGTTGTATCATTTTCTCATTCGATTATTGATTATGATTCGTTTAATAATAATACAATTCTTCTGCACCATCATTCATTATGGTTCGTTTAATATTATTTTTTTCAGAAAGAAAAACGTAATATTATTCTTCTGCACCATCATTCATTATAGTATAAACAAATACAAATGTATTGGATAAACCAAAAATAGAAAAAGTAGAGAACTAAAATAGCTTCATATACACGAAAAAATGACGATAGGAGAGTGTTGAGGAGGTGGCTGATTATGAATTAAAGAGAGAGATTATAACATTATCTATATTAGTTTGTGTGGGAGAAACATCCAAATCCAATAAGTTAGACGTAATTTGCAAAGCCTAAGACACTATTCCACAACAGGATTTTGTGTTAATGGTTTACATGAAAAACAATATCAAGCAAATATCTCATTTTCAATACGATGGATATATATATATAGAGAGAGAGAGAGAGAGAGAGAGAGAGAAGAAGATTGAATTAAAATGCTAAAAAGATAGGCGAAAGAAAAATAAAAGCAAATTTATAAAATCAATAATCCAAAGATAATTTGAGCTAAGAAAGAATGCATAAGCTGCGATAACAAAGTCACAACTTCAATTCTAGTCGCACTTTATTTTGTGAAACCATCAGTCCTATGATTAGTTTCGTGCAAAACATGAGAGAAAGACATCGAACGCAAATGTGAAGAAAATATAGTTGTATAGATGAAAACCTCATGAAATCTCCATGATGACCTATTAGATGGCTTATTCATACAATTCATCACAACAACATAATCATGTTCAAAAATGAATTTTACTTCAATAAAATCATTTCACGAAGAAGATAGTTCAAGAACTTTAACACATCTTCAAAGTGGAAAAAAACATTACTAGCTTCAAAAATACCCCATCTAACCACGACTCCTTAGTATTGAAAATAAAAGTGGAAAAATCAATGTTTCATCTATAGCTCCTTGGAGGGTTACTGTTTTTGTAAAGCAGTCTAGTCGAGCCTTATTTCTCCCCAGCCAATTCATGCCTAGAATTATGTCAAAATCACTTAATTCTAAGGGTATTAAATGTATTTCCAATTTACACCCGTTAATATTGATTTTACGCCTTCAAATACAACATTTGTTTCCACAGTTTCACCCAAAAGTGTCCTAATAATAAACCATTTTTCTACCCTTTTTGTTTCCTTAATTTGGTTACATTTTATTAGCTATAAAGGAGTGAGTGGAACCAGAATCAAACAAAACATGCATTTGATACTCATTCATTTGTAGTATACCTGCCACCACATCTGATGTTGCTCTAACATCCTCCGGGGCACATGGAAAACCCTTCCTTGACCCCTTTCATTTTGCACTTTAGGTCGTCCCCTATTTAAGTTGACTACTGACTGAGTCGACTTTTCCAGTTTGTTTACAGTTATGGACTGCTGATGACTCTGACTTTGCTACCTATGTTTTTAAGGTTGTTCAGTGTTTAATCGAGGGCATTCCCTTTTAAAGTGACCATTCTCAGCACAATGATGACATCCTCTTCCCAAGTACTGGCAAGCTCACCACTTATGACCTTCTCCTTGGCATATATAGCATCGACCAAGAGAAACCAAGCAACTATTGGGGTGTCTTTGTTCACACTGTGCACAATGAGGGTAGACAATGTCTTTTTGATCATTAGGCCCTCTTGCAGCTACAACCCTAGAGCGGGTCTGGCCACTTCCTAACTTCCTACTGATATCCTGCAGAGAGCTAGTTGATGTCCCCTTTTTCATTTTGAATTGAAGGAACTGTATGCCTCTACCTTTCTTCGAAAGCGGCGACCTGCCTAAAAATTCCATTTCCTTTCATTTTCCTGCACCCCCATAACTCTGTTGGCCTTCTTTCATACAAGCTTCTAAGGCTTGTGTTGCTTCAATAAGTTCCCTTACTGTCTTGAACTGTAAGGTAATCAACCCCTGCTTCAAATCTTGTTTGAAGCCATCCTTCAGCCTTTCTATCATGTGATGTTCTGATGGGACATAGTGTGGTGCAAATAGTGAGAGGTCATGGAATTTTATCTCGTACTGACATCCCTTCCTGTCTCAAGGCTATGAATTCCTATTCCTTCATCTTTCAATGACATTTGGAGTAATACCGATTCTTGAACTCCATCTTGAAATCACTCCAGGCCAGGATTTCTATAGCCCTCCTCAATTGAACTGTCTCCTACCAAGTCATGGCACCGCTAGATAGTAACTGTGTAGCACAATCTACCCGTAGTTTATTGGGTATCTTAATTTGGAGCATGGTTTTCTCTACCTTTCTAATCCATCTACGCCCATACGCATCCTGTTCACCGGAGTAGGGTTCACAACCCAATTCTCTCATACTTTTCACCAATCGAACCAGATGTACTACATTATCAGTAGTTGTAGCCTCTTCTAAAATGATTGGTGCGATGGGTGTGGGTGGGGGTGGGGGTTGGGGTGTTGGCATATGAGTGGCAACACTAGCCATACCTTATATTATTGCTTTGACTAGCTAGGCCAAGAAAATCGGATCAACATAAGAAACAGATAGCCCTACAAGTATAGTCTGAGGGGGTTCCTCTGTTCGTTCCCGTGGGGCTGACTCGGTCGACCATACATCCCCTATTTCCCTTGGTACATGTCTGACTCAAGGCCCCGTTGATTCTTCATGCCCCATTTGAGTGGATATTTGACACGACCAAAAGATTGATGTCTTCTCCCAAGTGCAGGAGTGTCGAAGTAATAAATAACCCGGCAAAACCGGGGTCGAACCACAGGGAGGTTAATTGTATAAATTATAAGCAATAATAATACAACAACAATAGTAACAACAACAATAGTAACAACAACAACAACAACAACAACAACAACAATAATAATAATAATAATAATATTAGTAGTAGTAGTAATACTAATAATAGTAATAGTAATAGTAATAGTAATAGTAATAGTAATAGTAATAGTAATAGTAATAGTAATAGTACCAATAATACTATTAATAATGATAATAATAAAGATGATGAAGAAGAAGAAGTTGATGAGAACTTGAGATGGAAGATTAACGTAAGGATTAAACAATGATAACAACAAATGTCAAGGTTAGAGGATCCACTAATGGTATTTCAAACAAGTATAGCATAAACTCTTATTATTCAATTGGAAACCACACACAAAGGAGGTTCCAATCAGATTATAAATTGTTAACATGATTACATTAGTTATCTTATTCGAATAATGCTAATACTTGTAAATGTTCTCAGGCATTCATAATTATAACTTATGTTAACAACAAATCAAGTTCCTTTCATAGCTCAGGTGTCGGTTATACCATACAGTATGGGCTATGAAAGTGCCAAGTATTTGTTGTACCAAGTGTTATACAACATAAATCTAGATTAACCATTTAACAAGCAAAGTATTAAAAGTGAACAAGATAACAAATATAAAGCATGTTAGTATCAAATATTAAGGTCCATGTTGAGTTTATATTGTACTTATTCTTACACCATTAGTGTACCCTTTTCACCTTGACATGATTAACTTAGCTAAACATAATGAAAGAGAGAAACATAAATAAACAAGGAAAGGAAATGAAAAGCATAAGCAAGAAATTAATATAAGCAAAACTTAAGCATTACAAAATATGAAGAGAGAGCAAGAGCATGATCTTGATCTGAAAACCAAGATGCCTAAATACATGGAAAATGCCTCCTTTTATAGGCCAAAATTTGAAACTATTGATTTGTTAACTAATTGATGAATGGGTGGCCACATCTTGACTTGGTGACAATTCTTATCTTCTTGTCTGCCAAAAACATTATTGATAACGTCATAATTTGAATAGACTTCAATCATGCAAGTTCTAGGAAATTGTCTCATCTTTCTAGGGTAAAAATGTGAGATCATTTGGACTTCTAGAACTCGAGATATGGGCTGAACACCGAGCGATTATGCGGGCTGAGGACAGATTCAGAATTCTTTATTGTTGCTACAATTTGGACTTGAAAACGGCCTTGTTAAATCTTGGGCTCTCATGAAAGTTGTAGGCCTATGTCTTACCTTTCCATCCATATAAAGTAGACCTAAATCCGAGATCTACAGCTCCAGATATGACCCGATTACCGAACAATGTTCCAGTTTGGACTGCACCAACGTCTTTTTTCTAAGTTTGGCCATCTCTTTGTCCTTTCAATTTCAGTACTTCAACTCATCAATCAATTCTTTCATTTATGTGATAGGCCTGCATTTAAGATGAACACTTACCATAAATTAAAGGTATCTTATATTATTAGATATGTTATTATACAATATGCTTTAGTTAGGGAGTTATTGATACTTCAAGTGCAAAATGATGATATAAAACCTTGATAAAAATGCACTTTTAAGTACTAATCACACCCCCCAACCAGCTTATTACTAGTCCCTAGTAATCAAAGCGTTAAAATAGAAAAACTATTTGCAAATTCCACAAAGCAAGGCAATTATCATTCAACTTCCATTAATCTATCCAAATAAACAAACTCTCATTAAGTTTATATATCTGCTCAATACCTCTTAAACAATATATTAATAAACCTTCCTTTTCATGTGCTCAATGTATGAAAAGATAGATGATGGGGCTTTTATTGGAAGAAAACAATATTATGTTCTAATGTTTAAGGTTAACTTCCTTGGGTTGGGATAATTATCTTCTTTTTTTTTCTTTTTCTCTTTTTTTTTTCAATATATAAACATATAACTTAAAACACAATGCATCTTTAACCCATGTAACGAGCTTTCGGCTAATGACTCCCAGACTAGTTCGTCTTAGGGCATTGGGTGTTGAGACACTCTTACGACCTTAGTAACTCGGGTTGCAGATACTGATATGTAGATAGTGCAATGGTTGATTCCCTTAAGCTTTTCTCCTTAACCCATGTAACAAGCTTTGGGCCAATAGCTCCCAAGTCAGTTGACTTTAGGGTATTAGGTGTTAAAACACTCCTTCGGGCTTAATTGCTTAGGTTAGGGAGGCTTCGAAACCAAACTTATCTACGTTTTTATTATCATCATTTTCTTTTTGTTTTTTTTTGAAAGTTATAGACTATCCCTATCCCTTAGTTGTTACCTTTACAAAAGAACATAAATAATATAATAATCCAATGTGCAACCCACAATCATATGTTAAAGTGTGTGTGTGAAAATGAAGGTTCAAGAATACTTGTTAAATGAGTATATGAGCAGAATCAAGTAATAATAATGCAAGAGTTTATAAACCTGAATATTTCAAGAAGTATTCTAATAGGCCTTGTTATGAATATTGCAAATAACCATTGGAAAATGTTTACTAAGATGCGTCTCAAAAGTCACTAAAATTCCTCCTTACTCTGCCATCCTAGTAATAACAGTTTTGTCAAATTGTTTTAAAAACAAAAGCAGTTAGTTGGTTAGATTTTTTTTTCAATGTCAACTACTACTACCCTCTCCCCCCAACCAAAACGAGACATTGTCCTCAATGTCATAAGGTAGAAAGATAGAGTATAGAAAACATCACCTGAAACAACGAACACTGACAATCCTGAAACACACTTAAACAAATATAAGAGATAACAAAACAAAAAGATATTATGCTATTAATAAAACCAAAAGACATAAATTTTTACAAACTAAGACTCAAATCGTAGTTGTGATTGTGGCTCACATCTTCCCTTGGTTTTACGTCCAAGAACGGCTTAAACGCCCTCTATGGGTCAGGGATAGGCTTCCCATCCAGTTTTCTTAAAAACTGCAAACAGGGTCTTTTATAGTCAGATTCCCAAGACTAAGTCGATAATGTTCTTTATGGAATTGTGTCATAAGTCCTGAAATGCACGGTGCACATCTCCACCAGGATATGTCTCAAAAGTCAATAGAAGATTATCTAAAGATTCCTTATGTTTTGAAATAAATCCTGACTTTTGATAATTTTCACAAGCTTTGCAGAACACGTGTGTGTCTTTGAACATGGTGGGCCAATAAAATCCACATTGTAAGATTTTTGCAGTCGTCTTTTTTGATGAGAAAGGAGTCCCACATGCCTCAGAATGACAAAATTTAATGACACTACTTACCTCATTGTCAGGAATGCATCTTCGAAATATTTTATCAGGACAATATTTGAATAAGTAAGGGTCATCCCAATAAAAGTTCTTTACTTCGTTCAAAAACTTTCCTTTGTCTTCGGTACTCCAATGAGCTGGCAAATCTCCTGTTGCAAGAAAATTGATATTTTTAGCAAACCAAGGCATTGAACTAAGAGAAAGTAAGGATTCATCAGGAAAGTAATCATCGATTAGTGTGATGTTGGATGTTGAATCTGTTGTCACTCTTGACAAAAGATCTGCATCAACATTTTCGGTGTCTTTTTCATCCGTGATTTCTTCCTGAGAATAAATCATTTGCAAATCTTCAAATTCATCCAACTCAATTTTACTCAAAGTAGATTCAAGTTGATCATAAACTAATTCTTCAATAGAATCTACTTCTTGTAAATCATTATCATCTCCCGGTTGCTTGCAAATGTTGAAAATATTCATCTCCAATGTCATGTTTCCAAATGATAGCTTCATCAGTCCATTCCTACAATTAATCAATGCATTAGAAGTTGCAAGAAACGGACGTCCTAAAATAACAGGAAATGAATTACATGCTTCAACAGGTTGTGTATCCAAGACAATAAAATCCACAGGATAAATGAATTTATCGACTTATACTAACACATCTTCAACTATTCCTTTAGGCACTTTTACAGATCTATCGGCAAGTAAAAGAGTTACAGAAGTTGGTTTTAACTCACCTAGATTAAGACTTTGAAAAACTGAATATGGAAGTAAATTCACACTAGCTCCAAGATCAAGTAAAGCTCTTTCAATTTTTTGTTCTCTAATAAAGCATGAAATTGTAGGACAACTAGGGTCTTTATATTTCAAAGCATTATTGTTCTGAAGAATAGCACTTACTTGTTCGGCTAAAAAGGCTTTCTTTTTCACATTCAGTTTTCTCTTCACAGTGCATAGATCTTTCAAAAATTTAGCATAAGAAGGAACCTGTTTAATAGCATCCAACAAAGGTATATTGATCCTTACCTGTTTGAAAGTTTCAAAGATTTCAGAGTTGTGATTGACTTTCCTTTGTTTGATCATGGCATGAGGAAATGGAAGTGTTGGCGAAGAATCAGTCTTATCTTTACAATGTTCAGATTCAACCTTTTCCTTACCCTCAGAGATTGACTCATCATCTTTCTCACAAGGTTCAAGAATGGGTTTTTCAATAACCTTACCACTGTGAAGAGTGATGACTGATTTGGCTTAATCCATGTGTTGGCTTCTAGAACTACTTGCATTCACATTGTATTGCCCCTTGGGATTTTGTTGTGGTTGAGATGGAAACTTACATTTCTCTTGGAAACTGAGAGCAGATGTCAATTTTGCAAGAGTATCTTTAAAATCTGTCATGCTTTGAGCAAGTTGAGTATTGATTGTCTCTTGCTTTTTAATGAATGCATGCAATGTTTCCTCAAGATTTCTTCTAGGAGGTGGAGCATAAGGAGGTGCATATCCATAAGAATTTTGGAAATTATGGTGTGCTTGAAACGGTGGTTGTGAAGTTTGTGCATTATTGTTATCACTCTTCCAATTAAAATTCAAGTGATTTCTCCAACCAGGGTTGTATGTTTGCGAGTATGGGTTGTGATTGGGCCTTTGGAAACCGTTTAAAGCATGGGTTTGTTCATGGAGACATTCCTTAAAAGAAGGCAAAGTTGGACAGTCACTGGTTGAATGTTCATTGGTTTCACAGATTTGACACACAATGTCTTGAACAGATTTTAATCGACCATTCTTTTTTAATTCTAGTGCCTCGACTTTTCTAGCTAAAGATGCAAACTTGGCTTGGAGGTCATGATCTTCCCTAAGGTTGTGCGTACCTCCACTAGATGTATGAGGTTGGGTTTTACTTGGTGCCTCATAAGTTCCTGTAGTGTCCCAATTTTGCGTATTTTCAGCTAGCAAGTCTAGGTACTCCATTGCTTCATTAGGGTCTTTATCCTTAAAGGTTCCATTGCACATCAATTCAACCATTTGCCTATCTCTAGGAGTTAACCGTTCCTAAAAATGTGAAACCAATCTCCATGTTTCAAAACCATGATGAGGGCAAGTATTAAGCAAGTCTCGATACCTGTCCCAACATTGGTAAAATGTTTCTCCTGGTTTTTGAGTGAAAGTGATTATTTGTCTTTTGAAAGAGTTTGTTCTATGAGATGGAAAAAACTTCTTTAAAAATTGTTGTTGCATTTCATCCCAAGCACGAATAGATCTAGATCTCAAATTTTATAGCCATGTTTTAGCTTTATCTTTTAGTGAAAAAGGAAAAAGCTTTAACCTAATGGTGTTTATGCTACAATTTGAGTCATTATAGGTGTTACAGACCTCCTCAAATTCCCTTAAATGCAAGTATGGATTTTCTAAATCTAAGCCATGAAAAGATGGTAAAAGTTGAATAATGCCTGGCTTAAAATTAAAATGAGATGCATCATGTGGAAAAACTATGCATGAGGGTGCACTTGTTCTTGTGGGATTCATGTGGTCTCTAAGTGTTCTAACCCGAATATTCTCATTATGAAGCGATTGGTTATCTTCTTCAGCCATATTTTCTGAAAATGATGAGGATACCTTACAAAGTCTACCACTTAATGTACGTGACCACACTCTCATGCACGTGTAGGAAGAGAATAAAAGGAAGAAGAAAAGAAAAAGAAACAATACAAAAGAAAAGAAACAAAAGTTAGATAAAATGAAAAGTGAAAAGAGAAAATAAAATAAATACTATAATTTGTATAAGAATTTACCTTCCCGGCAACGGCGCCAAAAACTTGACACGACCAAAAGATTGATGTCTTCTCCCAAGTGCAGGAGTGTCGAAGTAATAAATAACCCGGCAAGATCGAGGTCGAACCACAGGGAGGTTAATTGTATAAATTATAAGCAATAATAATACAACAACAATAGTAACAACAACAATAGTAACAACAACAACAACAACAACAACAACAACAATAATAATAATAATAATATTAGTAGTAGTAGTAGTATTAATACTAATAATAGTAATAGTAATAGTAATAGTAATAGTACCAATAATACTATTAATAATGATAATAATAAAGATGAAGAAGAAGAAGAAGTTGATGAGAACTTGAGATGGAAGATTAACGTAAGGATTAAACAATGATAACAACAAATGTCAAGGTTAGAGGATCCACTAATGGTATTTCAAACAAGTATAGCATAAACTCTTATTATTCAATTGGAAACCACACACAAAGGAGGTTCCAATCAGATTATAAATTGTTAACATGATTACATTAGTTATCTTATTCGAATAATGCTAATACTTGTAAATGTTCTCAGGCATTCATAATTATAACTTATGTTAACAACAAATCAAGTTCCTTTCATAGCTCAGGTGTCAGTTATACCATACAGTATGGGCTATGAAAGTGCCAAGTATTTGTTGTACCAAGTGTTATACAACATAAATCTAGATTAACCATTTAACAAGCAAAGTATTAAAAGTGAACAAGATAACAAATATAAAGCATGTTAGTATCAAATATTAAGGTCCATGTTGAGTTTATATTGTACTTATTCTTACACCATTAGTGTACCCTTTTCACCTTGACATAATTAACTTAGCTAAACATAATGAAAGAGAGAAACATAAATAAACAAGGAAAGGAAATGAAAAGCATAAGCAAGAAATTAATATAATCAAAACTTAAGCATTACAAAATATGAAGAGAGAGCAAGAGCATGATCTTGATCTGAAAACCAAGATGCCTAAATACATGGAAAATGCCTCCTTTTATAGGCCAAAATTCAAAACTATTGATTTATTGACTAATTGATGAATGGGTGGCCACATCTTGACTTGGTGACAATTCTTATCTTCTTGTCTGCCAAAAACATTATTGATAACGTCATAATTTGAACAGACTTCAATCATGCAAGTTCTAGGAAATTGTCTCATCTTTCTAGGGTAAAAATGTGAGATCATTTGGACTTCTAGAACTCGAGATATGGGCTGAACAACGAGCGATTACCGCGGCTGCAGGACAGATTCAGAATTCTTTATTGTTGCTACAATTTGGACTTGAAAACGGCCTTGTTAAATCTTGGGTTCTCATGAAAGTTGTAGGCCTATGTCTTACCTTTCCATCCATATAAAGTAGACCTAAATCCGAGATCTACAGCTCCAGATATGACCCGGACACGAACAATGTTCCAGTTTGGACTGCACCAACGTCTTTTTTCTAAGTTTGGCCATCTCTTTGTCCTTTCAATTTCAGTACTTCAACTCATCAATCAATTCTTTCATTTATGTGATAGGCCTGCATTTAAGATGAACACTTACCATAAATTAAAGGTATCTTATATTATTAGATATGTTATTATACAATATGCTTTAGTTAGGGAGTTATTGATACTTCAAGTGCAAAATGATGATATAAAACCTTGATAAAAATGCACTTTTAAGTACTAATCAATATTGTTGGTGCATGCGAAGAAGTATTTTCTAAAAGGCTCTTTTCTCGCCCCTCGTAAATGTCTATATCTCTATTCCCCCTTCCTATAGAGGATAGATCTGTTCTAATCTCTTGGCGGGTACATACCATCATGCAACAAATTAATAAACATCAATACCCTCTTTCAAATTCTTCCCATAATCCATACAAGGCCTCTAATACCAACTGTAACAGTCTCGACCATTTGATTTTATATACGCTAAAAGATCCCAACATATGCTCTTAATTTGAGGGTCATTTTTTTTTGAAAGAATTCTACCAAATTTTCGGCAGAGTTTCCTTTATATATAGGACATCCCAAATTATTGACTACTATCAATTTACCCATTTAATCTATTGCTATCAAATTTTTGACCAATGTTTTGATAATTTTTTTTTAAAAATAAAAAAATAAGGATTTACATGTGGCGATAACATAGAGCATCAGGGTTAGGGAAGCAATATGTCAAGGAGATAATTACTAAATCATATATAATTACTGCAATATAAAATACCATAGATATATGATTTGATTCGTGCTGGTTATGGAAAATAATTACTGTAATAAAAAATACCATATATATAGGATTTGTTGGTGCTAGTTATAGAAGACAATCTCTGCAATAATTATTGCAATATTTCCTTAAAAGCACATGTAGAGATTTTTTATATAAGTGAACATCCAGCCATATGCATAGGGGAGAAAAATTTACAGGGGGAGCAATTTTGAGACAAAAATTTAAAGCAACTACGAAAAAACCCTAAACCTAAAATTTTCTCTCAACATCCGCAAGCCTCCTTTTCCCTGTTGACAGAGGTCGGCCGCACGCACCCCCTTCTCTTTGAAACCAAACAAGAGATTGCCCCTGCCTCTTGTGGACCATCTCCACTCCCCTCATTTCCCTTTCCTTTTGCAGTAAACCAAAAGACCCTAACTACCTTCCTGCTTCTAAAAAAAAAACCAGAAAAACCCCTGGCTTTGGGGCTTTTGATTTTCAGCTTCTTCTCCCTTCAGCTGGGCGCCCCCCTCCCTTTCCTCTCATCTCCTCTAGCCGCTGCTCTCATCTCTAGACCAGAAAAAAGCCCCCATAGACCAGCGGCTGAACCCTTCTCACAGAACCCAAGTCGTCTTTTCTCTTCTTCCCCGATCTTCTCCACCCAACAACCTGATAGAAGGTCCATTCTTCCCCACACACAGAAACAAAACCGCCTCACAGCCACCACAGACCCAAATCCTCCACCCAACAGCCACACAACGTAGGTTCCCTCTCCATTCAGCCTCCAGTAGCAACGGTCAAAACAATAGCCACAACAACGCTGCTATCACTAGAGATTTAGTAGCTTATGGACCTCGTCTATTCCCTTACCATCGACCTCAACGACGGACCAGCCACGACTCCCTCTCCCCGTGCAGCAGCGCCTTCTTCCTCCAGTAGCAAACCCAACCGCCGTGGCAACCAACAGGAGTGGAGATCATCAGCGCCGCCGCCGCCCAACCGCCAGACCTGCCACCGGGAGAAGAAGGAAAGAACAGCTAACTAAGAAGAAGAAAGAAGACAGAAGTTAACAGATCTAAAAAGAAAAAAAATACAAGAACAATCTGGACATAATAGATTAAAATCAACTGCCTGCCTTTTCTTTTTCTTGTTACAGGTCATCGCCGGCGAGGAAGAGAGGAAGCCAAGTCATATCAACCCCGTCCCCTATTTTTTCTCTTATAGCGGTGTGTGAACCCACTCGCTGCCACTGTTTTTATGGTCCAGAAGCTTCCCAGCAGGTTCTTGGTTTTTTTTTAGGGGTTATTATGTAATTTTTCATTTGTGTGATTTGTTGTTTTATTTTAAATTTTTGTTATTTGTAATTACATATGGGTGTATGAGAAAAACATAATAAAAAGGGATGTGGGTGTGTTTGTACGTTTTTTATGTATGTTGTTGAATTATAAAAATAAAAAAGGCAAAAATTTAATGTTTTAAACTGCATATGATCAAGTATTTTAGGGACAAATAAAATCATGTTGTATTTCCTGTGAAAATGCAAGAACATGTTTCTACATATTTTTTGGGATTTAATAACTGATCTATTAAAGCATTAAAATTTTGACTAATATGTGGTTTGTTAACTTTAATTATGATTAACTGTGATGTTTGTGTTTTTTGACAAAGAAAAATATAAAAAATGTTTTTGTGTGTTGTATACGGCCAATACTCTAACATGTTTTGAATGTTTTTTTTATAAAGAAATAAATATTTGAAGTTTTGAAAATGTGTTTTTGCATGGATTTCTTAAACACAATAAAAAATGTATTTTCTTGCATTTCTAGATTTTACAACATGTTTGTAAAAGTCCAAAGGGTATTGGCCAATATTCCAAAAAATACAAAAATCTTATTTTGGGGGAATTCATCTATTATTCACCGTTAATGTTTGAATAAAAAAATCTTAAAGGGATGAATATCCAAAATATTATTGGGAATAACTTGTTATTATTCACCGTTAATGTTTGGATAAAGAAATCCTAAAGGGATGAATATCAAAAATATTATTGGGAATAACTTGTTATTATTCGCTGTTAATGTTTGGATAAAGAAATCTTAAGTGGTAAATATCCAAAATAATTTTCTAGGAATAATGAGTCATCACACATCCTTGAAAGAAGCCTCGATTAGAATCGAGGACATTTCAATTTTTAACTCCATGGTTTACGAGCCATGAGTATGAAACACTAAGGTAAAACGAGGCTTTTAAAGCGCTCTGAATTTCCTTAGATTTCTGAATCTTTGTCCCTCATCCTTTTGATTTACGAGTCACAAACTTGAAATACTAAGGGAAAAATGAGCTTTTAAAGCACATGGAATCTCCTTGGATTTCTACCTATCTCATAAATCATAGGTTATAAATTTAGTCTGAACAAACACAGATTTCAAGAGATCTGCATTGGTTCTCCTTGGTACTTTGTAGACATATCTAAGGGTGTGATCCACAATGACCAAGGGTTCTTTCTTTCTAGACCTCAAGTCCAAGTTTGTTCATCATAGTAAACTTATCCTAGGAAAACTGATGGGATTAGAAAACACCAACACCATAGCAATTATAAGGCAAACCAAATACCAAGCAGCTTACCTTAGTTAGGGTGTACTAGGGGTGTTAATATTTTCTCTTTATGCAACCAGTCTCTTACCTTAGAATCTCTGAAAGACCACTTTAGATTTCCTAGTGATCATAATACTAGGTGGCGACTCCAAAGAACCAATCAAGCAAACAAATGAAAAATCGCCATCGGACGCCGTGCAGGGGACGTGAGACAGAATGACGACTCCACTGGGGACCCTTGGACTAAGCTTGGTAATTGTTTTTTTATTATGCTATGTGTTGTTTTTTTCTTTTTACTTTGAATGATAATTTGTTTAAAAGCTTTAGCATGCATCTTTACATTCTGTCATACATGGTGTAGTCATTCATCACTTTATTATTATTTTCTTTTTTGAGAGCACACACATTAAATTTTAAGTTAAGTGGGGGACTAGCATCTTGCCTTATGACTTGAGTCAAGGTTTAAGTTTGTGTAAACCCCAACTCTTTGCTGAGTGTTTAGACTGATAGTGAATGGTACACATGCCATCCCACTATCTACTGAACCCCTATATTGCCTTTACGGGGGTGATCACTAGGACAACAAGAGACCCTTTTCAGAGATCAAGTAGTAAACCTACCCTATGTCTCACATAAAAGAACTAGAACCTATCCTTAGGATGTATGCTCCATAATATCTTTTTGCATCCAAACAAGCCCAAGCTCAAAGCATCTTGAATCTCAAGACCTTCATTCAAAAGCTAGCCAAGGGAGAGATGTTCCAGAATTGGGAGACCCAAGAACCATTGGTGTTCAAAATTTAACAATGCTTGTTTGATCATGATATTGTGTTGTTTGCCTTTTTCACCTTTTTAAATCGAGGTTCCAAATGTCAATTAGATTTTATCCTTGTTTTTTTTAGCCAAACGTTTTCCTTTTAATGAGATCATGCATTTTCAAAAGTTCATCTTGATGTTTTTACACATCACTTTCTGTTTTCAAAGCGGATCTTTCATAACAACACCTGCACTTTACACTGAGAATGAATGGCCAAACTTTAAAGAATACATATTAGTTGTAGAAGAAGAAGAATGAAGGAAAATAACATTAAGGGATTCACAAAAATTAATAAGAACAACATGAACAAGCTTGGAAACCCCCTAAAGAGGAATTTGAAACCATAGATGTGGGCAATGAAAAAAACAAGAGAGAGTTGAAGATAGGGACTTTGATCACCCCTAAAGAAAGAGAAGAGTTGATTGCACTACTCCAAGATTATGTAAATTTTTTTTCCTGGTCCTACAAGGATATGCCTGGTGGGTACCACTAGTAGAAGGATGCAAATCGGTTAAGCAAAGGTTGAGAAGGACCAATCCGAATGTCTTGATCAAGGTAAATACATAAATTGAAAAGCAGTGGAATGCTGGTTTTCTAGAAATAACCAAGTATCCGCAATGTATGTCCAACATAGTGGTAGTACCCGAAGAGGAAGATAAAATCAGAGTTTGTGTGGACTTTAGGGACTTAAACTGGACTAGCCCTAAAGACAATTTTCCTCTATCACACATAAATATGTTAGTTGACAATGCAGCTCATAGCCTCATATATTCCTTTATGGACAGGTTTTCGGGCTACAATAAGATAAAAATGTCGCAAGAGGATAAGCAGAAGAAACCTTCGTAACACTATGGGGAACCTTTTGCTACAAGGTCATGTCATTTGGGCTGAAGAATGTCAGGGCCACTTACCAAAAGGCCATGGTGACTCTATTTCATGACATGATGCACAAAGACATTGAGGTATACATGGATGATATGGCTGCTACATCTAAAGAGGAAGAGAGTTGTGTCCAAATATTGAAGAAAATACTTGAAAGACTAAGGAAATATAAGCTGAGGCTTAACCTCGCAAAGTGTTCATTCAAGATGAAATCTTGGGAAGTTGTTGGGATTTGTGGTGAGTGATAAAGGGATAGAAGTGGATGGCTATTTGATCTATGCCAACTCCCAAGATTGAGAAGGATGTAAGAAGGTTCTTAGGAAGATTGAATTACATTGCTCGTTTTATATCCAAATTAACCACGACTTGTGACCCAATCTTGCATTTGTTAAAGAAGTGTGCTTGGACAACACAATGAAACAGGAAGGAAAGGGTCATTTATTACCTAAGCAAGAAGTTCACAGAATGTGAGTCTAGGTATATAGTGATTCAAAAGTTGTGTTGCGCACTAGCATGGGCTTCAAAGAGATTTTGTCAATATATGTTATATCATGCTATGTGGTTGATTTCAAAATTATACCCATTAAGGTACATCGGTGGAAAGCCCTATCTGTCAAGCCAAATTGCAAGATGACAAGTTCTCCTAGCTGAGTATGACATAGTATATATGACAAGGAAAGCTGTGAAAGGGAGTGTTATTGTCGATCACCTAGCTGACCATGCTAGGGAAGATTATGGGCCATTAAAATTTGACTTTCTTGATGAAGATGTGCCTTCAATTGAGGAATGGAAATTAGATTAGTGGAATATGTACTTTGATGGTGCTGTAAACATATATGGTAACAGAGCTAGTACAATGATAATCTCTCTTAATAAAATACTCTTATTTACTTGCATGAACAGGGTAAATTTGCAAAGTGCAACCTGGACATTTTTAGGCAATTATACTTATCAATTTCCCTAGGTCATTCAAACACGGATACCCTTTACAAATCAAGCCTTATCGATCATTCCCAGGCATTCCAACATGGATGCCATTAGCCAAAGCTAATCTTGTAATTCATCTCCCGACAATTCTATCACGGATGCCATTAGCCGAAACTAATCTTGTAATCCATTTCTTGGCAATCTTATCACGGATTCCATTAGCCGAAGCTAATCTTGTTAATATGCTAGACTTTATTTACATTAAACATGGTGTTATTGTAATTGCATTCACCATAAAGACTTTAAATTGCATAAGTGTAAAGGGGAGGGAAAACCACGCATTTGCTCTGCTTGTCTCGTGACCTCCTCCAACAGAAGATCTAATATTGGTTGCTCCTCCTGAATCACAAAGAAGTCTTTGGTCATGATTCCTTCAAGCCAAATATTATAGATAATCCATATTCATTCATTACACATATGATACTTTCTATGCATGTTCATTTCCTCATCATAACATACATACACATATCAAGTATATTTTCATAGTATATCAATGTGCAAGTGTCTGCATAACTAAGTTTATATATATATATATATATATATATATATATATATATATGGTATTCATATGAAAGTCTAACTGTTATTGTTTAAGTCTTGAACCGTTACTGTTTGAACTATTATTGTCTAAGTCTTAAACTGTTATTGTTTGAATCATTATTGTCTAAACCTTGAAATGTTATTGTCTAAGTCCTAAACTGTTACTGTCTAAGTCTTGAACTATTACTGTTTGATGGTTATTTTCTACACCTTGAACTATTACTGTCTAACTATTACTGTCGCGGGGGGTGCAACGTTGTCTGGCGACGGCGGAGGCTCTTGGCGTGCCTCCTGGTGTGAGGTGTTGGTATGTTAGGAAGGTTTTTGGATTTAATCATAAAATTATGATTAATTTTTAGGAGTCGCCACCTAATATTATGGTCCCTAGGAACCTATGGTCTGCGAGAGTCTGGGTAAGGGACTGGTTGTGCAAGGGGAAGACGCATCACCCCCAGTGCACCCTACCTAAGGTAAGCTGCATTGTTGTTTGATTATTTTTTTCTAAGTCTAGTTTCTATTCATTGGTCTTTTCTAAGGCTCAAGGCAAATCTCTCTTTATGAGAGAGTCTCTACCTTATTGGGTTAAATCCTAACCATTCTAATGTCTAAAATTTAGCATCGCATTTTTACATCCTGTATCTTTAATACCTGAGGGTGTACTTTATCGTGTAATTTTACACCTCACAAATATTAAAGTCTACATCTGGATCCTAAAAAAAATTAGAAAAAAGATTTTTGACATGTTAGCCAAATCCTAATGGATAATCATAAACTGGTTATGATATCCATTTTTGGATTTTTTTTTAAACATGAAAAAGATGCAAATTTTTTATGAAAATATGCTAGGAAAATTTTTAGGATTTGGCCGTATGCATGAAAAAAAAATATTTTTTTTTTTTGAAAAGGGAAATTGATTTAAAAGTTTTTGAGATTTTTTTTTGAAAATGTTTTTATTTTTTTTGAAAATTTTTGTTTTTTTAATATTATAATATTATATATTATTATAAGTGTGTGTGTCTATATATATATATATGGGTTGGGCCGGCCCAGTTGACTGGGCCGAGCTCAGCCTAGAAAAAGGAAGGCCGATCTCAGCCCCCTGTAATCTTTCTTCTTTTTTTAAGTGGGCCGGACCTGGCCCATAACATTGTGCTGGGCCAACACTGGTCCGACCCAAATCCAATGCTAATTATTTGCAAAAACGTGAACAGTTACTGTTCATGTTCTGCATGCAACCAAACGGTTGCAGAAGTTGCTAATGGGCGGAGTGAAGTGGGAGGCAACCTTGTAGAGGAGAAGGAGCTGCTGTCGCTGGCCTAGCGGGAAGTTAGCGGAGGTGCTGGTGGAAGAAATGGTGACGATGTTGGCTGCTTGTGGCGGAGGAAGAAAGAAAAAGATGCAGAAGAAGAGAATTTGCAGAGAGGAGAGGGAAGACCTCGCGGTGGCTGCAATTATCGCCGGTGAGGATTTGGATTCGTGGGGAGGCTGAGACGCCGTCTGTTGGTGGAGGAGAAATTTTTATGTGGGGTCTTCAAGGGCTAAAGAAGCAGCGGGGAGAGACAGAGAAGAGAGAACGTTGGCTGGAAGAAAAACAGGGGAGAAGCTGATTTTTTGGCTTATTTTGGACCTGATTTTCTCCTCTCTCAGGCCATGAAATCCACTTCTATTAATAGACGATGGAAGAGGGCAATCTTGTCTACACAGGGAAAAAAATTTCAGCCCTTGATTCGGTTGGGAAGGATCCCGACCGTTGGCTCAAAGTAGGCATGGTGCACTGTCAAATCTGCAGAAAAAGCTGCCTGAGTTGGCATGTTTAGGCCGGCGCCGGCGCCGATGAGTTGTCATTTAGACTGAATTATTCACATGGCGCTGTAGAGAAACTGCAGAGGATTATTTTTGTGCAAGTTTGGTTAAATTTGGTGGACGTTAGGTGCATTAAATGCACCTATAAAGTAGGTAACATGAGCAGTTATTTCAGAGATTTAAAGAAGAAGATGAACAATACCAAAATTATGATTTTGGCCAAAGTTCATTTCAGTCCTCCCTCTTTAAATTTGATTTAATTGCACCTATAATTGACCCTAAAACTTTAATTTTCTTACGATTTTGCCCCTGATTTGTCAATTGAACCCCTATAGTTGGCCACCTGTTGCAGAATGGTCCTTGGTTGCGAATTTTGTCAATTTAACCCCTAATTGACTCCAAAACTTCAATTTCTTGCAATTTGGCTCCTAATTTCAATCAATTACTTGGTAAAAATTAAATTTGGTCTTTGAAAATTCCAATATTCTCAATTAAGCCTAAATTAGGCTCCCAAACTTAATTTTTCACCAATTAAGCCCCAAATAAAATTAATTTGACCCATTTCAAGTATAATTAAATCCTTGCACTTAATTAAATCCTTCAATTGGACCCAAATTAATTCTTAAACATAATTAAAATTTAATTTGGCCCATGATTAAATCAAATTGGCCTATTAAAAAATTAATTATGTCCTTGGACTTAATTTTTATGCAAATTTGTCCAATAATCATTTAATTTGACATTGAATTTGCATTTTCTCTCTATTTTGGGGCATAATGGGGTACAATTAGGCCTTGAATTTCCTCCAAAAATTACAGTTTGATTGCCCGGCCTGCTTTGTCCACGTTGCTAGCCTTTATTTTTTTTAATTTTTATTTTGAAAAAAAATAAATTTTAAGAAATAACCTAGAATTGGGTTATGACAGTTACTGTTAAAGTCCTGAACCATTACTGTCTAACTTATCTCACCTTTCATAACAGTCTCGTTGAATTCATGGATTTTAGCCCCCAATTTAACATCTCTCAAGAATTTTTAACGTCTCATGATTCAATTACATACAAAACTAATAGGGAGTATCAATTCAATTATATTCAAGATCAAGACATCAATTCCTTCTTTGATTTTCATGGTAGTAATATTTCACACAATCTCAAGAATCAACACAAGTGCTCCATGAAATTTAACAAGTTATAAAGAGATATTTTTAAAAAATAATTCTACTTACTACATTATTCATCAATTAAATCTCCTAAAATCTCCCATCGTGCAGTTTTTACTCTTCTTGCTTACTGGGTCTTGAGGCTTACTCTTCGCATTTCTCTGAGCGCTAACTCTATGGCCAAATCCAAGACAAAGTCTTCGATTTTACGGTTTGCTCAGCAAGATTACAGTCTTCACTCTTCCCACCCTTCCTTTGCTCAGCGTACGCCACGACCCCTGTCTCGTAGTAGCTCGCTTGTATTGCAGGATTCTCCTTCTAGAGACTCTACCCCACCTAGACCTAAGGTGGCCTTCGCTGACATTGCTGGTGCCTCGCGTGAGGTTAGGGTTTACCCGAAGGGTAAAAAGAGGGACATGCAGAGAAAGCCACCTGCTGCAAACCCACCTCCTTCTCCTACCTTAATGGATGAGACGAAGGTTCTTCTGGTAGTACCAGGCCTCATCGTCCCTCAGAAGACCTCTCTTCTGGGTCTAGTCCACGTGGTTCCTTCCCGGGTTTTAGAAACCCTAACCTCCGTCTGAGCGCAGATCTCCTGTCAGTCACTGGGCAGGGTCTTCCCACTGTTTGTCCCATAGGAGAAACCACCTCGATAGGTGTTGACACCTCCTCTCCCCTGATGAAAGGCAAAGCTCCATCTGGAAGTACAACCCAACAAGTACTCTACACTCTCAATCTCCTATATTAGTTCATTTTCCCGACTATACATCTTCAGCATCTCGTCAAATGAAGGAAACTGATTTTGGGGACCATAAAGAAATGTGGCAGTTATACTTGATAGGCTACATTGCTTGAAAATTCCCTGGGTTTTCCACCCTGACTAAATTCATTAGCAGCTCCTGGAACAACAAAGCCAATTTTACTATGCATGATACTGACTAGTTAATTTTTGCATGCTCTTCAAAATTGGATATGTTAGATGTTCTTGGTGGAGATCCTTACTATGTTTTTGGACAACCACTCATATTGAAAGTCATGCCGGAGTATTTTGATTTTTCATCCTCCGACATGATGGAGATGCCGAGCTGGATAAGATTTTTTAACTTGCCTCTCAAATGCTGGTCTTCAACTTGCCTTACAAAGCTTTCCAGTATGCTTGGGAAACCCATTCACTGTGATACTCCTACTGCCTCTATGACTCGCCTCTCTTATGCTAGAGTTCTTATAGAGGTTGACATGCTTATTGATCTGCCTTCCTCTATAAACCTGGTCCTACCCAATGGTTCAACCTTGACTCAGCAGGTAATGTTTGAATCCTTGCCTCGTTTATGTAAAACATGTAGGATTATTGGGCATACAGTTTCCACCTGCAACAAAGGCACTAGTTACAAGAGGAAGAAACTTGAAGCTCTTGTTCGCTCAGGTTGCTCCAGCCCCCTGCTAATACTGCTTCTGTTGAGAAACATCAGCCATATAGTGCAGGTCCTCAGGATGAACCATCTGTTGATCCAATGTCCGCTGAAGCTACAACAATTGTGGATGAGAGACCTATATCTCCTGGCGTAAACACACCAAACTAGCTAAAACAGGACATTCTAGTGACAAACGTCCTGTTTCCCCAACTGTTATTCATGTCTCTCATAACTATAATGTTATTGCAGTAGTGAAGCCTCCTAAAAGGCAATACCTAACTCGTAGCAGAGATGCGACGACCCCTAATTTTGGCCAGCAAGGGAAACACAGAAACTCGTCAGTGGCTGATTCAAGTCACCAGAGCAGCTCTAAGGACTCTAAGGCCTCATCCTCTCACTGAATTTTTCTTTTAGACATTTTGCTTTT
Source organism: Populus deltoides (assembly GCA_015852605.2). Taxonomy (NCBI): domain Eukaryota; kingdom Viridiplantae; phylum Streptophyta; class Magnoliopsida; order Malpighiales; family Salicaceae; genus Populus; species Populus deltoides. The sequence goes on along the minus strand of CM027570.2, from coordinate 29,930,250 downwards.
GTGGATATTCTTTTGCAAGGGAGCCTGTTCCCTCTGTTTCTATTTTGTTTCTATTTGTACCCTGTTTGGTTTGGCTGTGTTGTTCTTGTCTTGAGCTGATCAAAACCCTCTTTTGCTGTCCGTTTGGCCTGCCCTATCTCTTCTGGCTTGTTGTCTTGTGTTTTGTGCAGGTTTTGTGCTACTGTTGGATGTTGGGTTTCCCTGTAGTTTGGCTGATTGTTAGCCCTTTCGGGCTGATGTTGTTTGTTCTTGACTGTCTTTAGCCTTGAGTGTGTGTTGCATCTCTGGTGGATATTGTTTTGCCCCTGCCCTGGGTTCTGATGGATGTTGGTCCTGGTGGATGTTTTGTCCCTCGTGGCTGTCTGCCTTGATAGTTGCTTTTTGGTTGTTTGTTGGATCTGCTGTTCGCTCTTTTGGTTTTCTGGTTATGCTGTGCTGCCTGACCTGTTGCTGCTATCGCACTGCTGGTTACTGTGCATGCTGGTGCTGTCTGCCTGCCTCCTCAGCTGTTGTTATCTTGCATTAGATTTGTTGTTCTAGCTCTAGTCTAGTTTAACTGATCTTTTGTTGCTAGATTATTTCTAGTTCTTTGTTTAGGTTTAATTTTTGTGCTATGCGGGAGTTTGTTCCCCTAGCCTTATATCTCAAAGGGAGCCTGTTCTTTTTTTTATATTTATACCTGTAAATATTCTAACCTGCATGTTCTCCAGCTTTGTTTTATTTGATATATAAATTTTTTACATTTGATAATAATAAAAAATTTCTCCCACCGTTTGGTACTACTATATTTAATTATCAAAACTTTTACTTCAATTACAATAATTTAATTACTTTACTCTAATTTTCACATTACTTTCCATGACAAATTTCAATAAATTTTTATTTACCCCAAATTTATTCAAGAACACTAACTTTCCAAATTTCAATCAATTAAGGACTTTAAACCATTAAAATCAGATCAAAAGTCTTTAAAATGTCTTACCAAACAAGTAATTAAACTCTAAACACTTCCCAAATCAAGCTTCCAACTCCTCCTCTTCTTTAATCTTGGCCGAACTTCCTCTCCTTTTCTACTCACCTTCACTTGATTTTTCTTCCTTCCAACTAATGCTCACTAAACTTGGTTAATGTTCCCTCAAGATCTTCTCATAAGATTTTATGTTTCCTTTACAATTCTATATCTCTCACATGTAAATGGTAGTTTCCTCCTCTTTCTTTTTCTCTCCTTTTCCTCTTGTTTGAGCGCACGCGCGCGCGCACACACACACATACACACACTCACACACTAACTTTTTACCAAATTCCCTCTATACCCCAAATAGTAAATTTCATATTCCCGAGATAAAATTCTTGGATCCCGGCATTTGTCTATATAAATTTTTTACCCTGGTGAATTCGAATTTCATTTAATTACATATTGATAATTTAATTTCCAGGTAACTCACTACCAATAATATTTTATTCACATTCCTGTATATATTTATTTATTTGGTTCGATCTAATGCTTATTTGGTACTTCTATTAAATCTATTCTATAAGCACTTAGATTGCTTTTCTACCTACTTTTTTACTAGGATTTACATTTTGATTGCCAGAAAAATTAATTTTTAAGTCAATTTAGGCTTTAATTGAAAGAAATTAAAGTTTAGGGGTCGAATTACAATTTTTGAGAGTTAATTTGGTCAAATCAGGGGCTTAATTGCATAAATATTAAAGTTTGATGGACAATTAGGGACTGGATGGAAGAAATCCAAACCGAGGATCAAATTGGAAATGGTGCGCTACTATAGGGGTTGGAATTGACCAAATCAGGGGCTAAATTAAAGAAATTGAAAGTTTGTTGATCAATTGAGGTTCAAAATGCACAAATTCAAAACCAAGGACCAAAGTGAAAAACACGGCCAACTTTAGGGTTGGCATTTGAATTTGGTAGGGATGCAATTGAATTGATTCTTAAAATCAAAATCTCAATTGAGGGTTTGATTGAACAAATAAAAAATTAAGGACTGATTTTTGGAAACAAAAACGTTTTGGTGCCTTTCTCTTTTAAACTGTTCATTAGAAAAAAAAGAGCTGCAAACGGTGCCCCGTTTTGAGGGCACTTTTTGCCATCTTGTTCCCCTGGATGCGCAAAGGAAGGGGAAGAAGGTTTTTCTTCCCCTCCTTTGAAGTGTATCTCCCTTCCACTTTCCCAAAAACCCTAACACAACCCACACCCCCTCATGGCCTACTGCCATGATGAAAGGGATAGAGGAGACAAGTCCTACGGGCGGCTCTGGGGTGGCTGAACTGAGGCCGCCCCAGCCACCCTACCCCTTCACCATGACTGGACAGGGGTAGGGTAGCTCCCTCTCCCCCTGCCCCTTATAAATACCCCCTTACCAGACGATAGAAAGGGGGGGAAAGAGAGTGAAAATCATAAAGAAAAAAAAAAGGGCAGGGGACAAGAAGGGGGAAGATGAAAGACATAAAAAGAGAAAACAAAAAGGAAAATAAAGAGGTTGAAAAAAACAAAGAAAAAAATGAGAGAAGAGGAGAGGAACAGAAACGAAAAACCTGAAGAAATAACAAGAGAGATAAGGATGAAAAAAACAACAAAAAAAGAAAGAAAAGAAGAAGCCTATGCCTCTACACAGAGAAGGAAAAACGAATTGCAGCGGCAACCACTATCTTCTCCCTACAGTCGCCTGGAACCACCGTCGTTCTGTCATCGGCGCCACCAGCACCACCAACATCACCACCAGGTCAGCCTCCTTTCTCCTCCTCCTCCTCCTCGTCCATATCCTCCTTGTTGTTCTTCTTTTTCTTCCTCATCTTCCTTCTCCATTGTTTTGCTAGTGAAAAGTGCAGAGTCTCTTCACTATTTACTCAGTCGGACCAGTTCCGGTCCAGATCAAAATGGTTGGGTCAGGTCTAGCTTAGTCTCATAAAAGAAAAGAAGATTTGTTGGGCCTACATCGGCCCAACCCTTGTTTTGGGCCAATGTTGGCCAAACTCTTTGTGGTCGACCTTGGCCCAATTTCTTTTGGGCCAAACTCGGCTCAGATAGGATGGGATCTGCCCATATAATTGGGCCAAGCCCATCCTATTATTTTTATAATATAATAATATTATATATTAAAAAAACAACAAAAAAATTTCAAAATCCTGTTAAAAAAATTTGTGGTTTTGTCGCGTATTTTTCTACCAATTTTTTATTAATATTGATTTGTATTTTTATACTGTAAAAATACAAATCCGATATTAAAAAACCTAGTTTTCTCAGAAATGTTGCAAAAACAATATATGGAAAAAAAAGGCCTTGTTTTCATGCGTACAGCCAAGTCTCTTAAAAATATAAGAAGTTTCATATAGTATTTAAACAACTAGTTTAATCAGACAATTAAACAATGCGAACTACCTTAGGTAAGGCATATTAGGGGTGCTAATACATTCCCTTTGCGCAACCAGTCCCCGTGCCCTATCTCTAAGACCGGTTAGGGTTTCAAATGATCAAAATACAAGAATTCCTATCCTCTCCATTTCTCCACACCATATACACTTGGATATTCCAGGAGAATGTTCACCGCAACATCGCACATGTGTGACAATTCTTATGCTAACTTGGGTTAATTATAGTCAACCCAACCCGTAACTTAGGGCTTAATGAGTAACCCGGGCTTTGCCCCGGATTGACCATTGAATCGAGTTCTAAAACTATAATAATAATCATTTTTATCTTTCCACGTCTTGAAAGATTTTTGAATTGAGATTTTTTTATAGGGGTATTGTAGGAATAAAAAATAATAAATATTGTCTCAAGATACATGTCCCCCTCACATCTCATGTTTGAAAGTACATAAACTCACTCCAAAGCATCTCTTCAATTTGTTTTTCCTTCGTATTTGATCATTATTCTTTTTTATTACAATTGTTTTAAAATAATTTAAAATTTGATTTTTTTCAATTTCATCATTCTTTAAGTTTTTCACATGTTAGATTTGATCTCTATTACTTTGGTTGTTATTTATTTTGTTTTGAATCCTTTCTTAATTGATTTTTTTTTTTCAGTTTCATCCCTCAACATTTGATTTTAGTTTATTTTTATGTCAAATTTGATCCTTGTTCTTTTGAATACCATTTGTTTTGTTTTGGATTCTTTTTTTTTTTATTGAAATTTTATTTTTCAATTTCATCGCTTAACATTTTGTTAATCAAAATTTATCTTCATGATTTTTTTTTGTTTTCCTTATATTGGGTAATCCTAATCTGAAGATTCGGGTCATTGGTTTGGAAGGTTAATCCAAATTGACTTAGGATTATTTTTTTTAGTATTGATTTTTTTTTAATTCCATTATTAAATATTGGGTTTGTTGGGAATTAGGATGCGTTATTTTTTTATGGGATTATCCCGATCTCATGTGTCGATTCACGGGTTAACCCAAGTTGATTTGGGCCACATATATTTTTTTATTTATCTATTGTTGTTGCCAATTTTTTTCTTACCATATTATTAATTAATCGAGCTTATCGGATCTAAGTTAAGGAATTATAAAATCAAGCAAAAAATTGTTAGCGCGAATAAGATTTATGTTTAATAATTGACTTATAAATTATTACAGCAATAAATTGAAGAATAATACTAATTAAAACATACGGTGAGCAGAAATTCGAAGGCTTTGCAAATTTTCAGTGGAATGCAAATCTATACATGTATGGATATGTTGAACAAAAGATGGATTCAAAGATTAGTATCCCATACCGATAGATATCTCCAACAATGTAATGTAGGATAAGCTAAAAGTTTGTTCTTTACATTTTTATGTATTCACGCTAACACAAGGCCTGTAATTTTCTTTTTTGTTGACGTAGAAACACGCTTAAGAGTGTGGTTGTGGTTGCTTTTCAAAGTGCTTTTCACTCAGAAAAGTGTGTCAATAATATTTTTTTATTTTTTAAAAATCATTTTTGAGATCAGCGCATCAAAATGATTTGAAAACATCAAAAACATATTACTTCAAAGCAAAAAAAAAAAAAAATTCAAATTTTTTCGGAAGCGCTTTTGAAAAGCACTCCCAAACAGGCACTAACAATTCAAACAAGAGTCAGTGGAACGAGGATAACTGGATAAGGGGTTAGAAACAAAGTGGGATGAGTTTTATCAAAGAATCATCTCAACTCAATAGTTTAAATTATTAGATAAGATCCTAAGATATGATTTATATTATTCTCTAGCACACCCCCTCAAGTGAAAGTCTTTTGGGCTTGAAATTTACACAGGCTCACTTTACCTTGTGCTTAATTTTTATCAAATAAATGTGGATGGTGAGATTCGAACTCGTGATCGCTTGCTCATTAAGACTCTGATACCATATTAAGGAACCATCTCAACCCAATAACTTAAGTGATTAGGTGAAGTCTCAGGATATGATTTATATTATTCTCTAACAAGTTTCTCCCCTAAAGAATTTGAATTTTTCGTAAAGATTGCTTCTAAACCTATCAAGGTATGGACGTAAAAACCACTAGAAACCTATCAATGTGCCTTCTGAACTTATAAAAAAGAATTAACAAATCACAATCTTTAATTTATTTATGTTCTTTAATATGTAAAGATTCATATACGTGGATTCTATTGTGATATATTTTAAGCTATATATGTTGACAGATTTACCATAACACTCTCCATACATGCCTAACTCTACAGTATCAAATCTTAGGCTTTACCGCCTTCTAGTTTGGCTAAGATCACAGCGTATGAGGTTATATGGATAAATTAGGTTAAATTAGCATCCCTGAAGCTAGGATTACGATGGATGGTCTTTGATTTATAAAGAGCCATAACACATGCCAGTATAGTAATGGAACATTAAACTCAAGCTAAGATAGCGATTTGCCCACCCTAGCCTGCAGGTCACTGCCCAAAGTTGCCGAGCATGAGCGCAATGTACGTATAATGTTAATTAGAGCTTGAAAGTAGTTAGAAATTAGGGAGGAGGTATAATGTCCAAAGGCATTTTGCTTTCAAAATTAGAATATCATTATATTAAAGACGACAATGCTTAATTAATGTAAGAAGTGAAAAACCTTAATAAATAAAAGTGATAGATATGGGATGCTGGCGACAACGTGTGCAATAAAAGTAAACGAAACTTATCTTAAGTAGATTAAGGTGTTTTTTATATTGTAATATCGATTATTTTTTAAAATATTTTTGATTTAAAAATATATTAAAATAATTATTTTTTATTTTTTTATTTTTTTAATATCAGCATATTAAAATTATCTAAATATATAAAAAAAATTATTTTTTTTTAATTTGTTTTTGGTTAAACACTATCTGGATAGCGTTTCTAGATTGCATCTTACCTTAAAAGTACTTTTTTTTTCCTCTAACCCAAAAACTTATTGTGATTATTTGAAACTTCTTAGAAATTATGAAGTAATGCGTTCTCACCAAGACAATAAAAAAATGGAGAAAAAGAGAAGCACTATGAGATAACTTTGTCAAAGTCAAAGAAATTAATCCTTAATTTAAACTAAAAAGAAAAAAAGAAAAAATAACTAGATATTAGATTTTATGATAATGTATAGATTTTTTTATATATAAATTCTCCAACCCTAACAATTTAAGCCCTATATTTAAATAAACAAATATTTTAAAAAATAATTACAACTATAATAACAAACATGTTTTTAATAAAGTTTTATGCTACTTGTACCTGTTAGTATTATTGTATTGTTTCTATATGCATCATTTATGCTTTTGCTTTCCTATATCTATGTATTTTAGCTATACTTTGATAATTATTTTAGACTTAATTTTGAATAGATTTTCATTTCCATTTCTGGTTTCTTTTTTTCTCTGGTTTGACTAGTTTTTAATTGCATTTTAAATTTTTATATAATTAAAATTTGTTTTTTTCTTATAAATTCTCCAACCCTGACAATTTAAGCCCAACTCAAAATAAATACTCAAGGGATTCTTTCTTCCCTTTCTATTTTTCTCTCAATCCTAGCTAATTACAGATCAGTTTAGGCTATCATTAATGATATCTAAAAACAAAGCTTGAGAAATTGATAGAAAAATATAGATCAAAATATTCAATCTTGAGAAATAGAACATTAAATTGATTGAATAAAATAAAAAGAAAGAAGGAATAACATCTAAGGCAACACATGTTAAGAATATCATCTAAAAATAAATACCTTTTATTTTCAAAAACATAGTTTATCTATATAAAAGATAAAAACAACACCATAGATGAACTAGAAAAACCACTCTGAAAATTAAACACATAACAAAAAAATCAATATTTTTAAAAGAGGCCCTTGAACAAAATAAAAGAGATGAGGTTTTGTCTAATTTTTTGGTTTTTTAACCGGTCACATCATTTTATTTCCTTTTAATTGTATTCTATCGAGTTTTTATCGGGTCACCCGAGTTCCAGGTTGACCGGCGGGTCGACCGATTTACTCTAGGGCAATTGCAGGCCCAGATTTTGAATGAAACAAACTCACTCAACGCCTCGGGTCACCTAGAAAATTGTTTTAAAAATATTTGATGTTTTATTATTTTATATGAAAAACTTAAGAAACAATCTATGTGAATATAGGCTATACATGTTGTAAACAATTAAGTTTAAAAGATTATTTCAAAATATTTTTTTATCCCACATTGAAAAGAAACTATCTTATTCTTTTAAGTTGAAGTATTTAAACCAAATTTTTTTTTATCCCACATTAAAAAAACATAACTTTTTTTCTTGTGAACATAGAGTATATATACTAAAGAGTTTCAAATCTCACATTAAAAAAATAAAATATTCTTCTAATATTTATATAGTGAACTTTGAAATGAGTTAGTAACTAATTGAAAATATAAGAAAAGAGGGGTCTCTGGGTAGGAGAAAAAACATATTTGAAAGAAAAACAACAGTTTCTACCGGGTTTTTCACTACAAGATTTCACAGTTTTACCGACGGACCAATTTCATCGGTGTATGATTATAAGTTCCGTCGGTGATTTGTTTACCGATGTCATCACCGATGGATTACGTCCGTCGGCTTTACCTTCGTCGGTGATTCCCCATTCCGTCGGTATATTGGTCGGAAAAACAAAAAACCATTTCCCGATGGTTTTATAGATGGAATTTACGCGCCAAAAAAAAAGATTCCTGCTTGAAATATACCGATGGATTTTTATTCCATCGGTGATATTGTAATTACCGACGGAAAATACCTATCGGTAATGATGTCGGTGAGTGTATGAAATACCGACCGAATCTATCCGTCTGTAAATTCGTCGGTACTGGTGGAAGCTACTGTTAAATTCCGACGGATTAATTCCGTCGGTAAAATCCTTGGTAATAGTTTTTTACTTAATTTGTTTTTAAAAAATTATTTAGGATATATAATATAAAACTATATAAATTAATTGTTATACAAACCAATTATGCAAATAAAATTTATATTAAACATAAAAAAAACAAAGTTAAATAATATTCATTACAAATTGAATATGTTTCAAGAAAAATATTAAATGAAGTTTTAAATGTAAATAATGTTGATTACAAATTAATATAAAGGTGGAGATGGAGGAGGAGGAGGAGGAGATCCTGGAGGAGGCTGGTGGTTATACGGCCAAAAAAGATTAGGCGCACATGTTCCACTATTTGACATGTTCATAATCATTTCACGAAGCTGTTCATAAGCTTGCTTTTTGTTGTTCATGAGCTGCTTCATACTTCGCTTTTTGTTGTGCTTGAGACGTTTTGAGTTGCTCAGACTCCACTCTTTGTTGTGCATGAGACGCTTTGAGTTGTGCGTACTCCGCTTTTAGGTTATCGTATTTCTCGGTAAGTTGAGCAGTGTGTTGCTGCAAGGCCACGAACTCCTTAGATTGGGAGCTCGATATTGATTGGGAGCTCCCAATGGTTGAAACACTACGGGTCGACCGCAAGTTGTCGGTCTTAGTGTTGGAGAGCCCGTAAACCCAATTTTTATCAGGTCCACCTGACGAGCCAACCTCCATCCACAAATCCGGATCAAATTCCGGATGGGTCAAAGTATCGTCCCCATATCTCTCCCTCAACCGATTATTATACGTCTCCTGAAAATAAATAAAAAAGTAATCATCATATTCAATACAATAAACATAATAACTTACAAAATAAAATGGTTGAACAAACATACCATGAAATGCTGAGCACAGTTATCAACGAACTGTTGCGCCCCCTTCTGGCTGACTCCGCACGTGCGTCTCCACAAACAGCTCCATCGGGCTCGGCTCACGTCCAAGAGACGCAGCCTATAATGAAAAAAGATATATTAACAACAACTGAATTTAACGATATATTTCATTTAAATTAATCTTACCATCCATTTCGCGAATGCGAAAGAACGGAGCAGGCGCGGTGTGCGTTGTCACCCAGCCATGAATTGGCCGATTTCAGTTGCCAGCACCGGACTGTGAGCATCGTGTGAACCGCTCAGACATCACGTGCTCAAGATAGTGCGGCCATATATCTTCTGGGATGTATATCGGTTTGAAATCCCTCCAAACCGCAACATCGTTCCAGCCTTGGAAACCCCTATCCCTCGCGGTTTTGTTTGCCTTTTTTTGTGCTTCATACTAAAAATCACGCAACCTACTTCACGCAACCAAAAATTACATTTCGAAACATAAATTTTTGTCTAAAAAAAATCTTGTATTGTTTTCGATCTTACCTAGTTGCCGCGTGATTTTCCCACACCCTCCTCACAACAGTGTTATGCTCACTGTCCCAGCAGAATTTGTGCTGTGTATAAATAAACAAGTTTAAATAAAAATAATAATTTATTTACAATTATATTAATAAGCTGAAAATTATAAATTAATACCAACCTCAAACCTGTTAAACCATGCATTGATTTGAGGCATCCATTCAGGATGCTTGGATATCTAACTCAATTGAAACAATGGAATCTCCATCGATGATTTAAACGCCGATGATATTACTCGGGCGGCTTCAATGTTTGTGAACCTGAAAATAAATGAAATAAATTCAATAGTGATTACTTCATAAATTATGTTGTAATTAAAAAAAAAAACTAAAACCTTAACAAACTTACATTGAAAGGTTGTCCTTCCACTGTGCCTCGTACTTGCGGGTAAATTGATTCTGCTGCGAAGGCACGCCGCCTCTGCGCTGTGAAGTACCGCTGGAAGAGGCAGCATCGGTTGACGGCGCATGTGGTGTAGGTGCTTCTTCTTGAGAGGCACCTAAGGAAATATCATCCTCGCTGCTAGACAAACTAGCTGCAACCATACGTGAGCGACCAACTCTGGTTTTCGTTCTACGCATCTACACAATTTTATACAAATAATTATATAATTAAATTCAAATGTAAAAAACAAAATTCGACAGCACCTCCCCTATACCGGATACTATCCAAATCCACAAACCTGCACATATTAACAATAGTCAATTTACCAAATCTATACTAATTATTCTAACATATTCAATTACTAATTCTAAGGTAAATTCAACATTAAGAATTACAATTCAACAAATTATTCAATAATTATGCAAATACAACAAAATAATAAATTAAAAAAAAACTCTAGAATAACAATCAAAATAAATGGAAAAAAATAATCACAAATCATGCAATAATAAAGTAAAATTAATAATTATTCCAACATATTCAATTACTAATTATATGGTAAATTCAACATTAACAATAAATATTCAACAAATTAACTAATAATAATTATGCCAATACAACAATAAAAAATATTCAATAATTCAAAAAAGAAACTATAACCTTTAGCAATGAATTATGCAAAAAAAAAAAAAACTATAGACTTTATCTACATTACAAAAAATACACCAAAACAAAAAAAATAACCAGAAAAATAGCAAAAAAAACCATTAAAGTAAAATAAAATAGAGAGGAAACACTAACCTTTTAAACTGATGAAGATGATGAAGAAAACTTGCTAGAGATTGGAGGTGAAAGCTTTGAAGAATGGAGAGGAAAAAAATCGAAATCTTAAGGTGAGAAACGAAGGAGAAGAAAAAATGAACTGAACGGGCGGTCACTTGAACTTATGTGACAGTTTTACCGTTGGTGATGTGTTAAAAATCCGTCAGTACATTTTGAATTTCGCACCAATTTTTTCAATGACCCTCCATATTTTTTGTGGTCCGTCGGTAAATCCATCGGCAATATGACGTGGTCAGAGATGTATTTAATGCACAACCCTTTGAAATTCGTGCGGTCCGTCGGTAATTTTATAGATAAAATTGACCCACAGACAACATACCGACGGACTTAAGTCGTCGGTGTGTCCGTCGGTGATATGGTGGCATTTCAAGTAATTATTTTTGAACTCTCTGTGAAATGCTGACGGACTTAAGTTGTCGGTGTGTCCGTCGGTGATATTGTGGCATTTCAAGTAATTATTTTCGAACTCTCTGTGAAATGCCGACGGACTTAAGTCGTCGGTGTGTCCGTCGGTGATATGGTGGCATTTCAAGTAATTATTTCATTTACAAAATATATCATCCATGATCAATAATTATTTCAAGTAATTATTTCGTAATTGTGGCATTTCAACTAATTATTTCAAGTAATAAATATTTTGTGTTTCAAAATATATCATCCATAATCTAAATTAAATGAAAAAAAGGGTTTTACATAGGGCTTCATTTTGGTAGCTAGTCAGAATTTTCTTCTTCTTCATCATCAATTGAATTGTCATCACCTTCATCGCAATCTTCAATATGAATATCATCTTCTTCATCGATATTTGCTTGTCCGCTAGAGCTCAAAACAAAATTCAACTCCTCTGCGTCAACATCAACAAGACTACCATCGAAAACATGAAAATTTGAATTTTCTTCCAATTCAATCGAAGGAGCAACTCGATATGGTTCAACCACCTCACTAACTTGAAAGACTTCATCTCGCACACTTGTGTCTTCGTTCTCATCCTGAACAACCTCGACACGACCCCGGGGTTTCGTTTTTAAAACGGACAACCAATCCACTCTTGATCGATCCTTTCTAAATGAAGGGGTGTATGTGTAATAAACTTGTTGACATTGCTTTGCAAAAACAAAGACATCGTTTATGTTGCGGAGTCTAGCTTTTGAGTTGATTTCGACAAGACCATAGTGCAAATCAACTCTGATTCCTCTGTCAATCGTGTCATACCAATAGCTTTTGAATAAAAACACTCTATTCTGCTCGTTATGATATTGCAGTTCGACGACCTCTTCTAATCTACCATAGTAGTCAACTTCTAACTCACTACTAGTTA